>JARFXV010000719.1:0-382500 GCA_031761425.1 Cosmopolites sordidus | reverse complement strand
ATTTTATGTTCCGGGTCACTGACGAATATCCTTGGAAGGATCGATTACTTAGATCGATTTTTTACCGGGTGTTTTTTTACTGCGTGATTTTTTAGTGTGTTCAAACTTCCGACAGGGTCGCTGTCAAACGAACTATAAGGGTAAATGGAATGGAATTATAAGGTTAAATCTGTGTCTCAATAGTCTGACAAATCATCATGGAAGGCTTAACATCAGAGTAATGTTGTCGAAATTCATTATCAAAATCAGTGTTCTGTGCGGCAAATTTATAGAGCACTTCACGAATTTAAATTTCGTGATGTATTCGCCGAATTATCCTCAAATTCCGAACGCATTTTACGCTGCTCGATATATAAACAAAAAGCTACCGAAGAACATATGTCCGCTGTAGCTGGCAGTGTTGATAAACATCCAAATTTATCTTCATCTGTCAGTGAATCAATCAGTCGCCATTCACATAAAGTTGGGCTTTATTATTCGTATACGTAGATTATTTAATTCTGAATTTGAATGGTATTGATCTGAAGAGGATGTGGTTCTAACAGGATGACTCCACATGCCTTACAGCCATCGCAACTATCGATTTATTGAGGGAACAATTCGGTGAGTAACTTATTTCGGACAACGGACTTGTTAATTGGCCAGCAAGGTCATGTGATTTAACGCCCTTAGATTATTTTCTTTGGGGTAATGCTAATTTTTGGTTTATGTCGATAAACTAGCAATTATTGGCGCCTTTGATAATTGCGGACATAAGGCACCAATTGCTGGAAAAAGTAGTCAGAAATGGGAGAGCAGAATGCGCTTCGTCAGAAGTAGCCCAATTGAATGTTATTTCACTTAAAATAATAAGTTTGAAGGCATCTAATTTCGTTGCTTTATTTGAATTTATAATGAAAAAAAAACATGCAAAGCTGAAGGGCGAAACAAAGAAAAATAGTGCAAAAATGAGCAAATTGGTACTAACTATATACTGCGAAAGGAGAAAAACAGGACTAAGAATCCTAGCAAAAAGAAAGTAGAGGCATGGTAAGGCGGAACTTAAATGAACACAACGATCAGGAACTTAAGAAATAATGAGGGTATAAGAAAAATCCATAGAAGGCAAGCACCATTTCAAGAGAATCAAATTGAAAATAAGATAACAAACCCAGATGAAATATTTCATATAGGAAAAAACTTTTATATGAGGACCGATAAAGCTCTAAAATCTAGATAGATAAAAGCCAAGAAAAGAATGAATATGGGATGGAAGGAAGATATTCGAGAATTATTCAGTTGAGGAGATAAAGCACGGCTTAAACTAAAAAAAAATATATATAAAACACCATGTTATGGCGAAATTTTAATAAAGGAAAATAGTAACAGACTTATAAAATAAATTGGATGAGTACCAATCAAAAAAACAATCCGGATTTATAGAAAATTATATACCTCCGATCGCCTTTTAACTATGATGATTTTAATATAGTTTAGTTGATTGTTATATTGATTATTAATCACGTGCCTAAACTGAAACCTAAAGTGTTTTGTATAATTAAAAAAATAAATGGAAAAAATGAGCATGGGCATTTTGTTTCACCAGTTCACGAAACTGAAATGTTCTGAAATAAAAAAAAAAACTTTATATGTTATTAAATATGTTTCTTCCTAAAATCGTTAAAACGTACTTAACAATTATTTATGAGGAATTGATTTTTTATCCGATGTAGATTTAATCCCTGCTGTAATAAAGTAACTAAAATATTTTTTAAGACATCAAAGCCCTTTGCCTTAGACACATCAAGTAATCTTTCTTTTGACCCATATCTGAATTAATTGGTAGATGGAAAAAAATCATTTTCAATTTAAATCATTTTTAGTTTACGCAAATAGGATGCAAATCTAAAAGGCCTAAACCAACGAAATTTCTCTGTAATTTTATATATGTCAGCAGTTTTGTGTGTTTTACGTAACTACAAAAATGTCCAATTCATTTTCGTCAACGCGCATAAGTACAGTATTTGTGACATTGCAATTTTTGGGTGTTTATGATACGCTTTGATACGCTTTGATACGCTGAAAACAAGTCGGTAAACACACTTCTTCTATCACCCATAGATTTTCTGTAATACGCAATTTTTTCTATTGTAATATGCAGAATTTTCATCAACTGACAGAGTGTGGGTATCGACGGAAATAGTTAGTTAATACGTATTTATTCCTGTTTATCAAATCTACAAAGTATGCTTCCAATACAGATTATATCCATTATAGATTACTGGCTTCCAAATGTGTAGTATTTATATATTGTGTCTAGAAAAGTTTTGAGTTCTTCGAAATGTATGTTTAGTATTTTACTTTCATTGTCATTAATTTTAAATTAATGCCTAGGCAGTGAGTAAATAATGCCAATAGTTTTTGTTGTGTGCAGAGAGTTCACGTTTAAATTATAAAAATGCATTTTCCCCTCGCTTTTGTGAAATGCTTATAAATTTTCTTTCTGAATTAAAAGTTGATATTAAGACAATGCATGGACCCCTCATGTAACTTGCCTAACATGATTACTATGTTGGTTGAAAGGTGTAAATCGAAAATGTGGTTTGCAGTGCTAATGATTTGGAGAGAACTGATCTTGTCACAGATGGTTATTTTTGGTTCACTAATATAGAATGTGAACCAAAAGTCTAAACATACTTTGCAGTGTTTTAATTCACCATCAGCTTTACGATCCGTCGAACATAATGATGAACAGACCCGCATCTGATTTCACAACCTGCACTTATTAATTTAGTGAAAGATTCAAAACTCAAAATAACTGTCAGAACTTTTCGCATTCATATTAAAATGATAGCACCTCTTTTACGGTGACGTAAGCATTACTTTCACCGATATATTTCTATAATGGAAAAGCAATATTAAGGTAATATGATGCCCCAGTTTACTTGTTGATTAGTGCTGGAAATTAATAAAGGAATCGCCGAAAACAAAATTTCATAAAACATCAATAACAAAATTTTAGGATGAGATTGTGTTTAATGTCTATCACTATAGTTTGTTATAATGCAACAATACTTTATAGCAAAGAAATTATTGGTGATAGAACAAATCTAAAGCCATGTTCTATTTTTAGTTCAAATTTTATATAAGATACACCATGTTTTGTTTAAGTTAAAGAAAATAAATTCATTTTTATGTTCCTGTTTAAGTCTGACAGTTAGTAAATTTTATTTTCAAATGGTGAGATATTTTTCGTATATTACTAAGCTAAAACGTATTCTTGCGGTTCTGTTAAAAGTACTAAAGTACCACGAGTTGCTATACTGTTGACTGCGTGATCGTAAAGTTGAAAAGAGGCGAGCCATTAGTATGAAAAAAGCAAATGTTCAAGATGACAAATGGCATCTTCAACTTCATGCTGTTCTAGGTCGACATGAAAATATCCAACAAGTGCATGAAGCTTTTGTTGCGGCTACAGATAGAACTGGTTCAAAAATAACTGTTAGTCGACATTTTGTTGCTATGGGAATGCCTGTTTGTTATCCTTATTGGGTGATTCCTTTTACAGCGTACTAAGACACGTCATTTAGAATGGTACAAAATGGTAGACGTGAATGGGAGCTAAATTATTTGCTTCAATGATGGGTTTAGATTTTATTATGGTAGTCATGATGGACGTAGAGGCTTAGACATTTTCGAGGTTAAAGGCGAAATTTGGTTTTCGCATTTGAACGGTATAACAGGAATGTTAATATGAGGAACTATACAATTGTGTGGGAGATCAACCCTAGTTACCATCGGGAAAAGTTGAAATACAGTTTCTTATATAACCGATCTATTGTAACTAATCATGGAGACATAAATGTGTATGGGATAGCACAGTTTGAACACAATATATTAAGCTGACCGACAGCAACTCAACGGTCAACAACATATCCTACATATCTATGTTGGTCGATCATATTCTTCTTCTTCTATGGCTCTACAACCCCGTTTGGATCTTAATCTCCACAATCTTCTCCAGCTATCCCTGTTTCGAGCCGCTCCTTTTCAATTAGTCAGTCTGATTTTACTAACATCTCTTCTGACACCATCCCCTCGCAGTAGCTTGGGTCTTTTGCATTTAGGTCTGGCTACCAGTATTACATTAAAAGTGTTCTTGGTTTGGTTAGTATCATCCATTTTTCTGTGCTGACTTGCCTATCTCAGACCTGTACCTTGTATGTGTGAGATGATTTCCTGGTCGTTATAACTTGTAAAATGTATCGTTATATATCTTTCTCCATGTTTTATTTTAACAAATTTGTCCATAGATCTTTCCCAACACTTCTGTTTCAAAGACAACTACAGCATTTTGGTCATTTTTGGATAATGTGTATGCTTCAGTCCCTATAGGTTCACATAGGCCGGATTAGCGTTTTTAGTTTTATTAGTGTTTAGTTTGATTATTTTCTTCCTAGAGAGGTGTGTTAAAATTTCTGATCTCTTAGTTGTTTGAATTCCATAGTAGCCATTTGCTTGCTAATAGAATGAACTTTCTAATATCGGCAGACATGTTGTTGTCCAGTTTTACGGAGGAACTCAAATATTCGAGTTGTCCAACTCTTTGGAAGGTTTTCGGTTTTCTGAGATTATCATATATTTCGTGTTATTTTCTTTAATAGTTAAGCCGACTGTATTGACATGTTCTTGGATATTTATGAATATCCACTTCATCCTTGTCATGTTTCTAATGTCCATATCATCAGCATAAGACTTTACCTGTATTAATTTGCTAATGATATTATCTCTTAAATTGAGGCTAGCATTATGAATTACCCACTCTAGGTCCAGATTAAACAATAGATACGCTAAAATGAGGGGTCACCTATCTGAAAGGTTACCAACAGTTTGACATTATTAATTGCTATTATAATTAGGTTGATGAGTTTCAATGGAATTACAAATTCGTATAGAATTTGGAAAAGTTTGTTTTTGTCAATATTATTATATACTACCTTAAATTTTAATGGAACGGTGATGATTTTCATGCAGAATTATTTTATGCAATGTTACGCAGCATTATTCCTCGATAGTTTTCACAGTTTAAGTGAACTTCATTTTTATAGATCGGGCATATCAGCCCATCATTCCACTCGTTAGGGATACATTCCTTATTCCATATATTTACTACAAGGGTGTGCAGATGACGTAGTGAGTTTTCTCCTTCATATTTGAAGAGTTTGGCAGGTATTTTATCGCTTTCTGGAAATTTGTTATTTTTGTCACATGGACATAACAGATATTATTATTCATTTTGATAGCTTTATAAACTGATTTTTTTATGGCTTTATTATTACATAATACCAAAAAGTTTTATATAAAAATGACAATATTAATTCAACAAGGTATATTTTACATAATGTAACATTCTTTTATCTCAATAATTATATGTGTATACAAGGTGTTCTGAGGTCTAAAATTAAAATTTTATGATTAAAATAAACAAAAGTGGCAGTTCGATTTTTTTCGTGTCGAAATTACAGACCTATGAAATTATAAATGATAAACAATTAGATGTACATTCGCAAACCAAATAAAAACATATAATATTTTAGGAATATTTATTTTTAAAATCTAGGTGGTCATGCTACGTACGTACACTTTAACAGAAAAATCGTCACGAACATTAATTTTTTTGCGAATAGTAAGTGTGAATATCAATTTTATTTTCAGTTTCATGTGAGTTAGTGTCTTATCGTGTATATATCGTATATTTAAAATGCCTTGTCAAATTTTTTCATAAGAGTATGTAGATATACATTTCATTTATGGTTATTGCAACGGGAATATACGTCAAGCAGTTAATATCAAGCAGTCAAGCAGGAAATATCGATATATCTTTTCCAAATAGAGGAATACCACATTAAAGAACAATTCCAAAATACAACGGTAAGTTGAATTAGTTGGCTGTATTATACTATTATCGGAAGGCACAAGGTTTGCTTCAGGAAGACCACCATGGTTTAATTTATTCTACCTGGATCCTATAATAGTCTCGTCTAAATCCTCTAAATATCCATTACTCCAGTACAGTCCTTTGGAGAGATGAAACTTCATTTACGAAACGCGATATTAAAAATCTGAGAATGCTGCATAGATGGGAACTAGAAAATCCCAAAGCAGTACCCAGTATGCATATTTGAATAAAACTGAAAATATACTGGCTGTATAGCATATCTTAAACCCAAATTAAAATATACTTTTTGCTTGCTTGTTTCTGTATGTAAATAAAAATATTTTTTGTTTGTGTTTTTAAAATAAAACTTTTATTCAATTTATTAATACACTTCCCTTTACAGGACTAATTATTATAAATTAACAGTATCACTCTTTAAAACGAGACGGATACAAAATTCGTATCCACTTCTGAATAGGTCGATTTTAAGCTAATGTGCTCTTCGGACATTTCCTATTTATGCTTACTCAGTTGACTATATTCCTTGATACTCCTTAGCTGACGAAACGGATGTTAAAACTGTAGCATTCCAGTTTCATTTCAAAGTTGATTAAATAATTCCTTTTTACTTCCAAATTAGATTTTTTATTACTGATAAGTCATTCTCAGCTATCTAAACTTTTTAAAAATGTGATTTTTATAATTTTTGATATATTTTTCATATGCTACTATGCTAATAAATATTTTTCCGATTCTTTTAAAAATTCTAAAATATTACGAAATTGTGCAGTACCTTATTTCAGGCAATTCGAATTTGAAAAAGACCGAACTATTTGTATAAAAGAGGCTGATTAAATTATCCTGTTATGATGACATGCTCACGATGGTTTGAGGATCTGAGTTATACATAAGCATGATATGCTGTTCGATCTAGAAGTACCCAAGACATAACGAACGATACTTTAGACTACTTCTTCACTTGGCTTTTTGCGGTATGAAATTGACATAAAAATATCCGGCCAGTGTACTATTGCTGCAGCTATAAGTACGACTGCTCTGAGAATGACTATTAATCGTCTAGTCGCCTAACCTACAGCATGAATTTTCCGTGAAGGTTTGGGCTGAGACTACCTACGTTTTGGGCTAAGAGTTTTCTTATTAAGGAATTGTCAACATTTTTAATGGATATTCCGCTGCTTAGAAGAAGATACATGTGGATTCAAATTGGTAGTGCACCAGCCACTTTTGGTATAACCATTCGGTATTTATGATTATCCAAGATGATTAATCGATGTGGTCCAATTGCGCGATGTGATCCTCTGACTATAATCCTTTAGATTTTTATTTCTGTAGGTACACGAAAGATTTGGTGTATGAACAAGTTTCAAACACCAGAGAGGAATTATTGGAGAGTATTTAGCAGCCTGCCAAATGATAACGAGATAACTAGCCTTAAATATTAACTGTCAGTTTATCGATCGACATACAAACACAAGCTTGTATTCAGCAAAAAGGAGGGCATTTTGATTATTTGGAATTTAAATCTGTTCATTTACTGTTTATAATTTACGGTAAATATAGACTTACCACTTTTGTGTTAAACTGGAAGAGGTTTATAACTAAACTAAACGGTTTATAACTAACTAAACACTAAATCACTTATTTAAACTTCTCGGTGCACTTTTTGCTAATGAGTCTAAATCATATCCTGATGATGCTAACTTGGTTAGCGAAACGCGTAAATCTGTTCTAGTTTAGAGTTTCACACCGAAGGTTTCAATAGAAGAATTGATCACTTTTGTGTTATTTAGTCTTAGAATTAAGTCCGCTTTATACTTCCAAAGTTAGAATATAACGATACGGAAGAAATTAAGAAATTAAGTCGATTTTTTCGCAAAATTTGAACGTTTATTTTCATAACAAAATAGATTACCTTAATTATTAAAGTATTGGCCATCGTTAGCTATTACCGTTTCCTTTTTTCAGCCAAAGAATTGATTTTGCGTCAAAAGAACTTTTGGTTTTTGAAGCCAACCATCCATCTAGCCAAATTTTCACTTCTTTGCAAGAATATAAGTGTTGTTCTGAAAGTCCGTGCCGCAGCGATCGAAATAAATGGTAGTCCGAAGGGGTTAAATTCGGTGAATACAGCGGGCGGGGTAGGACGTCCCATATAACGTTTTTCAAATAGTTTTTTACATATTTTGCAACATGGGGCCGAGCATTGTCATGTTGAAAAATTATTTCATCGTATCTTTGTGCATATTCTGGTCGTTTTTCCTTCAATGCTGGACCAATTTATCAATTGTTGTCGGTATCAATCATCAGTAATCATTTCACCAAGTTTCAGCAGTTCGTAATACACAGCTCCCCTAGTTTCCATCAAATAGCACAGCAAAGTCTTCTTTCCATGTATATTGGTTGTGATGTTGAAGGCTGGCCTGGGCCTATCCATGAGTTTTACTCTTTGAGTTGTCAAAATAGATCCACTTCTTACCACCAGTAACAACTCGATGCAAAAAGTCTTCTTTTCTGTCTGTCCTATTAATGTCTCTTTCCTTCAGTTCATATGGAACCTATTTTTCTTCCTTCTGGATCTTTCCCAATGCGTGTAGACATTCGGAAATGGTGGATTGGACAACATTCAATGCTTCTGCCAATTGTTTAAATATCGTTAACTTTCAGCAGCCATTTTCTTCAAATGAAAGAAGGTTATTAAACTTCCCCGCCAAACGCAAACTTTTTCTGCTACATAATTCGACATGGTCAAATCTATGAAAAACTATGTTTTTTACAGAATGGCAATTAATGTCGTACTGGCTTTTAATGGCCTATGTTTATCCTCCAAAACCCCATAGACATCATTAGTCGATACTAACGAAAGTATTAGTAACGCCATCTCACGATATTATTAACCGAAACACCTAATAACAAAATTATATATAAAACGACGCGTCGTTCCTTTTCAGTTGACCAGATATTTTGGTTCAAAAAAAATTGTACGAAAGCTATATCAAGAAAGCTAATTTTTGACTGACTGTCTGTTGCCTTGGATTCTAGCAATTAACATTAAATAATGGTTTATAGGAAATATCAGGTATTTTTTTAATTACGCTTTTAACTTTTCAACTAACATTCTTAGAAATATGAAAAATTGTATACATATTCATAAAATGTATGCTAAAATTCTAGAAGTATCATCTGTTTTAATTATGTCTAAAGTACATGTATTACAACTGAATACGCTGAAAGCAAGGTTTTTCAATGTGTTAGTATCAAGGGATTAATGCTGAATTGGTAGAACCGACTGTTTTGCTACTAATAGTAATATATAATACACTACACGTTCGAAAACGTGCTTAGCAATGCAGGTATTTTATCTGAATTGTATTGGGTAAACTTTTCAGAAAGCTTCAGATTTCGAAGACGTTTTATATGTATGGGATTGCGTTATTCTAACAACTTTTTAATCAATCATGAATTTAACTCACATGCTATCTAAGCTAGTCGTCAGAGTAAACTCGACAATTAAGAGTTTAATTTTTTTTTTCGTAAAGTAAAAAGATTTGTTTTGTATTTTCAAAATTAAATTTGTGTCATTTACATGTCGTAAATTTTGCCCATTTTCATCCAAGCGTTTTGCATACATCCTTAATTTAATTTAGGAGATATAAATAAGTACATTTTAAGACACTGGCGTTAACTATTGATCCCTCTTTTTTGTGAGTTTTGAATTATGTATAATGAAGGCCAACACGTTTTAATCATCATTTTTGTTTGGAATAACAAAATTTATCTTGTTAAAACTTAATTTCGAATAATAAACTTATTAAAAGTTAAAGGATCTTTCTCTCACTTTGTCACTTTGAATTCGTTTAATTTTTATATACTGATTTAAATTTGAAAACATTGATATTCCGGTTATTTATTTGGAAGTTATTGGTTGTCCTCGGAATAGCTACATCTGTATGTAATTATATACAAAAGATAATACTATATTAGTTGGTAAATAATTTGGTTCGGTTTTTTGAATATGATGAAACTTAACTATTTAATATACAAAATAATATTTATTATAATTATATGAATTTAGTAAATAAATTATGTAATAGAACTTATAACTAAAACAGAATTACGTATATTCATATGTAATAATCGGATAGCAGACCATGAAGGTTAAAAAGAAATAACAGCTATGGAGCTCGGAAGATTAAAAACCGACATTGCCACCTTATCCGAACTGGGCTTTATTGATTCCGTAACGTTAGTCATTCAAGCAAGATTCTACAGTAGATGAAATAATGATTAAGTTTAATAATGATTTTAGTTTCTTGATGAGAAGCGTGGGAAGGTTTCATGGTGAATAGAGCAATATTGAAATATGGCGGTCCGCAGTATAGGTGGCACAATCAGGATGAACATTCTCTCCTTCTATGCATCAATTGAGATCATTTTAATAGCGCAAAAGGCTACTTTTATGACGTGGCTCTTTGACTCTACAAGTTTTTTTATATCCATCTTAACCACTTAAACAAAATCTATACCAATCAGCATAGCAAATAGAGTCCATGAGAGGATCTATTCAGCTCTAGCTCGCTACTATTCTAACGCGTCTTCTGGTGTGCTATAAGTAAAAATAATCAAGGAGAACAATCAGGCATCCCCATCTCAAATTGCCATTAACAATCATTCTCTCAGCAGTTGTATCTATAGCTACAACAAAAGTACACTTGCCGGATATTTTCATATCAATTTCGTACCATAAGGAGTCTAACGTGCTGTTCGTCCTGTCTTGGGTGCTTCTAGTGTGAACAGAATATCGTGCTGATGTATACCTCAGAAAAATTTAAACCGCCTCTTTTATACGATATATAACAGCTCGTACATTTTCAAATTCGAATTTCCTGAAATTACGTGGTGCACAAACTCCTCGTGATATTTTTAAGAGAACCAGAAGAATACTTGTTAGCATAGCAGAATATGAATTATATCTAAAAACATGATAAAAACTAAATTTTTAAATCGTTTACTTTGAGTTATGTTGCTGAAAATGACTTATCAATCAGTAATAAAAATGAAATTTGGACATAAAACTGGAACTGTACTGCAACTGGAATACTACAATATCAACAGTCCGTTCCATCAGCTAACGAGTCCAAGTATAAATAGAACGAAATATAGAAAAGAGCGCATTAGAGTAGCTTAGAATCGACCTATTCAGAAGTGAATACGAATCTAGTTTCCGTTTCTTTTTAAATAATTATACTATTCTTTTATAATAACGAGTCAATTAAACTGAATAAAAGTTCTTTTTAAAAATGCTAACGAAAATTTGTATTTTTTTTCCAATTATAAATAAACATCAATGTAAGCAAGCAAAAAGTGTATCACTGTTTTTGTTAATATATTTCTAGTTTTATTCAAATATGCATTCTTATCCCTAATATATTTCTGATCTAGCGTTTTATTATTTGCTATTCTTGAAACTTAAATTTCGGAGTTCATGCAATATTACTGTATGAACTATCAAACTATCCACTCCAGGATTGCTTTGGTTCATCTGTCGCCCCATCGCCTCGCTTTATGGCCTGCCCTTCTCCATTTCAATTCCTTTACTCTTTCAATGAGGTCACACACCTTTGTTCGTTTGTTCCCTGATCCATGTGCATGGCTTTCTGCCCCGTTTTGTAATGCCAATCATACAGTTTTCCATTCCCCCCTGTACTATCTGAAGTTTTTGAATTGATTGTGATGTGACGGTTCAGGTTTCATTTCCATATGTCATAAGGATGACAGCCTTTTATAAGGGGCTGGACGCACTGACCAAAAACATTTCTTTTCAGGCAAATTGGAAGTCTGCTCTTAAACACTATGTTGAGCCTACCAAATGCCTGCCAGCCACATTTAACACTTCTTTCCTAAGATATAAAAAGTGGTCCACAATCTCCAAATCCCTTCCTAAAATTGAAAATCTTCTGCCCTCGGCAAATTTATTGAACATAACCTGACCCTTTTTCAGGTTTATTTTTAAGTCAAATGGTTTACCAGCCCTTTGCAGCTCTTGTATGCATCTTTGCAGCTTCTCTGGGCCTTGTGAAATGAGATCGATATAATCCGCAAATATAAGATAATATATGTTTGCAGCATTAATCTTTATAGCATCCTGTTCCCTATCCAAATTACGGAATACTTTTTCAGGGCAGGCCAAGAAAAGAATAGGCGTTATTTCTTCACCCTACCGTACACCTTGCTCTACATTAGTTCAAACTTCAAGGTCGTCAAGGTTAATTGTAGCTGTAGCTTCTTCATATATCGATCCCAATTGTTTTGCATATTCTTTGTCTACCAACTGGCTAAGAAATGCATCAATTATGTTTTGCTTTGAGATTGGGTCAAATGCTTTTTCGTATTCGAAGTGCCTTTCTATGGCCTACTGTACAACCTGGATGTGATCTATTGTACTGAATCCAGTTCTGAATCCTGTTTGTTCTCTTAGTTGTGCGCCATTCAGCTTTCTTAATATTCTTTTAGATATTATCTTGGTGAAAACTTACATTACTGATAGGAGGCTTATTGGACGGTAGTTCTTTAAATCTTCCTGTGCTTCTTTTTCATGTTAAATAATCACTTAATTCAATCAAAATGTAAAAGAATCATTTTTGCATTTTTTCATAAGTCAGATACTTTTTGCTTTTTAAGGCATTTTGAGTATAATTTTGCCAGAGTTTTGTCTAAAGTCCCACCACCAGTTTTTAGCATTTCAACAGTTATACTATCCTTTCCCCGAGCCTTGCCGTTTTTCATTGATTCTTTAGCATTTGTCACTTTCCCCACTAGAATATCTGGCATTTATTCTTCCGTGGGTATTAATGTCTTTGATTGGTTCTGATCTTCATATAACTGTGAATAACATTTTCTGACAACCTCTAACGTTGAGGTACGCACCCTGCACACTGTGCCATCCCCACGCATTAAAGCACACTTGCGTTCTTTTCTTTCTGTCAGCTTCTTTCAGCTTCTGTTTAGTCTTGTTAATTGTTCTGTTTTCTTCCAGGGTTTTTACATTGTTGAAGTGGCGCATTTGTTGTCTAGAATTTGTTTGTTTAAATGTTTCTTGTCTCTTATATTTATAGAGCTCAGCGTACTCAACCCTTCCAAAAGAACTCCCTGTATTTCTTATTGTCCGCCGTTTTTTCATTAAACCAATGGTATTACTGGAGTTTTTTGTCTGTTTAAAACATTTTTCCTCTGGTAATATTGAAGCAGCCGTTTCAAGCACATTGCTCTCCTCCGGGTCTTGTAACACAGCAAAGCGGTTCTACAAAGCAATTTTGAAAATCGCTATATATCGGGTTTCTCACGGCAGACATTCGTTAGAAATTTTCCTGGTTAGAAATAACTTAGAATTCTGAATATTTTCAAGGTCATAGCACTTCGGGTTATCCTGGAACTCGCCAATAACTTCGTTATTATAAATTAAACACCCATTCAATAACCCAACAACCCAAACATGATAACATTTTTGAAAAATTTCATGATGAGTTCTACCAGGTTACCTTATACCTATTTTGAACTGTTTCTTAAATATCTTGATTCTTTTGCAAATTTCGAAAGATGTAACCTTATTTTTAACACTGCGCCTTTTATTCATTTTCGACTGGTGCTAAACGCTTCTGAGGTAGAAAGAAGCACAATAATGATACTTTCGAAATCCACATTGATAATTAATTTATCGCATAATCCTCGCAAAACAGACCTCCAAATTTCGCCGAATTAGTGAACGCATCGTGAACATGGTTCAATAATTCCTCTCTAGTTCGTACAGGCCTAGAGTACACTAGTTTTTTTATACGGCCCCGGAGGTGAAAATCCAAGGGCGTCAAATCGGGAGATCTAGGTGTCCAGTTCCAGGGTCCCTGTGGGCCAATCCACCGATTCTCGAACATCAAGATCAACTCATGGTGTACAGCTATAGTGGAATGTGCTGGAGCACCATCCAGCTGAAACCAACTTTTTGCTGTGTCACGTGGAGGTAGAACATTTAGGAAATCACTAACAAACCCTCTCAGTAGGTCCAGTTATTTAGCCCTATTAAAATTCTCATTCTACACTTGATATGCCACTCTATTGTCCATAATTAGACAAAAAATATTAAAACTAAAGTGGTACTGGTGATTATGTTCCCTTATGATATGTGGATTATCTTGTGCCCAGTAGTGATTATTTCGGCGATTTATAATTTGTTGCCTACTGAATTTTGATTCATCAGTCCACATAATCTTATGAAGAAATCTCGGATCTTCGGTGAACACACATGAACTCGCGAAAGTCGACTCCTTTTGCCTCATCACTAAGATGTAATCCATGCACAATTCTTTCAGAAAAGAGATGCATTTTATGTTTTCTTAATATTCTGTGGATTAATGCTCTTGAAATACCCAAATCGAGCGTTGCTGCTGGAGTTGAACTCCGTAGATAAGCTTGAAAATAAGCCAACACATTTACCTCGGTATCTTCATTATCTATTATGGGGTTTAGGTGATTTTGTGTTGTCCTTACACTCCCAGTTGCCAAAGACCGAGCTTCGATTCTTGCGAATTTTCTGGGAGTCATTGTTGGTTGGTTCGGATATCGTTCGTTAAATAATCTGCATGTTCGTCCACATTCACCATGCGTATAAAACAAATTTAACAAATCAGTATTGGTTTATTGTTCATTAATCTCCATTATAAACTGTACTTGAAGAAATTAACAAAATCCCTAAAACTGTAAGTAGATACCTCACAAATTTGTGAGCTAATACTAATTTGACATAATATCAACATTGTTTAAATTCCTGCCAAAATCTAGGCTTACTAGATAGGACTTTTGGAGTTTCATCGGCTTTTAATAAAAAATTCATACGGATTAACAAAAAACTCCTTGGAAATATGTATAGGGAAAGTTATAGCGAATCCATGCAGAATCAAATTTTGCATCCGATCATCGCATTTGGTATTTTCAAGTGTTGTCCGCTTCGATTGAAGAGTCCAACAGACGTGCACGGGTCGTTGATTTCGCTTTTATAGTGGGCCGGCCACAAAAGCGACTGCGCAGATTATATCGGGGTAGTTCGGGAACATTTGCGGCGCCCGGCAACGCGTTCGGGCGTCCGTTTATTGATTTTTCTACCTCGCGGCCACGTTGCCACGTTTTTTCTTTTTTCAGAAGCGATTTCCCCATACTTTGGGAATGTTGTGAGCTTCGTTTCGCTCTTTCTTCTATTTCAAGGGCTTCTCTGATTGTTCGGACTTTGTAGTTTTCAATATTCTCTATTTCTTTGGCTCCTTCAAAATTGATTTTATATCCTGTATGTAGATGGTGCTGGAACAGAGCGGAAGTGGTTTGTTGGATCTCTGGAAGAATGGGAGAATCTATACTAAGCAAAGGTTTCAACTTTGCCATTGCCCCAAAACATATACCAATAAAAGAAATAATTTCGAACGTTGAATCAACCTTAGACGACAAGCCAGATGAAGAAGCGGAAATAATCAGACAAGATGTAGCGCGAATACTACGATCCAATAAAATACCAAAACCCAATGCTAATAAGACGGACGAACGAATAAAAGAAACGAGGAAATTACGATATTACCGGTGGACAAAGGAAACGCAACAGTCATAATGAACACCGAGGAGTATATGGCAAAGATGACGAATATTTTACTGGAAACGACATATAAATAAGTGAACAGAGATCCAACAACCTATCTAGAAAAAAAGACAAAAAGCAAAATCAAAGCATGGAGACTAAAACCGGACATTGAACGAAGAATAATTCCAAGGGAAAAATCAAGCAGATGTCCTAAACTAAAGTAAGTTTACATAGTAACTAACTAAACATCGTAAGTGCCTTCGGTTCTGTAACACAAAATTTGGAAAAATATCTAGCAAGTATCATGCAACCAAGCGTCAAACTTGCCGAGTCCTATGTTCAAAACTTAAAACATTTGATAAGGATGATTAAAGATTTCCAACTAGAGGATACAGTATGGAAACCTCTTCTGAAAAAAGAAAAAACGTGGCCGCGATGTATATTTTTGGCCTTCACCTAGAGAGTATTTGGCCAGCACCGGTATTACTCAACAGAGTTAGCCTTTTTCATGTCATCCACCACCGAAACACACACAAACATCCACGCCCGCACCAGGATTGGAACCCGGGACCCTTCGATCGCCAAGCGAGCTGCTCACCCACTAGACCACTGCGGTCGGCAGCCGCGAGGTAAAAAAATCAATAAACGGACGCCCGACAGCGTTGCCGAGCGCCGCAAATGCTCCCGAACTACCCCGATATAATCAGCGCAGTCGTTTTTGTAGCCGGCCGACTATAAAAGCGAACACAATGACCCGTGCATGTCAGTTGGACTCTTCAATCGAAGCGGACAACACTTGAACTTGGCGAAACGTCGTGACTCTTCACAGGATCAACGGATTGACACCCGGAATGGTTTAGAAATATATATATATATATATATATATATATATATATATATATATATATGTTTTTATATGTATTAATATATACATATTATATTATGTTATATTAATATGTATGGAAAATGTTTTAAACATTTTTAAAATAAAAATCCCTGGTTTAAATGTCAATCAATACAGTTATGTATTAATTACCAAATGGCACACCCTTAATCTATAAAAAAAAGTAAATCAAAACTGAAACCAAATTAAAAGTTTCGTTGAAATTGCTAATTGATATTTATATTTACTTTGGGCTTGGCTGTGTTTTTTTTTTAATTTGATGGCTGATATTTCGAATTTAAGGGGCAACGAAATATTAACATTTCGCTTTAAGCTAATCTAATATAACTGATATCCAATTTGAGATTCCTGAACAAAACATTTTGAATGATTTTCAACTGAACAGTTTATTATACACCTGTATATTGTTTTTTGTGTTTGACAAATTTATTTCAATATTTTCAATTATCTTAACTATTGTTAGGTGGCGGCTCGGGGGTTTTTAAAGTGAGAGGGCGTGGAAGAAAATAGTGCTGCTGAAGATTTTTTTTTGCTTTCCTTTTCCTCCTTTTTACGTTTCCTGCTATTGAAACCCTATACAAGAGGTGAACCGGGAAATGAGTTAAAGGGAAGAAACTTGAACTGTGTTTTGCTCTGAAAAGTTGCTTACTGTGATAAATGCTGAAGGGGCGGTGCCCCAATGCCTTCCCTCACGAGCCGCCAGTGCTTTTTTGACAACAAAGAGAAAAACCGATCGCGTTGGCGCGGACAGTAAAGCGGCGGCCTGCCGTTGCTGTGCCGAAACCGCATTAGCGCGGTAGTTGGTTGGATTACCGCGCTCGGATGGTTGTTTTTCTTTCTTTCTTCTGTCTGTATTTACTTCATAAATGTCTGTGATTGTCTCTAGGCAAGAGTGTAAAATCCGACAACGAATTACCCCTCAGTCACACCAGTTAATGGCTGGGTAAGGCCGGATGCCTTCTGAGAAGTGTTCTTCGTTGGTAACTCGCCAGTCGGGTAAGCTTCCTTATGGAATTATGGGTAAGCACATAACCAAGGGTTAATAGCCTGAGGGGGATGCTGGCCCGGGTTGTCGATGGCTGATGACTGTGGTTCGAAACCCGCGTTAAGCTATAGGTCCAGTGGCTAAATAGCATTGAAGTTGCTGATCTCTAGCCGTAAATCATTTCCTTTCCTTTAAAAAGAGAAAAACATTATTAATCCAACACCGTATATTAAATGATATCATATGATTTTGATATTTTAATGATATCATAATTATATAATACTTAAAATTATATATATTATATATTAAAATTAAATTGATTTAAAGTTTTTCCTTTAGTTTAATCTAAAGATATATCGCTAGGTTTTGTCGGAACCGTTCAGAAGTAAGTACTTCTAATTAATACATTGTCTACATCAATTTTCTAATCCGTGTATAATACACATTTAATTATATTCTTCTACTTTGAAGAACTCTCTGATGCAAATTAAATTCAGGCAATATGAAAACATTATCTGTCATCAATATTTTAAGTGTTTATCTACTCTCCGAATGTTTAGCTTACCCTGAAGAACACTGATACGGTAAGGAAATAATTTATTGAAGAAAATCGTAATCATCTTTTAGATTAGTGCTGCAATACTCGTATATGAATAGTATACAAGGGCTTATCAAAAAGTTTCTACCTTAATTATGAAAAAACTAGGTTTGAATATTCAAAATTAATTTCGTTGTTAACATTACCTCCTATAACTATAATCAGCCGCTTCTCTGATTCGTTCTATCTCTTCTGTTTAATGCATTTCTAGCCTGTCTGCAATTAATCAATTCAATTTGATTGTCTTTAAAACCCTCTTGTGAGTCAGGAAACCACCATTGTGAGTAACGAGCCAATGAAAAAGATCTTTTGCAAATTGAATCTTTTTTACCTTTCTGAAAAAAATTAGAATCCTTTTGCTTTTATAATTTCAATGAACTGATGTTATTATTTGTCTTACCGATCAAACTATTTTTGTTGCCTATCCATTAATTTCTACCAATTATTTTGACTACTATGTTTACTTTGGTATATGATGCTGATTTTATGTCTTATCTTTCATTACAAAATTATGTATTTTTCATACATTTTAGATGTTATATCAGTCAGCTTATAATTACATTCAATCAGCTGTTCTCTAAATATACTTTGTTCTCTACATATAAACAACATTTTATACATATGGACGTCCATTGCGCGCTTTTATTGGTTATTTGTGTGCCCACGTTTAAATTCAACTACTCAATTTTTTACTGTTGCATAATAAGAAACTATTTGATTGTATTTTTTAAATAAATACTTGATAGTATGATATTTATATATTAATATTATATTATATTATATTATATTTATATTTTTTTTATCTTTAAATATAACTATTAAAACAATTATGATTGAATTATAAAGAATATTTTTAAGAATGGCGTATACTGTTTTTAATAGGCTATCGATCTGTCAGATTAGAAGCTTTTTGATAAGCCTAAGTGTATATATTGAAGGGAAAAAATTACGTGTTAGGAAAAAGAATTATTATGAAAAACTTTAGCTTTTTAAATCAAAATTTTATTAAGAAGTGCCTCTGTATATAAAGGCATCTTTTTTCGAACATTATTATATTTTTTTATTTTACAAACTGTCTATAGAATTCACAAAACTCTAATTTTTATTTCAGAATACTTTTATGGGAAATGCTACTCAAAAGGAATATGATGACACTACATCCTGTGGGAAAAATAAAACTACCGTACCAGGTAATTAGATCCTTTATATATAATTTGCTTTTATATTTCTTGACCTGATCTCTACATTATTGAACAAGCACCATGTAGTATTTTTAAAGTTTACAAATTATGTTACACATTCGCTCACTCACACATTCACTCTCATCACTAAACATAAATGCCCATGCGTAAAATAAGGATTCGAACTCCAAACTGTTCGTCGTCATGCCAGCGAATGATCCATTAATTACCGCGGCCATAAAACGATCATTTAATTAACATATTATGTATAATATGTCGTTCATTAAACAATATATTTTGATAGAATACATATTATATGAGAATGCTTTATATATTATTGGGTTTAAATTGGTGCTTCAAGCTAAGCTAAGTAGTATTTAGGCTGTGTGTGATCTATCGGTATGAGTTTCAATGTAGAATGTAAAACTAACTACATATCGGGAAGGAAAGTTTACAGAAAAAAAGCGACATCGAAGAAAAATGTGGGGTTTTGAAAATTGGAATAGAAGAAGCTGCGAAACAGAATAGTAACATTGAAACACAAGATTACTTTATCCAATGATAATTGTAAAAACAGATTAGATATAAGGAAGTGATTACGGTTAGATAGAAGGGAAAAACAAGATGCAAAAAAAATATGTAGAAGAAAGTGAATTAAAAAAGGTATTAAGGAAAGAAAAGAAATATAATGAAAATTTGCTAAAAAAAATTGTGTGCTACAAAGGTGAAAATGGATAGTTGCACCTACAGACTATTGCCTTTGAGGCTAAGTTAAAGAGAACTTCTACACCAATAATCCGATAATTATTGAGCCCAAAGCAACATTCCTATGACTATAATCGAAATTGAATCGCAGCATGTCTAAAAGCGATCGAAAATTGTCAGATGTTTAGACACCCTTTACATATACTTCCTAAAAAACTGGCAATTACAATTATTGTACGGTCCGAAAAGAACCGGTACGAAGATACATATAATATTGTTTTTGTTCGAGGAGATATCAGTTAGCTTGAACCATCATTTGAATCAGCTGCAAGGTAGCTTCCAACAAGTTTTACAATGTGCGGTCAAGCAGTGGAAAATTTGTCCATTTGAGTTCACACGGACAATTATGCACACAATTAAAAACAATTCTATTTGTGTAATGACCATAATGTCTATAATATACTGTTTCCCTTACATACAATAATAGCAGAATTACTATGAAACAAATATATTTAAGATTAAAGACGTCCATGTAAAGTACCAAGAGTAAAAAGAGTATTAAAAAAAAGCATAACTTGAATAGAACATTATTCATGTTATATGTACATCATTGCAGCAAACGTACCTTGTGCTTAGATTGCAGTAAGCATACTTTTACATTTTTAGTCCCATGTAATAATACGTTTTATTTCGCAATTCAACTATGTTGGAATTGAGAAAATAGAAGAACCTACCAACTAGATTGGGAAACACAGAGCTGGAAGAAGTTACACAATTAAATATTTAGGAATAGCTATAGCGGAAAATGGAAAAATATAAATAGAAATAGAAGAAAGATTAAAAGCCAACACCAGATTATATTATTCACTAATTAAAAGAGTATTTAACTAGAGAGAAATGAGAATAGAGACTAAGATTAGAGTACATAATGTACTATGCATCTCAACTTTGATATATGGCTCCGAAATGTCGAAGCTAAATGAACATCAGAGAGGAAGAATACAGGCCTGTGAGATGATAATATTGAGAAGAATTATAGGACTAACTCTAAGGGACTGAGCATCAAACAAGGAATTTAGGGGGAGATTGGGAGTAAAATCTGTAGAAGAAAGGATAAAGGAAAATGCACTGGGATGGTTTGGACATGTATGTAGAATGCCTTTCACGAGACTGATCAAGAGAGTGTAGAAAATGGGAAAAACTGAAAGGAACACAAGAGGTAGACCACGAAAGAAGTAGAGCTATGATATTGACAAGTATCTTAGGGAACTGGACAGGAGAAAGGACGAAGAACTTACGAAAGATAGAAGGGATTGGAGGAAGAGAGTGATAGGCGATTAAGAAACCTTAACTCAACACTGGTAAACGACTATAGAATATGATGATGATAATAACTACTTGTGTATGGTACTCTTCTGTAATATGCTAAAACAAAATGATAATTATACTGGTATAATTTTTTTTGTCAACAAATATTCAAAAATAATTCGTTACATGATAATGATAAACTGTTAACTCATATTTTGAATATACCTCATAAATTGTTATATTTTATATGTTATTATGGTGTAGCTTTTATTACAGCTGAATGAAAAAAGTTAAAAAAAAACATGTTACCAACGCATTTACTGGTAAGCACTAGTTGTTAGTGTATCTTTCCAGTTATAACAGCAATAAAAAGGCAATTTGGCTAAAAAGGAACGAAAAACAGGGCCTTTCCTTCCAAATGTTACTTTAATCGCTTATAAATACAGAGAGGGATTTTTATAGAACCTCAACCTACGTTTCTTCATGTTTTCGTAGACAATGTCTAGAATAATAATTTAGAAAATAAATGCTTTGAGAAAATATGAATTCTCTTTTTCCATAGACTGTTCTGTTAAGTTAACATTATTCCTAATAGAAAACAAATATAATTAGATGTTTTGTAATTCTCCTAATTTGGTTTGTTGTGTATCTAAAGTTGCATAAATAAAGAAAGTTGTCTAATTTTCACTTATATTTTTCTTTAAAATATAACGCGTTTCGCTACACTGAAGCTTTTTCGGATGCTTGACGAAGAAATTGTCAATGAATTCTTTGTCAACCATCCGAAGAAGCTACAGTGTAGAAAAACGCGTTATGTTTTAGAGACAAATATAACTGGAAATTAAACAACTTTGTTATATTTATACAATTTAGTATGAATTCCATCAAGAAAATGCCGCAACCATCCTCATACTCTAAAATTCCTGTTTTCTTAACATTTAACTTAAGGCAAGATATTGTTAAATTTTTGAGAAATCTACTAATAAGTATAGAGGAAGACACTAAATTTGACATTAAAAAAGCATAAAGGAAAATATTTTTAACAACACTTATTTATTTCCACCGTTTAGAAGGACTAATGCCTATGTTAGAAAATTATGATTATGTTTCGGAACAAAAGCTATTTGTGATGAATTTCTTGTCCGAGGTTTACTTGGAATTGAAAAAACAGTTCTGTCAAAATCACCATCTGTCAACCAGTTGTTAATTGCTCTGAGTTAGATTAGTCGATCTTAAGTGTGTTTTGCGACTTTTAAAATGTGTTAAGATATCGAATTATGAAATATGTTGGCAAATACATTTTTCGTGCTAAACCGGTTAAAATATTGGAGAGTGTCTACGGTGAGCCAGCTCATAAGACATACGATTGTTATAAAATATTTAAGGAATAGAGAGAAGGAGTAGGTTGAAAACTTGTCTTGTCCCGATTGCTCTTCAATGCATTAGATTGATGAAAACATCAATAAAGGAAAGGAAATAGCGATGGAAAATCTTTATTCGAGCTTACGATAGATGAGTCAAGATTTGACATTCGTTCATATAATTTTATTTGGTGGTTTTAACATTAGACGCGTTATGACACACAATTGAAAACGTGTTTAACAGAGCCAATTTAAGTCTTAGAATCATGAAACATTTCACAACGGGTAACAAGACGTCAATTTGATAAAAAAAACTAAAAGTTTCGGAATAACGCTTCGATGACGAGTCCAAACCGAAAAAAACACACTGAATTTTGTCCAGAGGCAAACAGTCAACAAACAATATTATCTTGGCGCTATGAGATATTCGACAAATAAGGTTTGGTAGAAATGTTGCATTTGTGGAAAACAATTCCTGGATTTTGTTCTGTCAAAACACTTTGTCCCATAAATTAATTTTTTTCTGCGAATTCTTTACAAAAAACATAAGAAATATGATCGACCAATCACAGTATTTTCCTATATATTACCTTGAATGACTTTTTGTTCCTCAAACTCCATTCAAGCCAAGGAATTGAAGACCAAACCGAAAAGGCCCTATAAGAAATATTCCAATGGCGACTGGCAAAAATCTATTGCATCAAGAGAAGCCAGTTTTGATGACGGCACATTTAAAAGTCGTAGAGATTTAACACCAAAGAATTTTTTTTAACTTTTCGACGCACGTTTTGCTAACTATGTTAGCATCATCGGGAGATGATTTAATCTCAAGTTTAATTTCAACACTAATTTTCTCACTCTCAGATTAAATTATCTCCTGATGATGATAACATGGTTAGCGAGAAGTGCGTCGAGAAGTTTAAAAAAAGTGATTTGGTGTTTAGAGGTAACTCTCTTCGAGTTTAGTGTTTCACATTGAACGTTCCAATAGAAGAATTGAACGACACAATTAGTTTGGATACTTACACAAATTTTTCTAATTTATTGATCAACTTTCGGCATTTATTTAATAACGTGTGTAGTAGCTATTTAATAACATCACTTAAGGAAATTCAGAAGAATTAATACCTTCTTATGGCGGAATGGGTTCATGTCGATTATCTCCAGATAGCAAACTATACTAGCATTAATGTGATTTACGAGTGGTAATGGATTAATGTTGATATTTAGGATTTTGTTCCGTCGTCTGTTTTTGAGGTTTGGGATTTAAAAAGAATATACATCGCTTTTGACATGTTGCAAAGAACCAAGGACATTTTCTCATTCAATATCTGAGTTTTTTTTTAAACTGACAACAAGAAAATTACTTCAAACTTCTGATTGAGTTCAGCAGCCATCTTATTTTACTAATTTATAATAGGAACATAATAAGTTGTAGGATTAAAGCAGGTTACAAAATTTAATTAGTTCTAATTTACAAATACTTTAATATCACTATATTAATATAAAATACAGAATAACATTTTTGTTCAATATTTTGTTAATTATAAATGTATTGTTTTATTAATTAAAAATTTAATAGATATTTTGTTAATACCAGAGGCTAAAATCTTCGTTTCAAATCAGTATTGTGTTACAGTTCGAATGATTCTAATATTTTTACTTTCAAAAATTAAAAATAATATTTTTTTTAATTAAAATATGACTACGTATCATAGACATCCGAATATCCAATAAAATTTATTTAATGTCAATAATAATTTTCTTAAATTAAGGTGATAGTATGAAAATGATTAAAATTACAGTCAAACCTGATAAACTTTTACCGTTGTTATCTCTAATACTGTTCTATGACTTTTTACAAACTTATTAATCGGTCTGGGTATTAATCTGTTGAGGTGATTAATATCCTCCTGGGGTACCTCATTCTAAGCGACTTCTACCTCATGCCGATGTGCCGCCAACGTTTGAGGGAGTTGTAAATTTAGTAGCATTTCACCGATCATCTTCTATGGGAAGAATCGAACATGTATGATTCGATTAGGCTTAAATCGGGAGATGTTGGAGGCCATGACAGTACATTAATTTGAGCATGTGCGAAGTAGTCCAGTGTTATATTACATGCTACATTATCTTGGGCATTATCTTGTTGAAAAATTGTGTTTGGGAGTGTCCACAATTTTGTGGACATAACGAAATGCCGACATGTTTCCTCTGATGGACACTAGAGGTGACCTAAAGCCATAAGTAATGGCACTTTACACCATAATCCCAACAATGGGATGTACATGCCGTTCAATAAAAAATTGTGGATCTCGTCGTTCTCCACGTCTTCTCATTCGTGTCTGGCCATCATGCATGCCTAAATAAAATGGAGACTCGTCACTAAACACTATTGTATTCCATACGTGGTCCCACAATAGCCGTTCTCTACACCATTCAAGTCGATTGCGTCGATTATCTGGAGTTAAAGGTTGCGCCCAATACGGACGATATGAAAAAAGTCCAAAACTTCTTATCCGACAACAAACAGTCCATATTCCCATGGGTCTTCCGTGTTCTGCAAATCATTAATTTACAATTGCCCTATAGGTAGAAAAGCAGTTTCTTAAAGCCAACAGCCTCAGGCAGCATTCTTGGCATTCTGTTGTTTTTCTGTGTGGTACTGTACCCCTGGCTCGAAGTGTACGTCCTTCCTAAAGTCATGCCCGACAACATCTTAACACAATATCTACCCTTCTGTTTATTCGTTGAGTAATTTCACGAAAAGAGAGACCAGCCTCTCGTAGTCCAACTGTCCCCTGTCAAACTCGGTAAGTTGGCGAAATTGTATAAATAAAACAAAGTGGTCTAATTTTCACATATATTTTTTTTCTCTAAAACATAACGCGTTTTGTTACATTGTAGCTTCTTCGGATGGAAGCTACAGTGTAGTGAAACGCGTTTTGTTGATGATGTTGATGTTGATGATGATGCGATGATGTTGATGTTTTATAGAAAAATATAAGTGGAAATTAGACAACTTTGTTTTATTTATACAATTTAGTATGAATTTCCATCAAGAAAATGCCGCAATAATTCTCAAGTTGGGAAAGCTTGCATTTCTTCGCATACGAGGCATGGGAAACAATTAAAAACAACGGTTAGGAACACACTGCAAAAAATTGGATTATTTACTGCAACTACAAATTTAACTTACTCTAATCTACTTAACCTACAAACACCCTCGAAAAAAGGAATTCTAATTTGATGGAATGTTAATTTAGTCATATTTTATTTTTGCCATTGTAAACATATGCACAAAACGTTATTAAAATTAAATAATTGTTACTGGGTAATCGGATTTCTATGTCATGTAGCATATTTGATTTTGTGGTTTGAAACTATGTATTAGTAAGCTCATTCAAGGAAAAAATGATTACACGTTACAATGTTGCCACATCAACACCAAAATACCTAGACTTTGGCATTTGAATGATCGATAAAACTGTAAAAGCAAAAGTAATACGAAAAGTTCTTTTTATAAAAGTTTTAATCGTTTGTAAAGTGTAAAGTTTAATCAAAAATCTGTTTCGAAATTTCATATTGTCAACATAGGGGCTTTTCATTTAGTTCACACAAAGTTTAATTATTCAGTGTCACAAAAACAACTTTCATTATCTGAATCGCTATCCAAATAAATTATTAAAGGGTTAACTTCTAGTCTATCAAATACTCTTTCGCGATTCGACCATTTTTGAATCTCTTCTTCTGTATGTCTGATGCTGTTCATCCAGATTTATGGTGTAACTGTTAATAAAGCTTCCTTCCACATATCCAAACAGTTATCAATCGTTGTTCCATCTCGACCTATATGACGATTGTAATAATTTTTGGCCACCCCCATATCAATTCTATAGGATTGAATATGCAATGATACGAGGGAAGACGTAATATTTTGTGGCCATACTTTTCATTCGTATGATCTGCCACATATTCTTTTTTAGGTTTGTTCCTGAAAAGAACATTGTAAAACGCAAATATGTCCCTTTAATTACTGCTTACCGAATAACGATTTGAAGCAGTTCACTTTTCAACATAGTGTTTTCAAAAGGAAGATTTTGCTTCGTCAGCCATTCTGTAATTGTTGGTTTTGCCCATGCACTAGTTATAGGTTTATCCATCAGTGTACTGTGATATGGTGCATTATCCATGGCAATAACTGATGGCTCCTCCAAGATTTTCAACAGCTGGTTTTCAAACAGCCAAACCAAAACAGAAGGTTATCTTGATTCATTTCTCCATGATAATCGCCTTTTGTTTTAAAATACATGACTAATTCGGCCTCTGGAATAAAGCCATTCTTATTCCCAACATGAAGAACAATGTATCCGCAATAACATGTTATTATTGACACTTGTCTTAAAACAATTATTTATGATAATATGACTTTAATTGCTCCTAAGTATTAGGTATAGCACTCACCTTTTTCCATCAACTTTTGTAGTTTTTATACTCCTCTTGTTATCATCTTGCCATGAGTGACTCAAGATACCATTTTGAAATATGTTTCATCCAAATAAACAAAATCAAACAGAGATTCGTCTTTGATATTTTGATACATCTTCAATTGATCAAAAACTGGATTCGTTAAAAGGCAATATCTGAAAGTTCCATCAGGCCCCTACCACCCATTTTCTTTTAGAAGTATATGAAGCGAAGTTTTACATCCATCAAAGATCTGCAGGTTCTTTAGTTTTTCATGAATACTTTCAAGAATAACTGTTTGTACTGAAATACTTCAATACAATTTGATTAAAATATAATATTACCATGCAAATCTATTCACTTTTTTCATATAATTCATAGAATTGATTGCGAATTGAGCCCACATCAAGATGATCTAGATTAGTTACTCGTTTTGGATGTTGACGCTTCTTCTTTGGTGATTTTAAGATTTCGTTATTATTCAACTATTTCGAAATTGCACTAACTGTACCAATACTAATATATAATGCAGCTGAAACTCGCTAAAAAAACTCCAATTAACCATGAGACCTACTAAGGTATTAATACATATCTCCCTCACAAAAAAGGAGCCCCATTATCTCGTTCCTGTTTAATATAACAGATAAGTGAGGATACAAGCTGTTTACACAGAACGCTAAACCGGTTTTGGCATTTTTTTACAATTATAATCGCAGATTTTTTACTACAGCACGCACAAACATAGAAACTAAACCAGAAAATAGCAAAAACAGCAAAGAATACAGCAAAAATAATTCAGAAACGTTTGAAGGCACGACTCAAACACGATCAGAACATGAAAATGATAGATTCTACGAAGTATGTTGGGTTTGGTTGGCAACACTGTCCAGAACCACAAACCTAAATGTTATCTTGATAGCAAATTCACAGAATGTCATCCGCCGGCTCACCGTATTTTTAACCTATTCTAATAGGATTAGAGGAAGAAGGAAAGAGAGTGTTTTGAACTTTAAATGATTTTGTCTTTCTTATGGATTTAAATTGGCAATACATTTCACTAGATTGATGACGTGGAACCATTATTTCCATCCAGTTGGCAAACTGATGGGGTATGGCCTAATTCAGATTATTGAAATTCGATCAGAAGAAGGAGCCTGCCAATGATGAGATGCAAGGGCTATATAATGGATGTATATGAAGTTTAGTTTATCTTATCCAAGAGAATAAGATATATAAGTTCAACTTAATAACAGTAAGAAAACTAAGCAGATGGGAAGTTTTTTAATGGAGGTTGGAGAATGCGTTTTCATATTGCTGTTTAAGATTAAGGGGCAAATATGATAGTTTTTATACTAACGGCTGATTTTTTAGTGTGTCCAGACTTCCTATAGGGATCGCTGACAAACGAATTATGAGTTTGCGCACCTCTAGTGTCAAAAATATTCAGTATAGTTTGGGAAATCATCATGGAATGTTTAGAATCAGAGCAACGCTTGTAGATTGTCGATATTTAGTATTAAAATCAGTGTTGTGTGTGCCAGACTTATAGAACAATTCGTAAATTTGAACTTCCTGATTTGTTCGCCGAATTATCGACAAATTCCGAGCGAATTTCAAGCTGCTCTGTATTAAAATAAAAACAATGCAAAAAAACTGTGCGTTCCTAAGAAAATATCGCCGCTGTGGCTGACAGTGTTGATGAAGATCCAAATTAATCATTTCGTCGCTGAACGCAGGAAGTTGGACTTTGTTATTCGACTACGTGGGGATCTGCAGGAGTTGTGGTTCCGACAGAACGGCACCACATGTCATATAGCCAACGCAATAATCGATTTATTAAGGTATCAATTCGGAGAGAAAATTATTTCGAGAAACAGACCTGTTAATTGGCTACCATGGTCATGTGATTTAACGCCTTTAGATTATTTTCTCTGGGGTTCTGTTATATCTTTGGTCTATGTCGTAAAACCATCAGCTATTGACGACTTGGAAGCTAACTGAACTCGGACAATAGAGGACATAAGACCCCAATTGCTTGAAAAAGGGATCGGGAATTACATTGACAGAGTGCGCTGTGTCAGAAGTAGCCGCGGTATACATTTATACGATATGGTATTTGTTCAATTTTTGGCCAGAAATTCGTTTACAATAATAGCCCTGTGAGATGGTGCGTGTCGTGATGCTAAATCCAAGAGTTTTCTTTCTACAAATCTGGCCTTATTCAACAAATGTTCTCTCTCGAACGCCGCATAATGCTCACATAATATTATTTATTTACCATCTGACCAACAACGACCTTTAAGAGATTGAGTTTCTGACGAAAATTCAGGTCTTTCGGCACTAGTCGAGCGGCAACGCGTTTCATGCCAAACAATCGCTTAAAATAGTACGAATTGATTCGTGAGACAGAAAGATGAGGGGCTATCTCTCACAAACTGAAATGACGATTTTGAGTCACAATTTCCTTCACTTTAGCGATGTTAACTTCAGTTGAAGACGTTGATGGCCGACAAGAGCGAAGCAAATTTTCCATCACATCTCGACCGCTTTCGAATGTACTGTACCACTCATCTGTACGTGTGTTTGATAAAGTTGATCCACCGCAAGCCATCTGTAACATTTTCAGCGACTCGGCATACGAAAATCTATTTGCAATGCGAAATTTAAGACCAAATTATTTGTTCGATGTTTTTATCCATTTAAAATTCGCAAAACACACTTGAGATGAACTGACAAAATCGAGCAATGTAAACAAACTAAATAACAGACGACGTTCAAATTCCGCTTCACTATAGAGGACAGTTCTGCCAACTTAGCGATAAAAATACTTTTGACAATCCTTTTAAGCGCGCTTTTCAAATGATCAATTCCAAGTATTTTTTTTTTTGACAGAATGTATATATATATATATATATATATATATATATATATATATATATATATATATATATATATAGGGAAAGTCGGCGAAAACATTGGTTGTTGGCTGTGGATAGAGCCTCCTTATTCTTGATGGGGGAGCATGTGTAGGTACCCTGAAGAGTCTAAACATAAAGAGACGAAACATATGCCCTCCAGTTGAAGAGATTGGTGGGGCTCGTCTCCAGTCATCAACCAACAAAAATGCCCATTAAGGCGGAGACGTAGGTTGCTGCGTGTTCCACATGAGATTGTGGAATCCAACGGTTGGGTATATACTGTTGTCTTATAGGACGCAGTCCAAAGAAATCTGACATTGCATATATATATATATATATATATATATATATATATATATATATATATATATATATATATATATATATATAGCTAATTGATTGATCTAACAATTAACTTCATATGAGTCTCAACTAGTTTTCCGAACACTTATTATTCAAGCTTATTACCCAAAATAAAATCTGTATGATACTTTGTACCAGAAAATGTTTTAGTAACCAATGCTGTCAATTTTTTGTAATTTGAATTCATCTGTGTTCACGTCATGAAATCATTTACCTTATTATTGTGTGATAAACTTAAGATTCTATTTATTATTTTCTCTAAGGCTGGTATTAATATACATATAAAGAATATTATTTTAAATACGTTTTTCTTAAACCAGGACATTAAAACTTTGAAAAGCTTCATAAAATTTGTACATTTAAATATATATTCAGGATATAACCAACGACGACTCTCTTCGCATCATTTGATTGAAAAAGTATCTTACATCAAAGGTCAAAAACCTAAGGGTTTACGCAAAAATAATTATAACTTTATTAAATCGCCGATTGCTATGTTGCCAAATTGTTAGTAAAATTAAATTTTTGTTTTATTATCCTCTTAAGATATTATCTTAAAATAAAATGAAATATTTTATAGCCATTTGTTCCATATTATTCCATTTGTTTTTTTACAAAATAAAAGGAAAATTACGTATTAATGTTGTTTAATGTCAAAGTTGTAATTACTAGTACTGATGTTTTACCATAACACGTTTTAAATAATTCACGTGACATTATAAAACATATGATTCATGTTCAAAATGTTCACCATTTGATTTTATGTATGCTTGACAAAATTCTAACATATTATGCCGAACTCGTTGAAAAGTCCTGTTATATTTCTAATCTGATTACTGCTTCTCGTCATATTTACGTACAAGATAGAATTTTGGTTTTCAATAGAATGAACCTGATTTATGTCAGTCGATGTTAGTGTTTCTGTAAAGATGGAAAAAAATCGAATATCGAGCCGACATTAAATTCTTGCATTTGAAAGAGAATAAAGCCTACGCAAATTACAGTCGAGATGGAGTAATTTTTAAGGGACTTTGCAACATCATTTTCCACTATGAAATTTTGGATAGCTGAATTTAAACGTGGTCGCACCAGCTTGGTTGACGATGAACGTTCAGGACCGCCAAAAACTTCAACCACTACCGATAACATTGAAGAAAGCAAACATAACAGTATGCTATTTATTTGTATTGCATGCTTATATATGTATAAACCGCTCCGAACGTTCATCGTCAACCAAGCTGATATGACCACGTTTAAATTCGGCTGTCTAAAATTTTACGGTAGCAAATGAGAGTGCCCATAAACAGCATCCATCTAGGCTTTAATTTGCGTAGGTGTATTGCCTTTCAAATGCAAGAATTTAATTACATTACATTTTCCATCTTTACAGAAACACTTATATCGACTGATCCAGTGGTGTAACTATACCATATGAGGCCCGTGGCAAATTCATTGGATGGGGCCCTCTCAGTAAAAATCGTCACGTTGTAATTTAGTTTTAATAAATTACTTAAGTAGTTACCTAACAGTATTACTAATATTGTGTGCATTTTAGTTTCGAAAATGATCCTTCAGCACTAGTTGTACTCACAGGAATTGTAACAAACAACATTAATGCAGTACATACTTCAGGAAAGCTATACGACATAAAGTGATTCTTTATTATTAATAAATCAGCAAGTTCTCTAATACATGAAGACTTTTCTATTTCGTCTCTGAAGGTTGACCGAAAACTGAGAATTTCCCTGACAAATGATTCAGGTATGTCTTTTTTATTTATATCAACAAATTCTAGAGCTTTTTTTAATAGTTCAGTGTTATTTAAATTTTGCAAAGTGGTGGGTTGCGAAACACTGAAATTGGAAACAATTTCATTTATTGGAAGGAGATGCGATGCAATCAGTTGATTAATAATGATGTCCAATACTCGATAAAATATGTTCACTTTGAACAAATTTTCCGGATCTTGGAGACGCTCATCCGCGCAAAGTTCGTCAAAATGACGTTTCACCTTCCTCTGACGAGTTTTAGAAAATTCAGAGTTGATTTTTTCCATTTTTCTGCTACACTATTTGCTACCTTTTTTAAATTTTTAAATTCATGTTTATACCTATCCAATTCTTCCAGACACATTCTCAAACGTTTTAAGGCATTTGAAAGATCGATGGCTTTAGACTGAAGTGCTTCAGAAGCTCCATCGATAGTTTGTAGAAATTTGCAATAGAGAACCAATAGCATAATAAAATTGTAGTTCTCGATCTTCTTCTTGAGTGAAATAGCTTCATTTCTTTCATTCGATTTGCAATTTAATAGAATTGTTTTCGTTAGCGCTTTTTGGACTTGAACAAACCGAACTTAGCAAGCAAAAATAGCATCATAACGTCCTGTCCATCTTGTAGGGTTCAATGTTTTTAATGTTATCGAAGTTGAAGACTCCCTTTCTTTATCAGATATAAAACTTGATAAGATATTCCATTTTCTGATACTATGCCCAAAAAAATTATAAATTTGTTAAGCTGTTTCAAAAAAATGTTACATATCAATAATCTCTCTTACTGCATCATTAAGTACTAAATTTAAGTTATGAGCAGCACAGTGAACATATACCGCATTTGGCTCGATATTTTTTTATGAGTTTTTGAACTCCACCATAAGTGCCTTTCATTGTATTAGCACCGTCATATCCTTGTCCTCGATACTTATTTAGAGGTATATTTTTGTCATTTATGGATTTAATAATTTGGTTTGGTCCTTAACTTCAAGAAATCCTAAAAATGACTCTTTAATGACTAGCGCCTTTGGGATTCCATTTTCGTCTTAAAATGAGCTCATTTTATATTTTTGGACTTAAGTATTTTATCTGGCCCTTTGGTTTACTTAATAATTCTTGTAAAATCGGATCGTATTTTACTAATCAATCAACAATACTCAAAAAGTTTCCTCGGGAACTTGGATCATTGCAATCTACCTTTTCTCTGTGGTCATGAAAGGGTAAATTACACGTTGAAAGTGTCAGAGTAACATCAAGGAGTCTAGAGAGTACTTGGCGCCAAAAATTTTTATCTAGTGTTCCATGTAGCCGCCGTTGTTGATACGTTAGACAAGAATCCAGGTGAATTTTTGATGTATAGTATCTTTCTATGGCATCTACAATATGTTTCCAGTCATCACAGCCTTTCTATTTCACAGCCACAACATTTTCTATTTTTTTAGATGCCGGATTTGCGAATAACCAATATGGTTGACAATACGCCTTCTGAAGTATTAAGGAATAGGATAGCCATGTACTTTCAAGTTTTACGCCAGACTTGGAAAAAATATAGTAATGTTTTTCTAGGAAAGATCTGTTGTCACTATCTTTTAAGAAAGTACCCTTAGGTTTACAATGTCCGTTTTCGGTCACGAATGGTTTCACTTGATCATTTAGTTCTTTAAAATTACTCTCATCAGTCAGTCATCAATCCGTAATATATGGTGAAGATGCAATATTGTTCAGACTAAAATATGATTCACTTTGATTTTTGCTTGTACCTTATTGTAATTGTTCTGGATTTGGACACACTGGTATCGGGTGCTGCATCTGCTATACTGTTACTTTTAATTACGTCCAACTCTTCACGTTTGAAGCACTGTTCACTCGCTTTTTCATCAATATAGTCATCATTCTTAAAGTACTGACTAATTTTAGGTAACTTTTAATTTTTTTCTTCAGACTCCCTCTTTCTCTTTCGTTTTTTACTCCCACTTAGATATTTTCTAGAACTAGACATGCTGATATATAACTTTCATAATTAACTTTACTTTGCTTCTATTTACAGAGTCAATAAAACAAAAACTACGAAAAACCAAACATACAAATTGACCAATTGTCATAACAATCAAACGAAGAATGAGTAGTAGAGCCCTCCGTACTTAAAAAATAGAAATTCGGGATTCCTCTAACATCGTGCGTCGCTAGCTCGCCAGAATCACGAAAAAAGTACTTTCTTGGTTAACAAAATGCGGGAATTCCCCGAGCATCACTAGCTCTCCCATACCACCAAAGTACCGTGACAAAAAATAAAACAACCGATGGATTATTTGAATTTGTATATGGTTTTTAGTTGCGTCTAACTTTAATTGATTTTAAGTACTTATATAAAATTTATAATTTCTATTAATTGTGTTAAAAATGTAAGGTTACTTCTGAGCTCGCGGTCTCTCGGGCGGGGTACCCCGTCGGGTCGGGAGCCCGTAGCATTTTGCCAGCCCTACTACGTTATAATTACGCCACTGGACTGACCTAAATGACTGTTAAACAACTGAGCATCTAAATTGCTAAAATTTTCAAGGTTATCTTTCAAAGCATGCGCAATTATATTACCAGAATATTTTTGAGGAGTAACGTCATCTTCACGTTGAAGCTAGGAACTTTTCAGACTACCCTCGTATGTGTAAAAGCAAAATATTATTGATTGGTAAATATTAATTGATTATTACTTAATGAATAAACTACAAACAAACTAATGAACATTGTTAAAACAATCTTTTAAAAATTAAAAATTATGTTAAAAATAGGCAAGTATCGATAGGCAATATTAGCGGCAATGTCGCAGAAATGTTATTTGAGCAGTACTACAAAATTAATTCCGTGTAGGTCAGTTCGTGCGTTTAAGTTTGATTTAAAACCAAAAATATATTCTGTACGCGAATATCATAATATGCTTCGTATTTTTCGGAAAAGCTCTCGAAATTTCTGAAGGGGCTTGGCGTATTTACGGGTAAGGATACTCAGAAAGACCGCAGCCAGCTTGGCAAACATTTGTCTAAGAACTTTGGTTTCTCAACGGCTTTTGGATACGGGTAGTATGATTCGAAAATTTCAATGTGGCTGGTAGCGAGAAATCGGCCCGAAGTCGAAGAACAAATTTAACATCTTGTTGAAGAGGATTCTACAAGAGGTACTCGAAGTGTTGCGTGACAAGTTGGAGTTTTCTATTGGATTGTACATTGAAAACACAAAAGAACAATTACTCTACCCTTATCACGTACAATATTGAAATATTTAATATTTTATCAACCGATGAAGCTTCTTTCGATAGGAATGGGCCATCTTAAAATTGAATATCAATCTGTCTCTCTCTAATTCGTCGTCGAACAGCCTCACTCTATCACATCTGTCCCTCTCATTTACAGTGGTGAAGTTCATTTTTGAGCACACAAAAGTATTTTTTATGATGGTATAAGTTTTTTGAAATGTGGTCCTTTTGCAAAAAAAATAATCAATAATATTTTTTTGTAAAAAGAAAAGTGTCAATTGTTGTACCATTTTGAAATCTTGTCTAAATTGGCCATCTTTTGAAATAATTTGCCCAGGGTAGTGTAATACATTTTTGTTAAAAGATGAAGTGTCAAAGTTAGCTAACACAATTTTCTTAAACCACGATCAACCTTTTTTTTTGCTAAATCAACAACGTTTATTGTTTGATTTGTGACTGCAATTAACAGCATGTTTATTTAGAATCACGTTATAAAAAATAACACTGAAAAATTGGAAAATTTGTGATCATGGTACCTAGATATAGCCTAGGGCGTCGAATTTCAAAATTAAAAATATGCCTAATATCACTTAAGACGGTGACATGTTTTTTTAAATTTTGCAAGAACTGGTATAATCTGACCTTTCGCTCGGCACCCGCTTGACGTTGAGTTTCGGGACACCCTGTATATTAGTGATAATATACAAAATAATGATCATTATTTCTCCACCAGATGATTCATATCTTCTTTCTAACTAATTGAGAAATGCATACTCTAAAAAACCGCGGCTCATAATATGCGCATTGGCTGCTTTAAAATGATTGTTGGGCAAATAATGTTGAAGCCACAGAACTTCCAAATTTGATTATCGATGACGTTCTTAATTCCATTTCCGACGCGTGGTCGAGCGACGTCAAACTTGCGCGATATGAAGTTTATAAAATCACTTACACATCTTTTGTACAGGATGCGGTTGAGAAATGGACATCTATGAAAGTAACTCAGTAACGAATCAAAATATTTTATTTAAAAAATTAGGAATATGCCGCGTAACAAAACAAAAAAGTCATTATAATTACTAAAGAAAATATCTGAAAGGTGACCCTCGTATCTTCATAAACACTAGTCCAATCACTAGCGCACATTACTTCTTACACTGTACAATATTTTCAGCAACAGTTTTGGAGATTACATGACTGAGAAACAACTGTCTAATGACCTTTCTCGATGTCTTAGTGGGGTGAGTAGTCCTCTCATCCTCCTGAAACCAGGGATCATCATAAACGGGAGGAAACCTGAATTATTTTTTGGTTTAAAACATTCCGATCATGGGTACATAGCGGGCTAATGTAATAGTTATTGCATTTCTACTGGTACTCTCAAAAATTTAAGAAGTAGTAATGTCAAAAGATGATATTGCATATCACACTGAGATATTTATGCATATCACACTTCGATTCGAAAAGCCAAAAGGTGAAAATTTGTTTCATCAGATATAATCAAAAATTAAAAAATTGTAATATGGTGCATAAATGAAATTGAATTGCAACACCAGTTGAATGTTTAAATTTAATAGGGAAACCTAAGTAATGTCGCTCTTTTTTAATTTTTGAACTGTGGCGTGTAAAAATCTTCGGACATTCATTTTATCTCATGTAACATAAACTATTTTTCTAGTTAAGTATATTGATATTTAGTGTGCTTATTACTAAATTTTCAGCAAAATTGGGTGAAGCGTAGACATTTGAAGCTTTAAGAATTTCTATAGCAAAACTATGGTATAAATACCACAAATGCCATTAATGCTGTTTACTCTGGTGCTTTCGATAACTGAATATGTCAGCGTTTGTTTAAAAGATCTTGAAATGGCGATTTCAATCTTTTCGGCGGTATAAAATCTGGAAAACCTATTTAGTTTAATATGCATTTGCTTATTGCTAATCCTAAACAAACCATCGAGGAATAGCCACAACCCTTAAACTTTTATTGTTTACAATACAACGGTGTTTAAAATATCTGAACAAAGTGCAGAGAGAAGGAATGTGTGTACAATATCAACTCTCACTTTAAAACAAAATTCAAAGTCTAACCACATACAGTGCAGTTTTGATCAGGTTAAACAGAGATCCTATTGTTCAACAAGTTGCGACAGATAACTTCCTTTACTCACTCCAAAATCAGATAATAATATTCCGCTCTACATCCCTAGTGGCTCTTGGCTTCGAGTTCTTTCATTCTTCTTTTTCATTTTTTTCGGTCCAGAACATCATTCTTCCAAACCCTGACTCTTCCTTTCCTCAAATTATCCATCAATTCATCCAGCCATTTCTTCCTCGGTAGCCCTCTTCTTCTCTTTCCCCCTTCATCAGTATTCTTTTAACCCATCTCTCACCGGGCATCGTTGCTATGTGTCCCACCATCTAAGTATCTGCCCTCTCACCACATAAACAATGTTTGGCTTTTTGTACAGTTATATTTCTCTATTTGTTCTTCTTCTAGATTCGTTCTGAACTTTAATTCCTCCAACAACTCTCCTTAATATTTTACGTTCCCAGACTTACCTTCTTCCTTCTTCGTCACTGTCCATATCTCGTACGCATAGGTAATCGTGGGTCTTAGTATTATTTGGTACACTCTTACTTTTGCTGTTTTTTTTCTCTATTGTATATTTCTAATTTTCTGAACAATCAATGACTAAATTGGTGGAGAGTCCTCTTGAATATTTACCCTAAATAAGTATTTCTGTTAGTATGCCACTGCTAATGCTAAGTTAGTATAGCCTATGCCAATGTCAATAAAACTCATCATGATAGACTAATGTGGTTTTGGTTTAAGCAACCCAAGAGTGATTAATAGCAAAGGTTACAAAAAAGAAAATTCCTCAAAGTATCAGAACCCACTCATTAAAAAATCAAAGAGTTAGGCTGGGAAGTTCTTCCTCACCCACCATATTTCCTGATGCTGCATCATCAGGTTACAAAACTCCACTCGAATAATTTTTTCTTTGAACTGGAATAGAAAGTTTTTCAGAGAGATGGGCAAGGATTGTAATTTCGATGGAGATTATCCTGTGGATTAAAACTGTATTTACTTTCAAATAAATTAAAATTTTGTACAGTAAGTGATACTTAAATACACAAAATAAGTTTACAAATAAAAATGCTGGGGAAAGAGTGAATTTAATGCATTTTGCTAACCAGTTTAAAATCTAGAAACGCGCGTCTAGAAAGTAGGGATTTAGTGTTTAGTGGTAAATCACTTTGAGTTTAATGATTCATACCAAAGGTTCTACTAATTAATCTGAACAAGTTCTAAGCAAATTAACTATAAAAGTTACTTATAGGAATAATTCACTCCTTATATTAAGAATTGTGACCTGATAATATATAAAGCTCTAAAAGATTAGCAACCATGGCATATAAATATAAATTTTACATTAAACAATCCTTGTTATTTAGATAATCCGACATATTTTTGATCATAATCGATTATAATACAATAAATGCCTCCCTTAGATACACCCAAAGCTTTCGATCTTCCCTAAGTGATAAATTAATTTCCAGGTTGGTGTCCCGAAATATTTGATTCGTATCTGTGTTGGCCGGAAACACCTCCTGGGATTATTGCAAACCAATCCTGTCCCAAGATAGCCGGCATGAAAAGTTCAGAATTCGCATACAAGGAATGCTGGGAGAATGGATCATGGTTCGTTAATAGCGACAATGTAGTTTGGTCAAACTATACGAAATGTGTTGATATGCAAGCATTACAGGTAAGTGAATTATACTATGATGAAAGCAAAATTAATTTTTTATAAACGAAGAAAAAAAAAACGGATTATAAATACATACTTTTTCAGTATAAACATTTTAACATGTAATTCATAAATGTATAATCTAAACAGATTAACGTGGTGTTAATTGTTTAAATCGAATAAATCAATTTTATACTTTGTTATCTATCACTTTTATTTATAAATTTGTGTGACTATAGTTTCGTAAAATGATTTTACATTCTCAAACACTACTTTAAAACTAAGATAGATTTAAAAAATGAACTATCACAAAGTAACGGACAAATCAATCAACAATAGTTATTTCTTTTCAAATTTGGTGTTTCTCGCCACTTTAGTGCTTTGCCATGGCAATGTTATATTATTTGGTACTGGCTTGTCTCAATAGCCGGAAAACTTACTGCACAATTCGATGGTTATTAATAAAAACACTAAACATGATCAACTGTATTGTTAAATATATATCTATAAACTCATATCTCGTCACCAGTTATAACGCTTTTTGTAAAGCATAATTTATGGGAGGTTTGCAAAATAATTCCTTCATCAGCATTTTTCGAAAACCCCTCTAAAAAAAATAGCGTTGCTGCAACGCGTTTCTTGTACAAAAGATCATTCAAACTTTGAAACATAATAGCGGCATAAACTGCAGTGTGCTGTACATTATGTTAATTCACCATGGATACACAATTCACGAGCGCATTGAAATGATTCGTATCTACCATCAAAATGCGTGTTCAGTTAGCCAGACTATTCGAACGCTTTCGATAAAACGCACTTCTGAGTTCAACAAGACAATGCGACAAGTATGCAACAGTGCAACAAGACAGTTCGACTTGCACATTTTGCCAGACAATGGGTTTATTGCAAGAATGTGTTAAATGGCCACCAAGATCATGCGATTTCAAACCCTGGGATTCTTTTGTGAGGTTATGTTAAAACTCTGGTTAAACGAAACATTTAGGTCATCATTCAAAATATACCAAAATTAGGTCTCCAAAATGCATTGGGTCAGAATGCTAGAATTCACAATATAATGTAATTATTTGTTCTTCAAGATAAATAAATAAATAAATAAATAAATACACACTTTATTTAGCATGTGCAGGTAATAGTAACAAAGAAAGGTAATATACAAGATAAATATAAGTAAGAAAAAATTTAAGAAATCGTTACAAAAGAAAATAGAATGAAAAGGCAATAATTAACTCTCTATTGCTTCAAATTATAATTTAACAGTTCATTAAAACATGCACATTAGGAGCGCTCTCTATATGGGCGGGCAAAGCATTGAAGAGGCAAACACCTTCCCAAAACAATGTCTTCTGGAGACCAGCAGTTCTCACAATTGGTACATCAAAATTGTTCTTAGAGCGGACAACGTAAGAATGTATGTCTGCTCTTTGCACCAAAAAAGTATTCAAATAATGGGGTAACATATATTAATCGAATGTTGGCCCCTTCATTGGCCCACGCAACAGAAAACCAGTCCCATGACCGCAACGTAACCTCTATTTGTGTATACCTATTACAGTTCAATAGTACACGCATAGCCTTGTTCTGCTGTATTTGGAATCTACATATTCGCTCCTTATTATTATATCAGCACAGACATACAATAAGTAAAATGGGGCAAAACTACATTATTGTATACAAGCCTCTTCGATCAGCGTGATAAATGTGACGATATACGAATAAAGAACCTTATTTTTTCCCAATCTTTATACATAAATAACTGACATGATTACAAAATGTTAGCTGAGGATCCAACAGTACTCCCAAGAATGTAATTTCATTTACAGTTTTAATATCACAATTACTTATATTTATTGTTAACCCCAACTCATTAAATTTTTTACCCTTTGCTTTAGACCCTATCACCATGCACATTGTTTTTAGTTCGTTTAGTTTAAGATTATTTTTACATAGCCCTCTAAATAGTATTGCCAGTTCACTATTCAATGTTTCAACGATTTCAAGCAAATTATATCCAGACACAGATATGAGAGTATCATCCGCAAAAAGACTAATAAAGCACTTATCCAATATTGTAGAAATTACCAAAACCAAAATATACCAAAAACATACCAAATATACCAAAAAACAGCAACGGGGCCAAAACACTAACCTGGAGGAACTCCCCAACCACTTTCCCTCTTTGCCGACACTTTTCCCTCAACCCTCGTTCTATGATGTCTATCTCTTAAGTAACTCTGGATCTATTTCAAGGCCTTTGAAAACCATAACTTAATACATTTTTACACAGTATATCCCGGTCAATAGTTTCGAATGCTCGCTTTAAATCTATAAACACACTATACACAGTTTTCCCGTCTTTTATATCGTTTCTTCATGTTGCGCATGCATACTGAATAGCCGTCTCACAATAATGTTTTGTCCTAAATCCTGATTGAGCAGAAAATATCAACTCATTGGTTTCAAAATAAGTTCTCAACAATGCACATACAACAGTCTCGATGATTGTATCAACAACAGGTAATAAATTAATGGATCTCAAGTCATTAAGTACACTAGGCTTTGGTAGTTTCGGAATTGGTATAATAATGCTGGTTTTCAAGTCCTCAGGGTATGTATTCCTTTCAAAATTTGTATTAATTATGTACAATCAACAATAACCGATGACAAAAAAAATGTTTTTCATTAACCTTATAGTCATTTCATTTTCACTCGTACTTTGACTTTTTATACTAAACAAAACTTTTTTTAATTTGTTTAGTGTAACATTTTTAAACTCAGAAAAATCCTGAGTTTTGCATACTTTGATATCACTGCTGCAGTCCCGCCCTTCGATACTCTGTTCTACTTCATTCAAACTATCGAAGTAAAAATTATTGAAGTTCTCCTCCGTATGTCCATATATCCGTATATATCCATATATCCATATATCCGTATGTCCGTATGTCCATCAAAGTCGGAAAAAATCGACCCTTACCATTGCTTAGTACATTTTTTATTGTTCTCCACATCTCCGTCCCGACCCCTCTACAAGCATCGATATAATTATTAAGGTATTTTTTTCTCTCAAGTCGCATTATGGACAGTGCAATATTTCTTTTCTGCTTATAAAATCTCCAATCCTGCTCATTATTTGTGAAAGAAAACTTTCTATACACTCTGTCCCTCTTAACTTTAGCAATTCTTAGCTCTTTGCCTATCGAAGGGAACTTTCTAGATTTTACTAGTTTTCAGGGAGCAGCCTGATCATGCAAATTTTGCATAAAATCAACATATAATTTATTATCATCAACGGAATTATAGTCCCAATATTTCCTTATCAACTCCGTAATTAGCGTCGAAACTGCCTGCTCACTCAGATTGCGAGCATACGTGTGTCGAAGTGTTTCACTTACAATACCCTAAAGTTTAAACTCGGTACCAATAATCTCGTGATCACTTATTATTGGAAAATCTTAAACAAGCTCCACAGCTCCCAAAATTATTGATAATTATGTAATCAATCAGTGTTTGTGAGACACCAGTATTGTGGGTTTCCCCAGTAACAATCTATTTGAAACCTACTCCCCTGATGATGTCTTTCAACTTACTAGACTCACTGCTGTTCTTTAATAAATCAATTTTTATACCACCCAGAAGAAAAGTTTTTTTTAATATATTGTCATTTAGATTGTCTTCCAAATAGCTTAAAAAGTCACCTACCGAGGCGTTAGGCGATCTATAGCAGGCCGCAAGCAGGCCGCAACTAAGAAAAACAGCTTATTTACCTGTATCTTAGCTGTTACGACTCAATAACTGGTGAGAACTGTGTCGATAAAAACTACTTAATATTTCAAGCTAGATTTAATATAAATAATAGCACCCTATGCTATTACGCCTATCCGACGCCTATATGACGCCTATCCAAATAACAGACAACAGCCGTATGTCCAGTTACATTAATTTCGTTCTCTTCCACATCTCGTGTTACATGTGTTTCAGTAACACACAAGACCCATGGGTTTTTCTCTTCTACAAACTACCTTAGCTGCTCTATATTGTTAGTGGAAGCACTGACGCAATCAAGTGGTTGCTATGCAAACTTAGTTCTACTTTTGATTCTTTCAACTACTCGTTAATAACATTCACAATTTTTATCAAACACTGTCTGATCATATTTAATTTTATGGATATAAAATATAAATTATCGGATTATCAGTTGTAATTATCGTTGTGCCTCATTTCAAATTTCTGACATTGTTATTGGATAACCATTTGTATATGAGAGTTGTTCTCTTCAAGAGCTATTTTTTTACATTCAGAGGAAGATTAGTAACACAATATTTCTGATTTTTTTCGATATGTTCTTCCGTCGTATAGGTGGATGGTCTATCGGAACAGAGCAAAAGGAATAGAAAGAACTGCATATAGGTCCTATTTGAATGCAGTATACGTTTCATTTGTTTTCATTTTTACCAGGTATGATTTGCAAAGATCTATTGAGAGATCTTCAATAATTTACTACATGAAATTTTGTTCAATCATATAAAATTTAAAATAAATTATTGGGTCGATAGAGGAAATTTTGTAAACTTTTGCTATACTTTTTCTGGTAAGGCAACATCTATATACACTTGGCATATATTTTTTTAAGCTTCTCTAGATCGTTTGTCTTTATTATATACAGTAAACAAAATAATGCACTTTATGTTCTTCCATTTTAAATCTACTCAAGGCAAATTAAACTGATGCTCACCAAGCCTACCCTTACATACTTGCTATGTGAATCTTATCCTTAAAGATAAATAATCCACTTACTCAATAATACCAAAATAAACAAGAACGAATTGAAGTAAACGAGCACCGAAAATTATATCGAACATATCTCATTTCCAAGCCAGTTTATATAAAATCCGATGCAGCTATTCAAACTATCGGTAATATCAGGGGTATGGTACATTATGTTCTAGAATGCTAATTAATTCAAATTATTCTAGAAATTTAATATTCGTTACCAAAACTTTGTCTGCTTTCTTGTTCTCTCTCTTATTTGCATCGTAGATAATTTCATAATAAGTCATATTAGCCTGGAAACTTATATATTATGTTTCTTCTAATTACTCGGTGATATAAAATAGGATTTTCCGAGAAGTAGCAAATACTGAAAGAGATATTGTCGGTTTAAAAAGCCACGAAGGGTGGAAATCCTTCTGTGTAGGAAAAGCTATTTAAAGGATTCTATTCATAATAAGGTAGTCCTATATTAAAGAAAATTCTGAGGAGTAAAGTTGGGGTTTTGTGGTAGAATATATGTTTAACAGAATTAACTTCGAATAATGAGAATGATTCAGGAAATAATTAGTACATTAGTAGGATTAAAATGTTAATGTTTTCCTTGCTTGAAACAAATCAAGAGGTACAATATATATAGGATAATGCATATATTGTTGTTATGCATAAGTAGCCTAAATTGGAAAATCTTTCACTATAAATATATGGTAATACTAATATCCGTTTGGTTTAGGGGACTAAAATTTAATCTTATTATGGCACGACACTGTTCTTTTATAATCCGATATGATCCTAGATAATTGCGATGAAGGTAATACTGAAAATACTGTTCTGCCTGAAACTGAAACCACATACGCATAATGAGAAGCCATACTATATATTTGAGATAAATTCGCTATAACAATACAGAGTATATATGAAGAATAAAATATGCAACTTGTGTCATGATACCTCGTTCAGCATTATGTCAGTTTCCAACTCAATGTCATTGTCATATTGGACTTATTTTGGCAGAAAGCAATCAAATGCAATGAGATGGTCAATACTTACTTGGTCAATATCTGCTTGGGCCAAAAAATGAATTTTGAAATTTATTGAATTTTATTGTATGTTGGAGTATCAGTAATGCATGTATTTTTATCATTCGATGAGTAAGTACAAACTCAAATGAAACCCTAAGGTTGTTCAAATGACCACGTAACTTAAAATGAATCCTTGAACACCCCTAATTTTTTAGGGATCACTAATTGATCTTTATCTATTCTTCCTTTAGAAGACTAGTTTTTATATAGCTTCCATCTGACTTTCGGTTGTTTTTGAAAAATCTAAGTTGTCCTTAAACCAGTATTCGTGATAGCTAATCGCTATTATATTGTGATAAGGCAATTTAGCCAGCAAATATTTTCTTTAAATTCACTTGGTGGAGGAGTCTGTTCCATCACGGGTAAACATTCTACTTCACGTTTTTTAATATAGCCTTTCTTATATTCAAATCAGCACATTAAATAAAGCTACGGTTTCCTAAGAAACATGTGCTGTTATCTAGCGGCCCAAATGTAGCGGCGGATGACATCACTAAAACGTTGTCTATGCAAATCAGATGGCGATGGTTTCCTAGAGAGCGTTGGTTGTGACCGTTAAATCAAATGACCGTGTCACCATTTGGATGACGGCCGTCATAGCGATGACAAACACTCGCAGAACGCTTTTTCCCGTGTAACGGTGATCGTTTTAAAATATAAAATGAGTGCACACAGTATAAACGTGATTTGAACTAGCGAAGATGACGAACTATTGATTGATTTGGAAACAATAACGAAGCTTAATATAAAGTGAAGAGCAAAGACTATAGAAAAGCCCACTTAAAACAAAAAAATTGAAATGCACCCTCAGCCTCAGTCTCCTTTTAAATTTTCCAAATATAGTAATAATACTATGTCTAGATCATCCATTATCTACCGCAATATGTTCATTATCCGTTGACCGTCTTGTTTTAAGTTGACATCAAGTTCACGTCCGCCGCATCACGACTTTTATCACGGCCGCTGAAAAACGACACCGCTTTCTTAAGCTGGGTCCACACCAATAAAATTTTGCGTGTATGTTGAGTTTACTGGAACAATTTGTTTGAATTATCTGGTGGACAACAGATGGTTCGTGTGTCAGAGCGCTAACATTGCCACGCAGGCACACTACATACAACACATACATCCCGCACAACGCAAATTTGTATTGATGTGGACCCAGCTTTAGGAAACCGTAGCTTAAAGATTGCGAGACAATTAGTATTTCCAGGACAAAAGTAAATTTGGTATTAAAAAAAATCTTAATCTTAATCGGGCTCTTTAATCTTAATATATTCGGTTAGTGTCTGTGTTAATTAAGTTAGTTTTAATATAGTGAATATTTTTTTTATTAAATAAGTACTGATTTTTTAACTTATAAAGAATCGAATATTGATTTTCCATTTCTCGCGATAACAGTTTATCTTCTATTAATTTCATAGGGGTTCTGGATTTGATATATAAAAGAAATATATCTGCATGGTAGTGGTGTGGTACCGGTGTTTGTATATGTTTTATAGTTCAAGTAATTTTAGAGTTGAATTAAGAGAGAGTTTAGAGTTGAATTAATGTTGTTTTAATAGAGTAGTATGTAATGACTATATTACTGAGGTTAAACTTCGCGCCGGAACTTTTATAATATAAATGGATTGAAGAAAAATAATACCATTACGATAAACCAATTCTGAACAATTTTTGTGAATAGACTAATGCAGATATTTGAACTGCAGATGGTGTATTAAAACAAGGAGTAAGCGATTAAACTTTGGAAATGGAATAAGTAAAGGTTGTCGTGTAATCAAAACTTCTGGCTCGATTGAAATAAATTATTTTAGGTGGTACTTCACGCCGGATGACGCCAACTTCACGTCGGATGGAATACATCCAGTTTTTTTATTTCTTTGGTCTGCGTCCAATGAGACAACAGTAGTTGGAAGTTATACACCCCCAACCGCTGAGTTCCACAATCTCATGTGAAATCTCATGCACAACAACCTGCATCTCCACCAAAATGAGCATTCTGTTAGTTGCTTGATCGGGACCGAGACCCACCAGCAAAAATATAGGTTGTTTGATTGTGAATAGGGTCTCCCTATTCTTGACGAGAGAGCATATGTCGGTATCCTGATGAGTCTAACCACCAACAGACGAAACAAGTGCCCTCCAATGTAAGGGGCGGATGGGGCTCGATACCGATCAAGCAACTAACAGAATGCTCATTTTGGCGGTGACGCAGCTTGTTGTGTGTTCCACATGAGATTGTGGAACCCAGCGGTTGGGGGTGTAAAACTTCCAACTACTATTGTCTTATTGGACGCAGAAATCAAGAGAATAAATCAGTCTTTCAAAAAAATATGCAAGATGAAGGCCTTCCCAGCATACTTCCAACTAGCGCGCTCCTGAGCTTTCCTCTGCCATTCGGCTCCAATATACTTGATGATGTTGTCGATCCATCTGTTTTAGGTCTTCTTTGTGGACGTTTATAATCATGGATCAAGCGGTATCGATATATGATGGATCAAGCGGTATCCATATATGATAGATCAAGCGGTATCCATCCCAGGATTGCTTTGTTCCATCTGTCGTCACAGCGCTTCTCTATAAGATCTGCCCACCTCCATTTCAATTCCTCCACCTTTCCAATGATGTAACGTACTTTCGTCTGTTCTCTGATCTCTGTGCATGTCTTTCTGTTCCATAATGCCAAGCATACACTTTTCCATTCCCCTCTGTGCTACCCGAACTCTTGTGATGAGTTCGGGTAGCACGAGTTAATTGTGATGTGAGTGTCCATGTTTCACTTTTGTATGTCAGAACAGGCAGCACGAACTGATCAAAAATGTTCCTTTTCAGACAAAGTGGGAGTTTGTTCTTAAACACTATGTTGAGCCTGCCAATTATCTGCCACCCGCACTTAACGCATCGTTTGACTTCCCGGGTGGTATCACCCTTCATTGAAATCCTTTACCCAAAATATATGTAGTAGTCCACCACCTAAAAATCGCTTCTAAAAATAGATATTCTTCTGTTTTCCGCAAATTTGTTGAACATAACCTGACTCTTTTTCATGTTGATTTTCAAGCCAAATGGTTCTTCCGTCCTTTGCAGATCTTGTATGTGTTTTTGTAGTTTATCTGGGTATTATGACAGGAAAACGATATCATCTGCAAATCTAAGGTGGCTTAAGTATGCACCATTTGCTTTTATTCCATCCTGTTCCCAATCCATATTACGGAATACCTCTTCGAGGCAGGCTGAGCAAAGAATAGGCGATATTGAGTCACCCTGCTGTATACCTCCTTCTATATTGATTTTAACTTCAAGATCATTCATGTGAACTGTCGCTGTAGCTTCATCATACATCAGTCTTAGTAGGTTTACATAGGCTCTCTCTATCCTTTGGTTAAGCGACCCATGCATTATGGCTTGCTTCGATATTGAGTCAAATGTCTTTTCATAGCCAATAAAAGCCAAGCACAGCGTATTCATTGTGCCTTTCTATGGCTTGTTGGACAACCCGGATATGATCCATTTTACTGAATCTTGTTTGCTCTCTTGGTTATGCGTCAGAATTCTTAATATTATTTTAGATGGTGGTGAAAACTTTGTACAATACTGACAGGAGGCTTATTGGGCGGTAGTTTCAATATTTATATATCACTTCAATATTTTTCTATAGGTTAGGTATTTTTTGACCTTTAAGGTATTTTGAGTACAATTTTGCCAGTATTTTATGTAAAGATCGACTGCTTTCCTGGAGCCTTTCCATTCTTCATCGCTTCTATAGCATTTGTCACTTCATCCAACAGGATATCTGGCGGTTGCTCTTCCATGGGCACTGCTCTCTTTAACTGGTTCTGATCTTCATATAACTTAGAATAACAACTTTTGATAACCTCTATCATTTCCAACGTTCAGTACACACTGTGCCATCCGCACGCATTAAGACAAACATTTGTGTCCTTTTATATATCTGGTTGTGTTTTGCTTTGTTAATTCCCTTGTTTTCTTCTCGTGTTTTTTCTCTAAGAATTGCAATACATTTTGGTGTATTGAAGTAAATACAGCAGAATGACTCATAATTTAATATTGAGTATGCCTCAAAGGTGCAGACATTATAAAAAAAGCAGTTATTGATTTTAAACATTAAAAAAAATTATTCTTGGTTAGTTCAAAAAATTTAATCTGTTTTCGCGTTTTTTCAATTTTTTAAAAATTATACATGGGATTTGGAAAAATTTCTTTACATTAAAAAAAAACTGTATTTTTGGTAACAATTTGAAATAATAAATCTTGATTTACAGTTTTATTTCTTGTCCCTGAGATTATTTTGAAATGTGTATATCAAAAGCCTACTTCGAAACATTTCAGATTTAATGCACCCATTTTCTTAACATGTAATGATTTTATAATCAATAATTCTATACATCTTTAGTGAATATGAATTAACTTGTTAATTTGAGTCCATTTTTTATGCTGACTTAAATTTGTTTATTCCATTATAGTGTTTCTGCGGTAAAATAATAAATCGTATTAGGATTATATAAAAATCTACCGATTAATATTTAACTTAAACTACTTAAGCTTAATTAATAATTCAATTAATATCCAAAAGCTGAGGATTAAGAATATTTATATTATGCTCAATCAGTAAATATATCTTTATTTTATTTTAATATAGGTATTTATGTTTACTCCCATCAGTAATAAGTTATCTTGATAAATAGGTTAAATAATTATCATATTGCGATGTGGAAAATTATCATTAAATAATATAAGCCAACCCAAACGTAATATTATTTTAATAGTACTAAATGTAATTAATAATTAATAGTTTTATTTACATCAATATTATTATCAAGAAACATTTTGTACTAAATTTTTATATGACAAAAATGAACATTGCATGAACATGCATCCATTCTTGAATTCAACAATTTATTCTGCTTTATGATTTAACGCCTAAACAAATGATAAACATTTTCAGATAAAGAACCTACAGGATAAAATACTTTAGGTCCGATTTGAAACATTGCGTTACATGTATTAAAATTCCTACTGATTACTCAGATTTAGTTTTTTTCTATATAAAACCTTTTCGGCTATGTAATGCAGTATCAGCTATGTAAAACCTAGAAAAAATTTAACCCTATGAAAAATATATTTAATAGGATCGATGCCCAAAAAAGTGTGAGAACCTTAATAAGACACAATAATAATTACAAGTGATAATCCAGTAATATATATTTTATTTAGAAGAACAAATAATCGCATCATGTTTTGAAAACAATGCCGTTTAAATGTCCGCATCGGCCTCGTCTGGTGAAATTGCAGACACAATTTTGTGGAAAAAATCTTTTCTGACGAAGTGCACTTCTGGCTTGCTGGGTTTGTGGACATGCATAACTACAGAGTTTGGATCGATGAAAATCCTCAAGTAATTCAGGAGTTACATCTTCATTCTCAGAAAGTCACTGGTTGGTGCAGTTTTTTGGCTGAAGACCTTATTTTTTTTTTTGAATATGATGGAGATCGTATTGCTGTTAATGGTGAAGAATATCTTTTGTTTGAATTGATAAATTTGGATATAAACAATGTTTTCTTTTAACAAGATACTGCATCTTATCATACATCTCACTAGACAATGGATTTATCTGGATTATGGAAAGTTTCTTGCGCACGTTATATCACGAAACGGTAATGGTAGATGGCCAACAAGGTCATGCGATTTCACACCTTTAGATTATTTTTTTGTGAACCAAACTAGATATTTGGCATACCCCTTGAATCTCTAGTTTACAGAAATAAACCCTAAACAATCCTTATCCTTAAACAAAACGAAAACGAAAAATCTGTAAAAGAGTAATCAAAAATGGGGTCTCCAAAATGCATTCTACCTGACGAAACCGAGGGTTATAGTTGAACGACATTATTTTCAGAACATAATAACATTATTTATTTTTCAAGATAAAATATAAATTACCGGATTATCACCTGTAGTTGTCCGTGTGCTTCATTTTAAAGTTCTGAGACTCTTATTGCACTACCCTTTATAATGTCCACTTATATTTGGTACAAAAATTATAATGACTACGTTCAAAACGGTTATTATAATAACAACCTTATAATTCGGTGATCCTTGAACTTAACCTGCTACCCAAACATATAGTCTTATAAAATACAATTCCTGTAGTGATAACTGTATGCTATTCTAATGAGAAAGTTAAATAAATAAGCAAATATTAATATCTAAAATTTCTACTATATTAATAATTATATGGCAATTATTTCGACACACAGTGTCTTTTTCAAATACAATCTATGTTAAACTAACAGTAAGAATAGTAATTACAACCTAAAATATCCACCGACCAAATAATACCATAAAAGATGATAGTGGGGAAATCCATTTTTTTCAACGTCTCGGAGGGCAATATAAGTTTAATAACAGTAAAACATTCAAGTCTAGCTGATCATTTAGCAAAATATCCTATTTTTCCCCATTTATTAATCGTTAGGCTCTCTAAAGGATTTAATTTATTAGATTTATTTTTATAATGTAAAATTTTAAAATTATCATTGAAAGTATGATTTTCTAACATTAAGTGGTTAGCAGAATGATAATTATTTTGTAGTTTAGTATAACTTTTTATGTTCATTGAGCCTAGTAAAGAAAAACTGTCCTGAGTGTCCAACATATACTTTTGGACACGATTCACACTCAATTAAATAAATTTCTGATTTATAGAGTTTATTTTTTTGACTTTTATTGTTGTAATATTGATATTATGGAAAAAATATTACGTTACAGTTAAAAACTGGTGGTATCCAAATAGCATATGTAGAACCAAAACGAATTTCATTAGAACTGAGCTTCAAAAAGCCAAATGGAATGTTAATTAAACAAATACAATTTGACTCAGATTAGAGAACGTGCAAAAGATCAGGTGCTGCAAGATTGAAGCACCTTGGGATATGATAAAGATAGAGTGACGTTTTCTTTAGCGTGGGACTGATTCAAGTATGGGCTTTAAGTAATGTCCCGACATTTGGAGATTACATGATTAGGAAACAACTATTTAACGCCCTTTTATAGATATCCTAGGGGTGTGAGTCTTGCCCCATCTTGCTGAAACTTCGTGTTAAATTAAATTTCCCAACTAGCCACACCAACTAGCACTGTTAATGTAAGAGTAGTAGTATTTTCATTGGTACTCTTAAAAAAAGTAAATAGCTATAATTCCAACAGATGATTGTATTGTTAAAATATTTTATGCCCTGTTGGGTAGATTATCTAAAGAGCCAAAATGTAAAGAGCCAATTAATATTATATATATATATATATATATATATATATATATATATATATATATATATATATATATATATATATATATATACTGCATAAATATTCTGCGAGTAATACATACAAGTGGCTTTTTAAATTTATTAGCATGGATATAATTTGTGGCTGGTCATGGATTTATGTCGGTAGAGGAAAATATCTAGTGGAACTCCAAAATAATTTTAGTGTTGAAATTTATATTTTAATATACCATAAAACATTTTTACATCACTTCACAGCCATAAACATGTATATAAATAAGCTTTATATCAAATTTAAACATATTTTTTTTTTATAAAATAGGGGATCATATAATAGAAAATTCAGTGAGGGGAGCAATTTCAAATATGTATAAGGTCGAAAAAGCTCCAGAATATTAAAAGTATCTGTTTATTTATATAAATCTTTTACATTTAAAAAAAAAATATCTAGAAGAGTTTTTGTAACATACGGTACTAAATGTTTAAAGTCGATTCCACCAAACACTACTTCTTGAACACTATTTTATCCAATTTTCATTATAACTAATTATAATCATAACCAAATACGGTAAAAACGATTATAAGACATAATCGGAAAACTACAGTTCAATCAATTTATTAGATACTATATTATAATTGACAACAATAATTTATTGCTAACAAATAAATTAGAAAATATCTTTAGCGGGCTAACAACATTGCTTTCGTCGTGGAAGATAGTACACAGACGTAGTATTTGTGATAAGACAAATTATTGAAAAATAATCTTTATATCTAAAGAATAAAAATCTATATTTGTATACATTTTGAGCTGGTAGAATTATTAAGCTACATATCTTGTAAACTTCAAACATTACAAGACATTAGTGAACAGGTTAACTATCAACAAAAAATATTTATGACACCAAATTATTTTTGGTTTTACAACATTGCTCAAATACTATTATTTTGTGGGAAATGATTCCAACAAAAAGTTACTGTTTGGAATATATTTTGGAAAAATGGAATCATTGAACCATATCTTCGGAGCTCAGCTAGGTCCCTATCATTGTTGAGTAACTTTTGAACAAATTTTGAACTTAATCGTATGTGTGTGATATCAATTTCGAGCAAGATGCACAACCATAGAAAACATTAAATTTTTGGGATCGAAATTTTAGTCAACGCATAATTTTATGAAATAACGATTTCAGTTGATCTCTACGATATTGCAATTGAACTCGATTTTCTTTGTGGGGATTATTGAAAAGCAGAGTTTACGACAACAAACAATTCATGATTACAAAGATTTCATTTGCAATTTTTGCAAAAAAAGAATGTATCTAGAAGTTATTAATTAAAATTTCGATATAGTAATAATTGAATTATCATCTGTAGGCAAAGTCATGATTTATATAAAAAAGTTTCATGAATCTGTGTTTTGAATAAAAAGAAACATGCAGGTGGTACATTTGAATCCATAGCCAGCATCATGGGCAATTTTTGTTTAATTACCACTCAATCTCTTTCTCCCATATCCTGAAAACATCCAGGTAAATTCTTAAAATTTATATACAGTGTGTCGCATTTAAGATGAAAACACCCACACATTTTCGCTGTTTGAAGGAATACACATTTGAATTTTTATTTTTGCACAATCATACAGGTTGTTGGGTCCATTTTTTAAGATACTCAACTGAAATCTGAACGTTAAACTCAGCTTAGTACGAATTCACAAACAGGGTCAATTCTCGATATTTTGCTTTACGTTAGATATCGAAAAAAATTATTAGAAAAAGTTGTTCAGAATATTGTTTTAACCCCAAATACAGAGACATAATTTCATGACAAAATTAGCATTTTATATTTTTTCATTATTTTGGTCTATACACAAAATTATCACAAGTTTATTTTTTATATCGATAATTAGTGTGCCATGGATGGCAAAAGCTCAACACATTGTCAATTTAATAGTGTTATATATTCAAATATTTCAGTAAATTAAATAATAAAACAGTAATTAAATTATTTTTTTAAATTTTTTAAAAAAAAAGTTTAAATAATAAACAGTAATTTTTATAATACAAATAAATAACTATCAAATGTGATCTCTCTCAATTAGTTCTCTGTCTATTCGAATACATTTTATTATTATTTTACGATCCTGTTTAGCTACTCGTTTAAGTTTCGGGATGCTGATTTCTTAACAGCCTTGCCTTATTCTGGCACAAAGTTCATCTCGATTTCTGGGCCTTGTTTTATATACTTTATTTTTGACCATTAACCAAAAAAAAACAAGAGGTGTAATATCGGGAGACCTCGAAGGCCACAGTTCAAAAGGACTGTTTCTTCATATGCGTCGTTTAGGACATTTTTGGTTACGAGCAATCCTTGAATTGTGGATGGATGCATCATCTAGCTGCAAATACATATCCTGTCGCACATTAAGAGGAAGATATTCAATTGAATCCCAAAATTCCCCATCGAAAAAGTTAACTAAACGATCAACTAAACGATTCAATGATTCATTAAATAAAAAGGACTAATTATTCGGTTTCCTAAAATCCCATAGCAATTTATATCCTAGTGAGGATTACCTCTGGCCCAGTATCTACAGTTTTGACACGATACAATCCGTTAGTGGTGAATGTAGCCTCATCAGTAAACATAATCTTCTTCAGGAAATGTCTCTCATTTAAAAAATTACCTTAGGCCCGATAACAATAGTCTAATCTTTTATTATCCTCATCTTATTTCAATGTATGTAAGAACTTCGGTTTATAGGGCTTGATTTTGTGACGAACGAAACATTATCTGATTTTATCCTTACAAATATTCAGTTCAGATGATAAATCTCGAAAGCTCATGCATGGATTTGTTCGATTTCCCGCCAATATATAACGATATATGGGGATAACGATAAATCAGGATAACGATCCTCAGGATGCGGGTGTATTCGACGAGTTTGACCTTTTTATGGATTTTAATAACACTGCCAGTTTCATTGAAAAGAGCATTTACAGCCGCTGCTTTTCCATGAGTCATGGCAGCACGTTGGAGATGTCTCATCAAGATGTCTCTGCATAAACTTAACAACCGGATTATTTCGATTTTTTTCTCTTAAAGTCAATGGCATTTTAATTCTGTGATCACTGACCATAACTTAACGCAACAAACTTAGTTTAATCTGACATTTAACACTAGTGTCATATCATTACTTTCCATAGCACACTCATTATCAAGTTAAACAATGAACTTGAACAATGAATAATTTTGTCATGAAACTCGGTATCTGGGGTTAAAATAATATTCTGAAAAACTTTTTCTAATAACTTCTAATCTGTAATGCAGAGTAAAATATCGATAATTGACCTTGTTTGTGCATTCATAGTAGGTTAAGTTTAAAGTTCAGCTTTCAGTTGAGCATCTTAAAAAATGTAACCCATCAACCTGAATAACTGTGAAAAAATTTAAATCTGTATTCCTTCAAATAGCGAAAATATGGGGGTGTCTTCATCTTAAATGCGACACACTGTATAATGTATATTAAATAATTGACCAATTAATTAAACACTAGTAAATATTTTTAAACTAAATTGAAAATATATTAACCGTAACAAATTGAATGTAGAAACTATTCATTTTGTTTGTTTATCTTTATGTTTATGTGTGCTATTGCAAAAAACGTGGCTAACCAAATGGTTTAAAAAATATTGTTTTTATCAAGTTGTAAAGTAGTTTCGGTATGTTACTAGGCTAAGCAGTATTCTGATGGATCTGTTAAAGGTGCTTAATCCCAGAAGTTTATGCACTATGCTGTTTAAAGCAATTTTCCGAATTTGAACAGAGATAAAAACATTTAAGTTTTTGTGAAATACGTTTTTGTGTGAAGATTGGATAAAGTTGCTTTTACTATTATGATAAGATTGATAACATGATTTAAGAATCAGAGTTGTGTACTGGTAAAGGTTCTAGTTATTCTTAATTTATCCAAAGATGTGAAGAACGGTAATTTAAACATCTTACTGTATAAAAGCGATACGAAAATATCAATTAAGTGCTTATGCAATCTCTGTAGTCACTTCGTTTTGAACTTCAAATTGAATAGAAACTTCGAATAGAACTTTTTTGCAGTAGTAGTGTGTCTAGATTTTGTTTATCTGGTCACAATGAGCGTAGAAGAGTTAAGGGTTGAAGTTAGAGGGGGAACGTGAAGTTTGACTGTGGCATTCGAACGACATTTAGCTACTCTTCCAGGAATTATGGCATGGAAACTATATGTTTCGGAAGCAGGTCATATTTTAAAATTTGTGGTAGACTTTAACTGCAGGTCGCCATGTAACCGAAATATTGCAGCCCCTTTAGTAGACCGTATCTACAAGTTCAATCAAAATATCTTTCAATAAGGTAACACTGGACTACTTAGAGCTTGTCAAACAAAATCATTTTTAGAAAAATTAATCAACACTAACTAACCGCGAGTTAGTCGTCCTAACTAGTTAGCTGTTAGTCCTTAATTTAGCGTCGATAGAATAGAATAAGATAGAAAGTCTTGAGTGATTGCCTCAAGCAACAGCAACTTTAAACGAACTTTTAGTATCGTATAGCATAATATAACCATGGTAGACCTACTTATTATACTATTATTGTATTCAACGTAGGTGGAATTTCTTGACGGCGCCGATAGAGGTGAATATTTAGAAGGGCTTTAAATAGGCAATCCAAAAAACCCCCCCTACATTGAGTGGTAAAATGAATATAGGATAAAAAAATTATACTGCTGTCATGGTGTACCAATAATTTAAAATACTAAATTTAAATGTAATATTCATAGTCTTATATCTTTTTTTGTTCCCCAGTATATTTTAAATACTTAATTTAATAACGTACGTTTGTTTATATTTATTTATGTGCCTTTGATGAGATCTGTTGTTTTATTACTAATAATTATTTTATCATTTGTATGCAGAAGGATATTAATAATGTTTAATATTACTATCATATTTTCATTCGAAAAAGAAAACAAAAAAATCGTTACAATATCGTTACAAATAAACAACTTTAATTGGAAGAATGCGTAATATAACAAAAGCTATTTATATATTTCCGAAATAAACATGTCCAAAACGTTTACCTCCCTTTTAAATGTCACGCCACAGAGTGATTTAACCAGCGTCTCTTCATTGTAATGAATAAATATAAAGTATAAGGTACACGCACATAATCATTGATTAAAATGTAGATATTCTCTAATTCTATTAGGCGGCGGTGTAAAAAGTGTATGATATTGACTTAGATCTCCATTTATTTGAATTTTATAAAAACGTTATTAGTTAGCAAACACAAATAGCAGATGGAGCACTAATACTACAAATAATAGCACCTCAAATAATTAGAAACGTACGAACCGAACATTTCTCGAGACTTTAAACCACAGAGTGATTTTTACAGGACATAACATTTTTTTGCATTTTTTATGGTAGTTTATTTGTTTACATATTGATTTATATAAAAATTTGCGGCATCAGTAAAGAAAAAAATTCTTCACGAGACTTCGATTTTTATTTTAAAGCTGAACAAACTATATAATGTTTCTTTCTCTGCGAGCCATGACGAATACCAATGCAGCTGTCATATAAAACTACGTATTTGACGTGTTGCCGGTAGCTTTCAAACATAATCCTTGTGGGAAGATCATGTATTATTGATCGTTGTTTTGGCATCTCGCTGTCCTTTTATAGTTTTTACTATCCTATGTAATTTTCCTAAAATGATTGCATTTTTGTTATAAGAAACTCATCAATATCGATTTGGCGTTGAAATACTTTTCAGTCAATGAAAACAATTAATGGATTGGTTGTATAAATATTTAATATTTGGTATATTAAACTAAGCTATATTTTATTTATATAAAAATCGTACGTAACAAAAAATGTAAAAGTTATGAACCGTGAATATAATCAAACCTTACGTCAATAATTTTAAAAGTTTTCAGTGGAATGGGACCTTTATACCGATTCGTGATTTTCTTACATTTTGATATTTGAATTATTGCATATGCATTCAAAACTTCCCCACTTCCACTAAGTTTATGATGTTCATGTTCTCTTGCATATTGAGAAACACAAGAGCTCTCATTAATTCTTCTGATGGAACATTCGATGTAAAACACTAAACATGAATAGATTTATCCCTAAACATTTATAGGGGTTTGAATGCATATGAAAGCATTTAAATAGAAAAATGTAAGAAAACTATGAACAGTGATAAAGGACCTATCAGTCAACTTTTTCAATTATTAATGTAAGGCTAAATTTCACGGTTCATGTTTTTTACACGTTTTATTAGGTACGGTTATCATATAAATACAATATTAGTTAATTTTAGAATTAGATTGAATCATATCCTAATGGTGCTAACATTGTTAGCGGAACGCGGGTAGGGAACTTTAAAAAAGTAGTTTGGTTTCGTAAAATCTTATATCTTATTTCTTAAGATATCTTATTTCTCCCATGTCTAATATAGGTAACTCTATCTTTATATCTAGTTCGTATGGATCTTCTAGTTTGCTCAACGTACCTTCGATCACAATTCTGACCTTTAATTTCATAAATCCCCAATTTCTTATGTTCGTCTACTTAATCGTTTGAATTCCCTAAAAGTTCTCTCAACTGGTTACAGGTTTAGTGGACTACCTCTATGTCCACTTTTCAAAATTTTATATAGCCCACGTGTTAATTGGGCAGTGGCATTAGCATGAATTTATTATTGCTCGATTCGTTTTGAAAACTCGTTAAACCATAATTTAATTTTTCTTCCAGATATAATCATTCACCTCCTTAATCGTTTTTCCTAGGTTATAATTATGGTTATTAGGAATGTATCGTTAGAAATGTATATTGAAGTAGTGGTGTTTTTATTCTTGTAAAAATATCAAAAACTTAGAATACTTTTTAAAATATCAAAACATTACCCATTCACTAAATGTTATGATTTGGAATTGTACATTGTACATTGTATTGATTGCATATTGTAACTGAGTACATAGGTAAGTTAGCTAAGAACCGTGACTGAGGATTGTCTATGCCGTTCCTTCTTGTTATTCATAAATACTATTATTAAACTGGAAATAATTTTGCTTCAAACATTATTATGTTAAAGAGATGAAATCTAAAATAATATTGCTGTGGAAATTGTATAATTCAAGTAATTCTCTTATATTTTAAGGAATGTAGAATCAATACAATAGAGAACAATGATGATGCATCAAAGGATACTAAAAGCTCACCCTCTAGTGTGTTTTTACTTATCTTAGCTTGAATTAATCACAGAAAAGGAACATAGTTTTGTAGATTTTAAAATTCCTTTGCTATTCATTTTACAAAGTTATATGTTCGAGTCATACAACTCGGCAATATACAATTTGCAAACTTATCTCCACGTTTCATGCTTTTGCGCGCTTTATTAGGTACGGTTGTCTTTTAAATCAAATATAGTTTATTTTTAGAATGATATTGAATGTTCATATGGTTAGAGAAATACGAATCGAATCAAAAACAAGTAATTTGATGTTGCCATAATATCTATATGGTAGCAGTTCGTTACGAACAGATTTTGAAGCATTTGCTTTATTTGTAGTTTGACAGTAGATTTGTAGATACATTGAAAGTTCGTATTGATGTCTCTACTGTTTAGAGTAATTTTAAAGAAGGTTGACACACTGGAAATCTTCAATAAGAATATTACCTTTTCTGCACAAGAAAAGCCAAGGAAATTATATTTTATAAAATGCTGATACAAGTGGCGTGATGTAATTCAAATAAACAAAAAAAAACGGATAAAGCCGTAACTAAGTTAGTCTAATATTATAATTTTACAAATATGTTGTACCCAAACTTACAATTTATTTTGGGCTAAGGGTGATGAAATTCTTCTAGATGACAAGGTATCCGGCTAATGGATACATACAATAAAAATAAATTAGGGTTACGTCACAGAATGGCCGAAATGTTGCTTCTGAGCTGTAGCGGATGAATATTCATGACGATCATTTATCAAACCATAAATATTACATAATTAATTCTTCAGTAAAATAGGAATGATAATAATTTAATTTCCTAATATCTTTCAATTTCATATTATCTGTATTGCAAATGACCTGTTCTAAATTAAAAACATATATGGGAACATTGAATTATTAGTGTTTTTAACTTATATTTTTAAGTATATTTTATATTAAAATAGGAAATAGTAATTTGAGAAGCAATACATCTTCTTCAGTTTTCCATCTCTCATTTTTAGAGCCCATTTGGTATCCGTATTTTTTCAAATTAGTTCTCGTTTTTAGTACGCATCATCATTCTGTCCTTTTTTATCGCATATTGTGTGTCAATGCTATATATACTTTAAGTTTTTAAGTTTTATCTTATTATTATTACATATTTTTCGAACTAGAGGATTCGAACAAATTATGGCAACGTCGGCAACTTTTTTGATTAAACCTCCTGTAATTTAATACTTACATAATTATTTTTAGGACACATCTTTCAGGCATTAGTTTCTGTACTTACACACTAATCGTCTCCTATCCATCTCTATTCTGTTTTATTCTTTATCGGGTTCTCCCATTTCCGTATTCGGTTTTCTACATATACTTTTCGTCTAACACCATTGTCATTTTATTTTAGATAATCCCCAGTGTCTTGTCCGTCTGTCAGCAATTTAAACTGTATTGTCTCCATCTTTTCACTCATATGAACATGTAATTTGTTTTCGATGAATTTGGGCTCCCAATTATTTAAATTTATTGTTGCTAATTGGCCTTGCCGCCGACGTAGCTATACCTTATAATATATCAATAAATTTTATATGTCTAACTCATTCAGTTTTACATCATCTATTAGATATCATAATTAATAGAATTATTAAAGGCCCACATTGATCTGATATGCTTTTCGGGTTTTTTTTGGTATAGAGCCAATATAATTAATTTTTGTGCAAAATATTTGTCCACAATTTTTAAGTAAACTAATAAATTAATATGGCATAAATAAAAAAAAATATAAATTCATTAAGATAATGAAGATAATATTCATAAATAACATTATAAATTCATTAAGATAACAAAACGGTCTGCTTTTATTTATTAGAATATTTTCCTTAATGTAAAATATCAGGTATTTAATGCAGCAATTTCAGCAAGTATGTTGTCCTTGAGTTGTTGATTGGTTTGGAGCTTAGTTATGTAAATCTTTTTCCTCAGAAATCCCCAAAAATAAATAATATGGAGCCGTTAAATTAATTTTGCATGAAAATGATCAATTTGACCTCAGTGATGCTTAATCCTTAAGAGAAGCACTTCTGTGTTTCCCGATTCAGGAGCACACGGGTATGACATACCGTATGTCTTTGATTATTAATATCTTTTGTTTAAATTATCCAATTTAATATTTTTTTACAATTTAAACTTCAATCAGTATAGAAAATAGAATGTTAATCTACAGAATGTTCCAAAAAATAATAATATTCCTAATTCCATCGAAAAAATCAACAAAAATAAATAAAATGTTAAAATGAGGTGTTCTATTCAAACTATCCTATCTAGGCGAAATTAGTAGATAAAAACTTTCTTCCAACGGCATTTAAAAGGGGACTTAATGTACTATCAGATACTTATTACATAATTTAGCTTTATTTTAAACAATATATTTATTTAGTTAGGTAAATTTCACTGGTATGATGCTCTTCAACAACCGATTCGGTCTCGCTTTCACTCCCTTTGTCGACGAAGATTTGTGCCACAATTTGTGCAAAAAGATTATTTAACGGTTTTTAGTTACTGACAAAACACTGACACCAACAACAGCACTGTGTGGTGTATACCCATAGACTGGATACGGTTGTTTATATTTTTGTTAGTATTCACATCTTAAGACGGCTATGGTGGGGGATATGTAGTAGGGATAGTAAAATTTTCCCCTACTCAAAGTCATCTCCTCAACGTGACCATTTATAAGGGAAAACACTTGTAATTCACCCCTGGGTATCCCTTATCCAGTGTGATGGCATTAGAGTATTCTAATCGTTTAATATTTTTTGTAGGCAACATGTCTTGAACTATTTGAATATTATAGGGAAACACGCGCAAGTGGTGGGAGATCTGTAGTAGGGATAGTAAAAATTCTTCCCTACTCAAAGTCATCTCCTCAACGTGACCATTTATAAGGGGAAAACAATTTTAATTCACCTTTGGGTATCCCTTATCCAGTGTGATGGCATTAGAGTATTCTAATTGTTTATTATTTTTTCTAGGCAACATGTCTTGAACTATTTGAATCTTATAGGCAAATACGCGCGTTCACAATGCCCAAAAATGAAGGAGAGAAATATTCCCAGTTGCACCACGTCGTTGAATCAACATTTTTGAAGACTTCTCCACTAATTGACGTTTATAGAGCCTTCTGATGCGGGTCGGGGCCAATCCATAGCTGTTTTTTTCCCGAATTTGTAGTCTTATCAGACGCCAAATTTACTTTCGATTAATTGAAGTCTTTTTTTACATAAATTACAATTTCACTCGGTTCTTCTAGCATATATTTATTCATAATAGAATTTGCAGGTCTGCACTACACTATTATATTTAAATGTTCGAGTACTAAGCACTAACCTATAATATATATATATATATATATATATATATATATATATATATATATATATATATATATATATATATATATATACATATACTAATTGATACAGAAAAAAGAAACACTAATAAGATTACTTGTGATTACAAAATTTATTTTCATTATATGTTTTAAGTTTAGGTTGTAATACAAACTATATATTATTTTAAGTTAATGCTATTTAAGATAAGAATTACTTTAGAGCTTGACGACCTTAAACCTTAGAGCTTGTCAAACATTCCATGACAAAATGATGTTACAAATTAGAACTTATTGTTAGCAGAATCCTATAAATAGCATTCCCTGAAGAGAGGGATTTCCTACCTACGTCAAATTTTAAACTGATAATATCTCTTTCAGTATTTGATGTTACTTGGAAAAGCTCCTTTGCCATGTGGAAGCAATTAGAAAAAGATATCAGTCTTTATCTTTTGATAAATGTATACATTCAGTCAGGTAAACGGGAAATTAAATAAAATGTAGTGAAGTGAACATTAGTACATTTATTGAATTAATAATTAAAAATTAAATCAAAATTAAAATAAAACCAACTCTATGAAAATTAAATTTAACAATGCAATCGGAAACTAAAAATTGAAAATGTTAAATGACAGCAGCCGTCAAGAAGCCCGATGTCCGGCATGAGCAATTTTTAGTATTGCGGGTGTTGCTGTTATGTTCAAGTGTGAGACGATGCATTTCCCTGGTGGAGTAGAACTTTCTTTTTCTTCAACCGGGGCCTTTTTCCGCGATATCTGCCTTCAGTTTGTCAAGTAATGATGCGTAGTATGCCTCTGTTGTTTGTTTGTTAGTTTTTTCCTTTTAAAGATAGTCGATTAACACAACACCATGACTAAAAAAAAAACAGTTGCCATCACTTTCCCGACCGATCGCGTCACCTTCGCCTTTTCTTTTTCGTCTGTTTCGTAGTCGATTCACCCTTCGCAGTCCACTGTTCGACCGTTTCTTGGTGTCAGGAGTGTAGTGGTGCATCCAAGTTTAATCTATAGTTATTAATAAATACCACTACTTCGACTTATTTCACTTAAATTGCTTACACTGTTTCAAAAGGTTTTCGGAAAATATTCATTTTAATTCGTTTTTAGTCCTGAATAAGCAATCGCGGCACGTTTTTTTATGCCCAAATATTCAGTCAATATATTACAAACGCATTCTTTCGCGACGCCTACAGCCTCTGCTATCTCTCTAACTTTAATTCAACGGTCATCAGCACCACTTGGTGAACTATTTCAATGTATCGATAACGGTTGTAGTTTTTGGCCATTCTAAGCGTTCAACGTCAATCAAGCTGGTACGACCACGTTTAAACTTAGCAGCGCAAACGCAGTAATGGTGCAGATACCACGTAAAAAGCGTCTATTTTGATTTTAACTTACGTAGGCGTATTACCTTCCAAACGGAAGAATTTAATGATGACTCGATATTCGAAATTTTTCGGCTTTACAGAAACACTGACATAAATATCTGTTAAACAACAACTGAGCATTTAATATGACTGACATTTTCAAGGTTATCTTTCAGCACATGTGCAATTATGAGCCTGGAAACTTTCCAGACTACCTTCAGATATGCTTGAACCGCTATATATAGGTTACGTCTAGTGATTTAACCGACATATTGCAGCCCATCGTTATACTGTATATGCAAGTTCGTCCAAATCTCATCTTTTAGCAATGTAACGCTATATTTCATACATCTAATTTTGATTTTTATCAAAAAGGTTCTAAAATTAAGCAATGTGATATATTTTTAATTGTTACACTTCTTTTTTTTATCTCTAAACTCGTTATTGTGTTTGATTAGTAATGATGAGGTGATGATATTAAGTCAATAATAAATAAGTAAAATTTGTGCATACGTTGGCTATGAACCCATACGTTTCATGATGTCCTGATATCGCCTGATATTTTTGCATTTACCAATATTCTTATATACTATGATAATACTATATAGAACATTTTTACAAAAATAATTATTATTTTATTTCCACATCTGGGGTTACTGTTTAATTATTATTATTAGTTATCATCGCAAAAAGCTTTAGAATAGTTTACATTACCTTAACGTTGGGCTACGTAGTCTGTGGATTGGGGTCAAATGTCTAAATTACCCTAAAGGAATTCTATTGAATACAGCAACTATAGGAATCAAACAACTCTGTATTGCCACAAATTAATTTACTACATCATTCAAGGAATCGAAATGTTAAACCTAAATAGATAAAATTTAAAGTTTTGCTTATATTATTGATAATATTATCTATGTTATTCTGGTCATTTGGAATATACGACATCCTTACACAGGGTATAAAGAAAAATTTAATCAATGATTCAATCAATAAATGTAAATTTAATCAATGATTTTTCACATCATTTTAAAGAAAATAAGTCAAAAAGTCAAAATAGTCGAAAACTTAAGAATCCTCGAGAAGACAAATGACAAAGTTATTAAATCATCAAACGAAAAGTTATGATGAGAATTAACATTTTAACCAAATATTTACAAAAAAAATTATAAAGAAAATTTCGAACATTGTTAAAACATTTTTTTAAATAAAGAATCATGCCCTAAATCAGCCATGAAGGATGTGACAAGATCGGAATATTGCCAGGACAAAGATTGTTATTTCAAAATTGTGACAACAATTATTTCAGTGTTTCAGTGTGTGCATTTAAGTTCAATTACTAACCAAAAAGATATTCTGTACGTGAATATCAGGAAATGCTTCTTACTTACTGGGAACCTCTCCAAAATTCCGAAGAAGCTAAGCGTATTTATGGCCAACGCTACCCCGAAAGGCCAGCTCGGCAAATATTTGTACCAGTTTCTCAAAAATTTTTGGATACGGATAGCGTGGTTCCAAAATTTCAAGAATGTGGACGGAAAGAAGATTGGTGAATTTTACACAGAACACTAAAAGAGCAATAACTCTACACTTATCATGTACAAAGATACAAGCACTCTTACTTATTGATTTTGTACACAGACAAAAATATTGTGAATGATTTATTGGCCAAAACCCAACGAATCTAATTTTTTTCGATATTTTATCAACCCACGAAGCTTCTTTCACGAGAAATGAGATGGTGGACATTTTGAAAAGTTAATATAATAAAACAATTAATCATGAGTTTTTTTGTGAATCGTTTAAAACGTGTTATAGTGTAAAAAAACTAATGATAGCAATTTCAAGTTTGACATTTAGCGACAATATTGTGTAAGTTTTCCTTTTTTTATAATAGAACAACCATTTATGTGGAAACGTATGGAATAAATGACTATAAAAATGTAATATTTTATTTCCAAATAATACCGTAAGACACCAATGCAACAAAATCTGAATTCCGATAGATTGATATAAATAAAACGAAAATGTACATTACCATTCTTAAGAAAATTAAACCTGTTTTCATATCTTTTTTCAACGGAAATGATTGCATTTTGGATATACGTTTTAAGACAACTTTTGTTCTCTATATAGAGGATATCCTGTAAGTATTACCTCGTATCTGCTGCTTATGTATATATTAAACCAGTCAGAACATTTTGTAAGGGTTAGGCAGTCAGATATGTATTTATTATTTACTCAGTTAAACCAATTGTAGGAGTGCTGCTCAGTCATACTTTTTTTTATTGTAAAACAAAAATCAGCCGTAAAGTTTCACACCACACAAAATATTATTATAGTTATTGTTACAAAATATTAAATCATTTATATAAAAGTTCAAAAATTGTAAATGTTCTCAAAGAAAGTTTGTGTTCTCACGCAAAAATTATGTGCCTTTTAGAAAGACGTCACTATTAAATCATTCATCATGAAAAAGTGATATTTAAATCCACTTCTTCCTTAATTTGATTCAGTAAAACTAAAACTCCTTTTTTAAAGATTTAACCACTTTGATCATTATATCAGTAGATAGGGGCACTTCTTCAGTTAGGGCATTATCGCTTTTTATTTTACTTTTGTTTCCACTTTTGAGTTCTATAATCAACCTAATATATTTTCCATCAACATCATACTTTTATACGATATTTCTTATATCACTTAGGCATTCGATCAAATGCTTGCTTTGGCTGAATAAAAACAAAGAAATTTAGCCCTATTGAATAAATGTTTCTAATAAAATAAATTTTTCTCTCAACTGACGCATAATTATTCCCTTGTTTTCTTCTAGTGTATTTTACACTAATTGCATGTTGAACCGAGGCGTTTCTTCTCGAATATATTTTCTTATAGTTTTGTAAAGTTCAACGTACTCGACTTTGCCAAAAAGACTCTCTGCATTTCTCATTGTACGCCGTTTTTTCATTAAATTAATTGTATTATCAGAGATTTTTGACTGTTTGAAAATTTTTCTTCTGGTACTATTACAGCAGCCGTTTCAAGCACATTGTTGATTATTTTTCATATTGCTCTGTTATTTCCATCTCCTCTAGGTCTTGCAACACATCAAAGCCGTTCGTCAAAGCAATCTCAAAATCGCTGCCCCTCTGAAGAAGCTTCCCAGAATCTACTTTACCTTTCTTCGATCTTACCATTCTTGTACGTTCTCGTCGACAGTATATCCTAACCTTTGCTCGTACCATTCTATGATCACTTCCGATATTAAAACGGTTAACGACAGTACAATTACAAAATATTGTTTTATCGTTTAACACGATGTAGTCAGTTTCACTTGTGAGACCAGTTGGACTTTTTCATGTCCATTATCTGCTGATTTTTTTTTCTTACAAAACGAGTTCATATACAGTTCTTGTCCTTCCGCAAAATCAATCAATCTGTCACCTTGATTGTCCCGCTCACCACTTCCATCTGGGCCAGTTGCATTTTCACCTGTTCTTGTTTTTCCATTTCTAGCATTAAAGTCACCTATCAGAATTTTGTACCTGCACTTCTCGTTGTCCAGGACAACCTCATCATAAAATATCTCAATTTCCTCATCACCATAGCTTATAGTTGCATAAGCTTGGACGATTTGCAGGTTAAACGTTTTATTCAGTTGAATGACGCATTGGGCTAGTCGGTCAAATATACTTTCAAATTTTACGACACTGTCCTTCAACTTTCGGTTAATGAGGAATCCAATTCCACCACATCGTCTATTCTCCCTACCCCTAGTGTAAAGTATATGACTAGTTGTTTCCAGTTTGATTAGCTCTTCGCCCTTTCTTTGTGTTTCACATAATTCTATGATGTCCCAATGTGTGTTGTCAAGCTCGATCAACAGTTCTTGCAGTCGTTTATCCGTTTTCATTGTTCGAATATTAAATGTTGCAATGTCCATAGTTCACTGGCAGCCTGATCTAATCCGGTGATTCTTAGCACCCTCTGCCTTGGGACAGGTCTTCTCGCTGCCGTAGGTAGTTGCCCCTTGGTCTCCGGAGAATGAGGGTCGTGTTTGAAATTGTAAAGCCATGTTGGGGGGTTGGACCGTAATCTGCCACGCTGGTGCAGTGCTGGTTGGCAGATTTGGGATCATGTTAGTCTGAAGTCTCTGCCTGGACCAGTCCCGCCATGGGATACCTTTCTAGGAGCATACGCTCCAAATGGTATAGCTCAAAGCTTCATTGACTTACTGAAGCCCCTTTACCACGCCAAGGTCTTATCCATAACGAGAGAATAAACTAAGCAAAACACAAGTTGAGAAATAAAATGACACTAATGTATGCATTAATGCGTAAGGATGGCACAGTTTGCACGGAACGGACAGAAATGTACTGCTATAAAACAGATGAAGAATGGAAAGGCTCCAGGAAAGGACAGTGTAACAGTTGAGATGTTGAAAGCTGGCGATCGAACATATCATAAAATACTGGTAAACTTGTACTCAAAATGCCTCAGGGAACAAAAAATACCCAACCAAATACCAAAGTGCTGAAGCGCGACGTGGAGCACGGGTGAACTTCCTTAGCTTTTTAATACTTTTCCACACGAGCCCAGTTTACAATTTTTTGTTCATACCTGGTATTTTGCCCGTGGAAGAGGGCACGAACGTTTTCGCATAGTCTGACTGCTGCGACCATTGAGGCTGCAATCACATACATAGCTGTATGTGGGAGCACGGGTGAACTTTGTTAGCTTTTTGATATATCTTTATTTATTTATTCTTACGAGTTTATTTTAGATGTCATCATTATTTATTGTAGAGCTGTCTTCTGTGTCCCCTTGATTTTCTTCTGCATTTTCTTTTAGTAGTTCTTGGTAGATGGTTTGGAAATGCATTACCTAGGTTTCTCGATATCTTGAATTCAGCTGAACTTCTTCATGGATTGGCCTTTTCTTAGTTGTTAACATGTTCTACATTTTTATTTGCCCACCGTATAGTTCATGATACATTTCATTAGAAATTTTCTTCTAGAAATTATTCTTCAGTTGCTATTTTTGCTGTTGGTTCTCTTTATTACTTTTTTGTATATATCATACTCGTCTTGTGATATATAAATAAATATCCTTTTTCTCCTTCATAAGATCTTTGAGCTCGGTCTTGAACAGTGGCTTGTTGTTTCGCGTTTTAGTTGCTAGGTTAGTTATGTACACTTTAAATTTTTCACAGGCTTATTCTACATCATCTTCATAGTAATTGCATTATTAGCTATATTTCCTTTAGATTTGTGTTATTAGAGATCTTTAGTGCTATAAGATTATAACGATCAAATATTAAGGTTAAAGACAATATTTGGTGGTTTTCTTTTCCTTGGGTATAGGAACAAACGATCGTTATATACATAGGACTAGATCGTTTTGAGTGTTAACATTTATATGCAATATACGGATATCAGGGGAGTACTATTTTAAAGTAGATTATACCAATAAAATCGTAGACACTATAATGATATTTGAAGTATATAATGAAAAGGCAAAGGATGAAAGAATTTCTACATCTACCCACACAAATTGTGCTCCCTTTCTGGGTTTCTTGTTTTGAAATATATTCGCTTAATTCAACATATGTTGAAGTAGTAGCGTATGTATTTTCTAAGGATGCGAAAATATTCTGTAGAAGAATTAGGTTTGTACAAGAACTCCATTCATATTATTTTATAAAGTCATTTAAACAAATGTAAGGTTTTTAACATATAAGGGTTTTAACAGATAATTTGTTATCATTTGAGACCGGACTTGTTATATAAAATAAGTGAATAAAATGTGTCATGCAATGGCTTGTGCCATCCCATTATGAAAGTCCCAATTTATGAATATGTTTATATCGCTAAAGTACATTATTACTTACCTACCATTATGAATGATTTAATAGCTCTTAAAATAATTATTTTTATCAAGATGAAATAATCCAGAACTCAAATAATAAATCTATAAACGTTAACGTCAAGTTCATCAAGAACGTCAAGTTGAACCGTTGTCAAATTAAATTTTATGCTCATTATTAAATAGCCGATTATTCTGTTGCTATCTCTCTTTAATACACATAGGTTACTCTCCTTGTTTATAGAATGTAAATGATATCATAAAGCATGGAGGATATACCTTGTTGATATGATAATAATACTGATATGACTATATATCTATCTATCTATCTATCTATCTATCTATCTATCTATATATATATATATATATATATATATATATATATATATATATATATATATATATATATATATATATATATATATATATATATATATATAAATATATATATATATATATATATATATATATATATATATATATATATATATATATATATATATTTTATATATATATATATATATATATATATATATATATATATATATATATATATATATATATATATGCAGGATTCAGCATGCTTCCAACTTTCACGGTCCTGGGTTTTTCTCTGCCCCTCTGGTCCAATATACTTAACGATGTCATCAATCCATCGCGCTTTCGGTTTTCTTCGCGGACATTTTCGATCAAGCGGTATCCATTCCAGGATTGCCTTGGTCCATCTGTCATCCCATCGCCTCGCTATATGGCCTGCCCATCTTCCAATGATGTCACAGACTTTTGTTTGTTCCCTGATCCATGCGCAGGACTTTCTGTCTCGTCTTGTAATGCCAAGCATACATCTTTCCATTCCCCTCTGTGCTACCCGCAGTTTTTGAATTAATTGCGACTTGAGTTTTAGTTCCGTATGTCATAACGGGTAGAACGCAATCACCGAAGACTTTTCTTTTCAGGCAAAGTGGGAGTCTGCTCGTAAACACAATGTTGAGCCTGCCAAATGCCTGCCAGCCACATTTAACACGCCGTTCCACTTCCCAGGCGGTATTCCCCTCCATTGAAATCCTCTACCCAAGATATATAAAGCTGTTCACAATCTCCAAATCCCTTCGTAAAACTGAAATTCTTCTGTCCTGAGCGAAGTTATTGAACATAACCTGACTTTTTTTAAGTTTATTTTCCAGCCAAATATTTCGCCAGTCCTTTGCAGTTCTTGTATGCATCTTTGCAGCTCCTCTGGGTCTTGTGAAAGGAGAACGATATCATTTGCAAATCTAAGATGGTTTAAGTTTACACCATTGATCTTTACAGCATCCTGTTCCCAATCCAGTTTACGGAATACCTCTTCAAGGACAGCCGAGAAAAGAATAGGCGATATTGCGTCACCCTGCCGTACACCTCGTTCTACATTAATTCCCACTTCAAGATCATCAAGGTGAATTGTGGCTGTAGCTCCATCATATATCGATCCTAATAGATTTACATATGCTTTATCTACTCCTTGGCTAAGCAGTGCATCCATTATCGCATGCTTTGAGATGGAATCAAATGCTTTTTCGTAGTCGATAAAAGCCATGTACAGTGGCATGGTGTATTCGTTGTGCCTTTCTATGGCCTGCTGTGCAACCTGGATGTGATCCATTGTACTTAATCCACTTCTGAATCCTGCTTGTTCTCTTGGTTGTGCGTCATTCAGTTTTTTGATATTCTTTTAGAAATTATCTTAGTGAAAACTTTGTACATTACTGATAGGAGGCTAATTGGACGGTAGTTCTTTAAATCTTCCTGTGCTCCCTTTTTATGTAAAAGGATCACTTCTGCATTTTTACATAAGTCAGGTACTTTTTGTTCTTTGGTGCATTTTGAGTATAATTTTGCCGGTGTTTTATGTACCGTCCGACGATCAGCCTTTAGCATTTCGACAGTTACACTGTCCTTTCTTGGGGACTTGAATCGGCGCGTTCCGCTCTGATAAGTTTTCTTATGGTTTTGCAGAGCTCAGTATACTCGACCCTGCCAAAAGGACTACCTGCATTTCTCATTGCCCACCGTTTCTTCATTAAATCAATGGTCTCACTGGAGATTTTTGTCTGTTTGAGACATTTTTCTTCTGGTGCTATTGAAGCAGCCGTTTGAAGAACGTTGTTGGCGATTTCTTCATATAGAACTGATTCCATTTCCTCCGGATCTTGTAACATAGCAAACCGGTTTGGCAAAGCAATCTCAAAAACGCTTCCCCTCTCCAGCAGTTTCCCAGAATTCACTTTGCCCTTCTTTGATCTTACCATTCTTTCGCCTTCTCTTTGACAGTTAATCTTAACATTTGCTCATACCATTCGGTGGTCACTTCCAACATTAAAATTGTTAAGGACTGTACAATTGGTAAATATTGTTTTTTCATTGGTCATGATGTAGTTAATTTCACTTGTGAGCCTAGATGTATTTTTCCATGTCCATTTTCTGTTGACATTTTTCTTATAGAACGAATTCATAATATATAGTTCTTCAGCAAAATCAACCAATGTCACCTCTGTTGTCTCGCTCACCAGTTCCATATTTGCCAGTTGCATTTTCGTCAGTTCTTGTTGTTCCAATTCTGGCATTAAAATCACCCATCAGAATTTTGTACCTACATTTCTCCTTTTATAAAAGCTGGGCCACATCATCATAAAATTCCTCAATTTCCTCATCCCTATGGCTTATACTTGGTGCTTAAGCTTGGACGATTTGAAGCCTAAACTTTTTATTCAGCTGAATGGCGCATTGAGCTAGTCGGTCAGATGTACTTTAAAATTTTACTACACTGTTCTTCAGCTTTCGATTGATGAGGAATCCAGTTTCGCCACATCGGCCATTTTCCGTACCTCGAGTGTAAAGTACGTGTCCAGTTGGTTCCAGTTTGATTAACTCTTCGCCCTTTCTTCGTGTTTTACAGAGCCCAATAATTTCCCAATGTATGTTGTCAAGTTCGATTAACAGTTCTTGCACTCAAGCCTCCGTTTTCATAGGCCGTATATTTAGCGTTGCAATGTCAAGTCCAAGGGTAGCTTGATTTAACCCGGTGATTCTTAGCATTATCTGCCTGGATGTACTTCTTGACTTATTTATTATTACTTACTATTACTTACTATTATTTTCTCTTCTTGTTTATAGAATGTAAATGATATCATAAAGCATGGAGGATATACGTTGTTGATAATCATATCAACATTCAGTCATCAGCTTATTATCAAATAAGCTGATGACACAGATGTAAAAAACCAGCGGTACGACTAGATATCTATATATATTTATATATATATATATATATATATATATATATATATATATATATATATATATATATATATATAATATATATATATATATATATATATATATATATATATATATATATATATATATATATATATATATATTATATATATATATATATATATATATATATATATATATATATATATATATATATATATATATATATATATATATATATATATATATAGCGGTACGACTAGATATCTATATATATTTATATATATATATATATATATATATATATATATATATATATATATATATATATATATATATATATATATATATATATATATATATGCTCGTCATGCTCGTCTCTTTACATTTCGATTCTTTTTATTTTTCTAGGCTATATACAGTACAATGCGGAAGATAAAATAAGTTCAAATATGTTTCAGTAAAAAATAAAAAATATGTTTTTTTAAGTAATTATTCAGTTATCTATTGTTGAAGGCTTATTTTTATCAGCATTCTTCTCAAATTTCCTGTTAAAATATTGATATACCATAAGGCTCGTCCATATTTCCTTCTATAAATACTAAATTATCCGCTTCGCCCCAAACCTTTAACCATCATATTTTAGAATTTTTACTGTATATTTTTAAGCCCTCCCGTCTTCCCTGCTTTACATTCCCAAGCTGGTTAAACTTTTGTTTAAATAAATATTTTAATAAACTTTTCTTGATTGGGATTTTCGTAGGCTTTCAAATAATTTTTTCTGTTATTCATTCGTTATAAATATAGACTGTGATAAGTATTATTTTGCAATTCTATCGGTTGTCCTCTTTTGGGTTTCAATACTGAGGTTAATTCAAAAATGTAAAATTAACATGAACTAAAGTTAATTCACAAAAAGTTTATGTAAAACTTAGATCTCTAAATCCGTATCATCCATATCATCAAGAAGAAAAAAAAAGATCTTAACGCAGTATATGAAAACATTCACCAATAAATAAACTGATCTTATTTTTAGAACCATAACTAAATTGTAGTGTTTTTACTTCGTAGCATATATTAGATGGTTTCTTTAAATTGCTCTTCACCATGCTCTCTGGAAGTTTTTTATTTTATACTTTAATATAAAACATGCATGCGGTCTGAGGTTATTACTCTATTAGCAATATACTCTATTAGCCTAGTTATTACTCTGTTAGCCTAGCAAAACATAAATTTACTTTTCTAAATAAAATTAATTGGAAAACAGTTGAGAAATATTGTTAATATTAACTATTAAACTATATATATTTCGTATTAAATATTTGAAATATACTCCACTTTTTTATTGCAGATATAATCATAATTTTAAAAATTTGCATTTCTATAATCTGAATCTGAATCTGAACTGAATAAAAATTTTATGTTGAATAGTCAATCCTTCCATTTTCTGTGAAAATTTCTCTAGGTCTAGAAACCAAAGGGAGAAAAAATGGTATATTAAACTTCTGGAACTTAGATTACAATATATGAAGTTGTATCTAGGATAAGTTTTGAGATTTGTGCCTCGAACTTGCGATCATAGTCGGATTCTGCATATCAATGTTACTAACCTTATTAGATTAAAGTGAGACAGTAGAGTTGTTTCCGGATACTGATTTACACATAAAAAAATTGCTATTTATCTGATACGATTGGAGAAACATCCTGTACTAGCAAATGTATCCCCTACTTGGACTATTGACCTCAGCACTACTTAATTTGACTAGTTCACTAAGTACTACTAAAAATGTCAATCTGATAGAAGTGATAGACAAAAAGAGGTTGAATTTGACATATATAAAGATTTTTTGTCAACGCGAAACAAAACATCGCACTATTTACACCACGCAACAGACTTGCGGAAATGCTTAAATCTATTAACTCTAGAATCCTAATCAACGGAAATTTAAGAGAAATGTGGATGAAGATAGAAAGAAATGAACATACGAAGGTTGCTATTTATGATTCCGGAATTGGCAACAATGGTGTTACTAGGCGCGATCTGACATATACATCGTAAAGTTTAACATCGCTAACTGTATACGTACTCAGAATATTTTAGCATACGAACGCCATTTGTGTTATTTAGTGACTTCATCTCAGTCAAAAAATTAATTCCATTTCTTGAGAGAGAATTTTCGTGCAATGATTTACCACGACTTTGGACGTGGATTATCACAACAACAGTCTAAAACCACTGTATATCACTGGTTTATTGAATTTAATCGTAGACGTTGTTCACTCACGGACCAATTTAAAGAAGGTCATCCAAAATCGGTTGTTGTGCCAGAAAACATCGATACTCTGCGCGAACTGATAGAGCAAGATCGTCATGTACATATCGTGCGCCGGTCGCGTTGGCGCGGACGGTAAGATCAGCGGCCTGCCGCTGCTGTACCGACACTGCTTTGGCGCGCTGGTTGGATTCCAGCGTTCGGGTTAGGTCCAGTTGCTAAACAGCATTAGTTGTTGATGCGCCTCTAACCTTATCTTACCTTTACATACCGTGAGATTAAGTCATCCTTGGGCATTAGTATGACAAGCATACTGCATATTTTATATGAACAATTAGCCGTGAAAAATATTTGTGCGCGTTGGATTCGGCATAATTTGATAATCGCTCTTTTTGAGCGATTGTCCAATTATCGCTCGTATCGATTGGTGCAAAGAAATGCCCAAAAATACAATTGTGGTGCGTCAAAAGCCGTGTATAATATATACACAGGTGACGAATCTTGGATCTATGCATATGAGCCCGAAAGTAAACAGCAGTCGACCGTACGGGTCTTTCAAAATGAGCCAAACCCAACAAAAGTTGTTCGCGCAAGAAGCACTTTTTGAAATAAATCCGCATATGGCTACAGTGCCACTAGAGGATCGTAGAATGGTAAATTCTGAATGGTATATAACCATTCGTTTACCAGAAGTCTTTGAAGAAATAAGAAAAAACAATCAGCGACGCAGGATCATTCTTTACCATGACAACGCGAGTTCTTACACATCGGACCGAACAACTCAATATTTGACAGGTCAAAACAATGAATTGATGGGTCATCAGCCATACAGTCCTCATCTGATACCCAATGATTTCTTTTTGTTTCCGTCCGTGAAGAATAAACTACGTGGTCAACGATTTTCAACGCCAGAAGAAGCGGTTGATGCGTTCGAAAGGCATGTTTTGGGGATACCTCAATCGGAATGGAAACAGTGCTATGAAAATTGGCCCAGACGTATGCAAAAGTGTATCGATCATCGCAGAGAATATTTAAAAATTAAACCATTTTCAATGATAATTATTTATTTATATTTATTATTCCGGATACTTAAATAGTAATCCTCGTACAAAAAGGAGAACTGAGAATGTCATATCTTTACTTTTTATGAGTTGCGATATATTGGATAACTTACCATTTTTTGAAAAGCTGATTACAGCAATTAACACTAACCACCTTGCCAACTTGTTTGAAACTAATCGTTGAAAAATATAGCCGTGTGGAAAGATATCATATAATAATAATAATTTATTAACATATACAACTGTATATTATATTACAACATAAATCTATTTGTTATTGTTGGTGGATTCATGCAGTTGTGGGTTGTATCCTTCTTCATCTGCAACAGTTTGAAATCTTCTAGGTCTCTCTCTGGGCAGATGGTATCGAAGGCGTCATGGTTTTTTTTCTTTTCTTTTTTTTCTTTCTTTTCTTTTTCTTTTTTTTTCTTTTTCTTTTTCTTTTTTTTCTTTTCTTTCTTTCCTTCTTTTCGATGTCGCTCAGATCTTGTGTTCTAGTAGTAAGTATTTAAGCTTCTTTTTAAAATTTTTTAGGTTTAATTTTATTATGCCTTTCGGTATCTAATTGAATTTTGCTACGGTTTCAGTTGTGAGTTTTTGTGTGAGTCTTACTTGTGTATTTTTATGAACTCTAATGTCTGATTTTCTTCTGGTTTCGTATTTATGTATTTGTTTGTTTGTCGTGAATGTGATAGTTGTCTTTATTAATTTATTTTGAATTTTGTATAGCAGCAGTATATTGCGATATTGTATTAGTTGTCTGATGCTTAGTTCTTTTGTTTTTTTGTATAGTTCTTCGGTTGGCGTTAGTCTGTCGTGATTATATAATATTTTCAGTCTTATTTTGTTGTCTTTGTAGCATGTATGTAGTAAGTTTTTTCTGTAGTATTGCTCCATGTATTAATCATATAAGCATTTTTAGATAAAAATAGTGCATCGTACAGTGGTTTCTTCATTTTTGTTGGTATGATGTGCTTCATTTTTAAGAGCAAAGTAATTGTTTTGGCATTTTCTTTTTTTATTTTATTTATATGCTTATCCCATTTTAAGATAGTGTGTATTTTAATTCCTAGGTAGATACTTTCGGAAATTTCCTTTAATTTTTGGTTTCTTATCGTTATGTTTAGGTCTCTTGCTTGTTTCTTCTTGTTAAATATTATGTATTCTGTTTTTGTTTCGTTTATCGTGAGTGAGTTGTTAAAACACCATAGTTCGTACTTTTTCATATCGTTATATATATTATGTTGTAATCTGTTGTAATCATTGTCAGAATACAACATGCACAAGTCATCAGCGTAAGCATACATTTTTCCAGTAAAGTTTTCTTCGAATAAATCGTTTGTATAGAGTATATATAGCAATGGTGGCAGGTTACCTCCTTGCGGCAAGCCGTACGCAGCTGTATTAGTGTTGCTTTCTGTCTCTCCTACTTTAGTCTCTTGGGGTCTGTTCATCAAGTAGCTTTCAATTATTCTTATGTAATTATCAAATCCATATATCACTCAAAGAGAAGCTCAAATCAGCGAAGAAACAACCGGTATTGACCAGTTAGGAGCCCAAGAAAATATTGCTATATATCTATTATAGCCCAAGCAAATATTGCTCATTCTGTTTTTACAAGGTAAAAACAACCACCACTTATTGAAAAAAATACTTGACACAAATGTTATATTTGTGCACAATACACACAAAATTTACATGTTTATATATATATAACTGTTTCTTTGATTGCTTGCTTACAATTAATTATTGAAGTTCATTTGATGTTTTTTATTTACATTTTAGGTTATTTTTCTGTTCCTTAATTCTTCGCATTTTTTTCTTGATATAATATGAATTTTTATCTAATAAAAAGGAAAACATCACGTTTTCTTCATTATTATCTTCGGAGTTCTGTAAAAGAGCAATAATTTATCTTCCAGAGACATGTAAAGAAAAGTAAAAATGGTGATATTATTCATTAGGAATATTTGCATTTAGAGATGAATTATTTTAAAATCTTTAAAATAGTGGACAAATAAAATTACCACCTGATTGTTTCAGCATAAATATATTTCCTGTTCTTTAATTATTTTCATTATTTTATTAATTTAATTTTCTAAATAAAATGCTGTTCTTTTACTACAAAAATTTCAAAATCATACAAGGAAACAATGTCTTCTGTTAGAATCTTCTCACATCTAAAGTTATGTTTCGTGTACTAGCACGAAACGTAATTCTTATTTTCCCCAACAAGCCAAGTGCCATACAAAGATTTATTTGATAAACTTGCTAGAAAATACTTTAGTTGATTCTCTCCTTGAGGAAAAATGCTCTATGTGGTGTGTTGTTTAACAAGATAAGTTTTTAAAGTGATTGTCCGCATCCTTGGTGCAACGTAGAGATTACTTGCATTCAGTCACGATAATTTCATAATAAAACTTAAAGGAAAATAATAGAATGTCTAGTTTTATGTGCCTTGATCTTATTTGTTTTTAATTAATAATTAACAAGTGTAATAACATACTTAACATACAAATAACATACAAAGATTTTAAGCTTTTAAATTAATTCAATTCAATATACAAGGTTCGCTAATTAATGGTACAGAGAAAAACTGCAGTTTTTTTGGGCAAAAATATTGGTTACTACTACCAATATTTTAGGGTACCAATATTGGTTACTTACTGTATCTTGGTTACTATTAACTTTTGAACTAAGGTAAGTTGAGTCAATTCTTCTATTGAAACCTTTGGTGTGAAACACTAAACTTGAAGAGATTTACCACTAAACATCAAATCACTTTTTTGAACTTTTCAACGCACGTTTCGCTAACCATGTTAGCATCATCATTTAGCATGAATATTTTTTGGATTCAATGCAAGGAAATCAAACACTACATATATGTCGTCTTTACGTCTTTATGATGCTTATATGTCGTCTTTATTGGGTACTTCCTACAGCTCCCTATAAAACCCATAAGTCCAATGAGACCAGATTGTGCTTCTATGGATATGATCAACGAAGAATAACTTTCGAATTGCATCGATAACTCGCTATAACTTCAGCCCATTGTGTAAAAATTATATTGCAGCCCGTTAACTTGCAGATGCAGTCTGTATTCAACTAGTCAAATAGTGCAGTTTGTAGTGCAGATTCTGCGGTGTCGACACTTTACTAGCCGTTAAGAGTACCAGATTAATCTACTAATCTACTTCTAATCTAATTCTTCTACGCCCTCTCACTTTAACAACCCGCGAGCCGCTACTGCAAATGGTACGATTATAGACATCCGCCATGTCGATTGTAAGATGTATTCAAATGCAGGTTTCTTCATCCTGTGGTTGGCAGCAATACTACTGTGTGAAATCGTTCGTGAATATGAGTTTGAATTGAATATGTAATTAGTTTTATATATTCACATATTGCAATTATGACAGCTAATTGAGGTAGTAATCGTGAGGATGTTAATGGTTTTATTCTGGAGATTTTTATACCTTGATGAGTTTTATTAATGTTACATCAGCTGATGATATTTCTCAGGGCTTAAACAAGAGCTCTTTCGCCTCTCTATATTAAGCTTGGACTAATGAAAAATGTTGTCAAATACATGGACAAAGCAGGTAATGGTTTCAAGGACCTAAAAGAAATATTTCCTCAATTAAGTGATGCAAGACTAAAAGAAGGCATATTTATTGGACATTTTTATACAGCTTTGTAAGTGTAGTGAAATGATTTCTGGGTAACAATAAAGATAAAAACTATGAAAACCTCACAGACGAACTATTAAAAGCCTATGAAATACTAGGATGTCCTTAAAAGTGTATTTTTTACACTCCTATTTGTATTTTTTTCCTGAAACTTTGGGTGGAGTAAGCGACAAACAAGGAGGGAGGTTTAACCAGGATATCAGGATGATGGAGGCAAGATGCCAGGGACGCTGGAACCCATCTATGTTGGACGGCTACTGCTGATTTTTAAAAAGAGATGATGTTACAGAACAAGAAAAAAAAGTGGAAGTTTTTGTCGCTGAATGACATCTCGTGTAATATATTTTTTATTCTCATAATCCTCAATAATGTATTTGCATATATTTAACACGTTTTACATGTTTATATTAAATACATATTATATTGTAAAAATATTTTGTCTCTTTTTTCCCCACTATCGATAACCCTGTAACAAAAAACTGTACGTTTTACAACAAGTAGCTTATCATTTTCAAATTTAGGACTACAAAATACTTCATATACACCTATTTTCATTAATGTTACCTCAAAAAAGTTAAAATTTGATAACTCGTGTCATTAAATAGCGAATCGTTGTTTAATTTTTACATAGACTTTCAGTTTAATTTAAAATATTAAGGAAAAATGTCAAATGTGCTAAGTAGCATGGCATTGGTAGCCAATTTAATGATTATTATATGTGCAGATACTTTTCCACCTAAATTAAATATAATATATTAACTAATTCATTCATTCATATATCTACTTCACTCAGTATAAACAGCCAATTTTTCATCTCTTCATAAAATCTTGTCAAGATTGCAAAATGCAAAATGAGCTGGGCATGATATGGAATAGGATACGATTCAAAACTAATTGGGCAATATTCCATATTATTGTCGATAATAATTTGCCGAATTAGCCTATAATAACAGTAATTAATTACTTATAATTAGAATAACAGGAGTGGTATTAAAGTAGCGTAGTATAACGTTCAGCGGTGTCAAGGAAGTAATTCAAACTCAAGTAAGAACTATCGAGAAACACTACAAACTGGCTTAGAAATATTTAAAAGAAGTGGGTGTAACTAACACCTAAAAATAATATAAAAATATGATTTTTTTCTTAAATTTGAATACAATTTCATGAAAAATAAACTTCTTGGTCTCTATTGGTTTTTGGAGTAATTTTATTAGGACTAAACAATAAGTAAAAAATCACCTTGCTTCACTAGCTTTTGTAACAATTTTTTCAAGAAGAGTTCAGTTTAACAGTTTTAAGGTTTGAATAAAGACTGCTTAGCTTAGGTTTTTGGTATTACTCTTTCATACAAATGAAGCAAACAATTATATCTTAGAAGTAGATTTTCATTAATTGGCTTTCTGTTGCTATTTAGTGTGTATTGTTATAAAAATAGCCACTAAATCATTATAGGTCAGAATTTTAAATTAATTTATGTTTGTTATTTATTATGTTTGTACTGTATCTACTAGAAAAAATGAATTAATTTTATATATACCATGTGGGTATTGTTTAGTAATAAAACACCAAGAGTATTCACTTATATATGATAGAAGAAAATTATCTAGTAGGTCCACCAATTTTATTATATGATGAAAAGTTGCATAATATAAAAATACAACTATTCAAAATATTCAAAAACAAGAAAATTTCTTCTCTGCTCCAGGCAAAAGTTTGCCCATTTCTTCAGTCGCGATCAAACGTTAGCATATTACTAACCATGGGATGGCGTGAGCTGCATTTGAATACAACCTACATCCGACATGGCCGATATATATGGTTGTACCCTTGTCATTCCTTCCATACCTGGTCATTCCTTCAGTTGCTTTTGAATGTTCAGCTCGAACCCGACTGATGACGGTTTAAGGTCAGAAACCGTATATGACGAGGACACTATAAGCAATTGAACTGCTTTAAATTGGTTTGCCAAGTTCAAAACTAATTACTTCGACCTGGACGACACGTCTCGCTCTGATCCATCTTCCGACGTCGACGAGAAGCGCTTTCGAGGAAGTACAACCATACGCTTGCTGACGTTTGATGGCGGCTGAAGGAATGGGCAAATAAAGGGGGCACACACACACAATGAGAACACAGAAGAAATTTCCTTCTTTTTGAATAGTTTTGTTATATATCACTTTAACCCATATTATAATCTTTCGGCGCTTGATCTGGTACACTCGACGGCTAGTGGAGTGTTGGCATGGCAGAATCTTCTAAAAACTACCCTGTTTGATGAGTTGTATACAAACTGACATCTTGCTGAAAGATGAATGGGACAACATATATGCATTCTCATTATAAATATCGGGTTGTTCCATAAGTTTCCACCGTTTTTATTAAAGCGTTTTATAGCAAAAAAGCAATAACTATGACAACAAATTAATAATAATGAATAACGAATAATGATGTATTCTCCGTAATTGTTCACGACCTGCTCCCACTTCCCGACCAATTTATTGATGCCAACCCGTCGGATGGAGAGGGAGATGGAGAGAGTTCTTCGGATGCGGAAGAAGTTCTCGTTCGGGAGCATTTGGAACTTCTTTGAGGATGTTTGCTGTGTGAGGTCATTGGTATTGGTATTGGTCATTGGTCATCAGGTCGTGGAGATGATTTGACCTTGTCAAGAACTAAATTTCAAATGCTACATGTATGCATTTGCCAAACAAAATAAAAATGAACAAAAATCAAATGATTTATTAAAACGGTGGGAACTTATGGAACAAACCAATAAATCTAGATTAACAGTCATCTTCGAAAGACATAAAGTAGCCACAACAATAGCGTTAGTCCCTTGTTGATTTCGTACACTAGCAAGGCTACGGTGCCGTTCGTCACATTTTTGGATACTTCTAAGTCGACCTCACTCTGATTATAAAACCACCTTTTCCATGTCCTTGAGAAATCTTTTTTAAATCGGTCTCTGTGTTGCAGAGTTGCAGGATGTTAAAAGAACCGTGGTGATCTTAATTATTATTATTTCTTTTTTAATTCAGATATAAGTGGAATATATGGATTTTTTGTAATTGCATAATAACGTCATTGTATACACAAAAATTACAAGGACATATTTTTTGTAGTGTTGCATTTTTTTATTTTCCAACATATATAGCAAGTACTCAATTTTAAAATTAAAGGAAAATATAAAAAAGTAAACATTTTTAAAGAAGATTAAAAATTAACCACTTCTTAAAAGAACTAATAGTGTATATTGGCAAATATCAAAGGCTCAAATTCATAAATAAATAAATATTTTTTCCATTTTTTTACTTTTGATATTTTTTTTAATACATTTAAATAGTCCAGAGATCATTTTGCAAATAAAATATCTACGTTTTTGTATCATCGCAGTTTTGAAATATTCAAATATTCAGTCCATATAGATGAATATGAATTTCACTCAAGAATTCGGTGGGAATATGAATTTCGAATAATATATCGGAATATATAAGTAATATAAATATAAGAATAAAATATAAGTAATAAGAATATTAAGCATTTTTTTGGATAAAACATTTTAAGGATGGAAGTCTAAAAACCTTAAAATTAAGTTAAAATTTCGAAAAAAATTATAATTGTTCGGGATTTTTTTTTCAAACTTTGCTTACAGTTAAAAATGGAACTCCAAATAATGCTTCTGAAGCATACAATGGATCCCAATAATATAAAATATTTGAACATGTATATATATATATATATATATATATATATATATATATATATATATATATATATATATATATATATATATTATTTAAAACCACATATACTATTTTAAAAATCATTCTACCAGTTCCAATTTAAGCAAAAAATATTTTTCTTCTCGTTTACTGTTCTTTTTTCTTCGTTCTTATTTTATCGTTCTTACCTCTTTTTAACTTCTTGTACAACAAAGTTCTAAGATCATCGGTGTAAGTTTAAAATTTTAATAAATATTAATAATTAATTATAAAACTTAAAAAAAAAATATTTACACCTCAAAAATATTCGGAACCTCAAACAAACAAATAAATCTGGATGATAAGTGATTATATTCGAATTTTATTTACTACAAATAGTAATTGGGAGACTGGTGTCGAAACATCATAAAATGGGTCGTATACCAAATAAAAAAAAACATTAGTTTTACAAATAGGCAATTAGTGTTATTTCATTATGATGGGAGAAATTCCTACCGAAAAATTGGGCAAATGCAAACAGGCAGTACGAAATTATTAAATGAGAGAGGCCAAAGCTTTATTTTAAAAGAAATACATAAAAATACTAAAATTAGTGGACCTAAGCTCAAAACATTGGTGATAAACCATTCTCAAAAAGTAGTCAACATCGAAACAATATGTATAAGAAAACATGGATATCATGGACGTGTGGCCCTAAGGAAAAAGTCTTGGTTAAGTAAGAAAAGTATTAAAACTTGACTGGATTTTGTTTAGGAGTATGTTTTGACGCCTGAAAATTATTGAAACAGCGATATGAGTCAGCGTGTTGAGTCAAAATTCAATATTTTTGGTTCAGATGGGCGTCAAATGGTGTGGCGAAGGGTTAATGAATAGCTTTGACGGCAGAAAATCTCTATACAACTATTAAACACGGTTTGGAGGTGTATATCCTCAGAGGACGATGGTGTTTATTGACGGTATAATGAACAAAAACATTTTTGTAAATATTTAAACAATAAGTTATTAGAGGAATGGAATAAAGTCGACGTAAATTATTTTAAAAAATTGGTATCTATGCTATAACGTTTAGGATATGTGATTAAGGTCAAAGGTGCCAAGGCCAAAGGCCAAAGGTGCCAAAGGCCAAATACCATACCATAATAACATACCATAATACCTTACTATAATTATAAGTTTTTAATACAATTAATTTTTTTGTTGGTACTAATTAATGTCCGAACATTTAGGTGAAATTTATAAACTGCTGTTTTTTATTGACATATTTACAATTAATATGGATTTATAATTATTTAATGCTTATATTATGGTTGTACTAGAATTGCTTATTAATTTCCCTAATATATTCTTTTTTATTACATTTTTTTAATTTTCATATACTTATGTATGTGTATGTATACAGTTATATTCTCTATGTGTACAGTTATGTTGTAAATTTACTTTAATATGAATGCGATAATATTGCTCAAATATTTTATTAGTGCAAAATACATAACAACTTTTTTATTGTAAAAGGGTTTCCAGTAACAGTGTCGGAACTTTAAAATTAAACACAAAGAAAACTACAAGTGGTAATCGGGTAATTTTTATTATATCTCGAAGGATACATAATAGCATTATGATCTGAAATAATATCCCTCTCGGTTTTGTCTGATAAAAGGTATTCTGGAGACTTAATTTCCGATTACTCTTTCACGCATATCGCGTGGTATATGTTCATTCAATAGTGACTTAAATATTTCGTTTAAGTTCAAGAATTGTTCGGGGCTTAAGATCGCATGATCTTAGTGACCAGTTGATTTACCATTTCGTAAAATATCGCGTCCAGAAGTGCGCTTTGAAGGGAGGATTGCTCCAACTACTTTAAATTCCAATTCTTGTAACTTTCCATAGTTAATTGACACAATGCAATGAACACAACAGTCTATGAGTGACATTTACATTTCAAATAATGTTGCCGTCCTTACTTTTTAAAGTTCTGAAACTTTAACTGAAAAATTCTTTACAATTGCTATATATATATATATATATATATATATATATATATATATATATATATATATATATATATATATATATTGATCATATATGATATATTGATGATATATATATAATCCAAACGTTTGTATCCCAAACTGACGCGAGCATATTTTTTTGTATACAAAACTGTGTATTTCAGAAGTTCTGACTGAATACTTGATGTAAAATTATAATTATATATTTAAGATCTCAATAACTTCTTTCAAGTAGCAGTAATAACTTCTGTCAAGTAGCAGCAAAACACAATATTCTTATTTTCGTGTTGTGTATTTTTAATGGAGAAGGCATGCTATAGATGAACTAATCGAAGAATCAACTAAGTGATGTTAATTTTGAAACATTGATTTAATGGAATGGAAAAAGTGATAATATTACAATAGTAAAAAAGTAAGGTGACTTAAAAAGTAGCTGTCCTTGATTTCTGACGAAACTTCATATCACATTGCTTGTTAAGTTTAAAGAAATTATAGCGTTTTTTGTAACTGTGATAAAAATTGTCGCCGATTTTTTAAAATTAATAGTCTGTTGAGCAAAGAATTTGTATTACATTTTGCCTCAAAAATTAAATTTCTTGTTCTGAGGCATTAATAATGTTAAAAAAGTGTTATAGCAATGGAGCCGGAATGTGAAAAAAATTGTTTACAAATGGTATAACGACTTTAGTGATGGCACACAAGATGAATCTCGTTCAGAAAGAATTTCCAGGTCAACCAATGAAGAAAACATTATCAAAATATTACACAGATCAACAAATTTAAACTTTTTTGATGTAACATTGATGAAAATAGATGTATATGAAGTATTTTATAGCCTTAAATCTGAAAATGTTTATGTATTTACTGTAACATGTACAGTTTTTTTATTACAGGGGGCCGGTGGTGGAGAAAAAAAAGGAGACGACATATTTTTACAATCTAATATTTCTTTAATATAAACATGTAAAACGTGTTAAATCTATTCAAAGACATTACTGAGGACTATGTAAATAAATAATATATTACACGAGATGTCATACAGCGACAAAAACTTTCACTTTTTCCTCTTTGGTTTTGTAACATCATCTCTTTTTAAAAACCAGCAGTAGTCACCCATCATAGATGGGTTCCAGCGTCCCTGGTACCTTGCTTTCATCGTCTTGATGTCCTGGTGAAACATCTCTCGTTGTTTGTTGCTTACTGAACCCAAAAAATCCAAATGGGAGTGTAAAAATTCATTTTTTAGGACATGCGACACCCTAGTATTTCATGCGACACCCTATTATGGGCACTTATTTACATAAGATGTAATATAAGACGTAGTTATTTTTTTACATGATCAAATATTTATTTTTTAGATCAATAGCATATACATTTGGCTATAATTATTAAGAGCAGTCTACAAATTACAATCAGTCTTAAAGTTATAAAAGGATTTCTGAAACACATCAAATGCGCCCAAGCCTTCTAACAGTCGGTTGGTTTGGACACCCCCTGTGGGAGGTTTGGACATGGTGTTTAAAAAAAGGTGAAATTACAAAACATAACTCAATATAAACTTACATAAAATCTGACCCTCAAAAAATAATCAACAAAAAGTAAACATTTTAAGTTAATTATCGTTTCTACTTATCTATTTCTTATGACCCATAAGGTTTATCAAACATTTTTTACAAAATCGTTCACTTGAAAGTTTTTGTCTATGATAATTACATAATACATATTGGTATGAAAACGAAGAACGGAAAAACTAGAATGATAACAGATCCACCTCGAAAAAGACTAATAGAAATAGCAGACCAAGAGAAACAAAGAAAAAATAAGGCTAAAGAAGACAGACAATTTAAAGAAGACTTGAAAAAAAGGAAAATATTCTTAAACTTATAGAAAAATTGACATTGAAAAGAGGAAATGGAAAGGAAATGACCAGCAGTGATAGAGAAATAGAAAATGTTTTTCTTTTCATACCAATAGATTTTCACGGGCCAGCCTTCGGATAAGGTCTCACTGATTCAGGAGTTATAGGACCAGGAACAGCCGTGTTGTTTGAATTTACAAAACCTGCTTCACTTTGAATATCTCCTGTTGGCAGCTCTGACGGGACTGGGTTTGGTATTAATTTGCAGGGACATTTTCTGTATCAGAGAAATAGCGATCGGTGACTGAACAACATAAGAAGTCTTCACCTGAGAATATATTTCAGTTAAAAGATCCAATTCTTCGAATCCGTTTTGAATACATTGTTGCTTAAAAGCTTCTGGTATAGCAAGAGCTGTTAGTTTCGGGATAGCATAAATCGTTACAGTTTTACCTGGATTGGACGCACCATTGGACTGGGTGGACACACCACCCAGTTAGTTAAAGCTTTATTATGATAAGTTTTAGCAGTCCATACAGTGTTAAATCCAGTGGTTGCAATTTATGGCTACAGTGAGGTAGAAAGGTCATTAAAATAATACCAACTTCTTTGCAAAAATTGAGAACTTCCACCGAAAATGGATCTCGTAATTATCAAGCAGCAGAAATACTGGAGAGTCAGGTGTCGGTGTGGCGTCTTTTGCAAAATAGTGCATATATATTTGATGAAATTTGAAGATATCATCCATCTCTAAGGATGCATGATACTTCTGAGCCAATGGGAGCATCCTGAAGCATAAAGGATTTGAAGTTCATTCTTGCAAATATAATGTAAGGGGTATCGAATTCCCTATAGCATGAATTCCACAGCACACTGTAATGAGTAACCCAGTTTCTGCAGATGTTGCTTGTTCGGCTTTTTAAGTGCCTTTATGAGCTAAACTAGCACTCTTTGAGTGCGCTGAACAGTCGTCAATCCTGTTTTATCTATATTGTAAATTGCTTCGGAGTCAAACTGATGCCGCTCAAAAACTGGAATTTTCGAGAAAATCTTCCACATTTGTTTGCTAAAGTTTGTGGCTGGCTATAAACTAGTAGATTCTGGTGTCCGTATCGATAACTGAGATTGTCGCTTGAGAAATCTTGGTATCCAGTCTCTGGCTGCAATTTTATTCTTGCTCCAGTTATCTAAAATGTTAAACCTTCTTGGTTGCTACAATATAGTTATAACCTAATTTATGAGGCTGCAGCTTTGTTAATCCATAATTAACTTTTGAAGATACCATCTTATACTCCACCCATTTTTCTTCTTCTGCCGTGAAAATTTGTGAGGTTATAAATCTAGATGCACAATCTTTTGCAAACTAGTGTTTAAGATGTCGTTGTAAGTTTGTTCTAGGAATATCATATTTATTGATAGTCGCTTTTATTTTACCACCCTTCATCTATGGCACGCCATATTATGAATTTAGGAATTTCGCATCGTTTACCCTTATTTATATATGCAAACGGCATTTTCCTGCAAGTAAATAAAAAATATATATAGTACATTATTACAGCGGCTGGCAAATCAGGCATTGATGGACGAACGTGATATCATACGTGAGTTCATCAATGCCTCTAAATAATGATCGAATATTCAAGCATGTTTGAAGAAATAATTTAATCAGTAAAGTAAAACAAATAACTGTTCTACCATAAAAACTAAATTGGCGGGAGCATTGGGCATGGCCTAACCTTCCGCAAAATAACTGCCCATTGCTCCTTCTTATGTAAATTTTCTTGTGATTCTGGTGAAAAAGTTTTAGCGTGGTTAACAGATTAATATGGGGGTTAGAAATACACAATGGGAGGGAAACAAAGAAACACTTATCTTCTCGCAGGTCTCTCGTATATTTACTCCAAAATCACCACAAAATACTACATTTACAAAGACACGCACATAACCACAAATAGCAATAACCACAAATAATGACAACTGAACAAAATAAGAGATGGACGGGCGGTGTAGCCATTGAGCAAACTAAACTAGCATGGTAAAAAAATTAAAAAACTCACAATGGAATTTGAATTACGAAATAGTGACGATGCCTCCCGACTGCCCATTCTTCTCCTACCACACCTATATACAATTTTTAATTATTAATAAAAATATTGGCAAGACTAATATTTAGACACTGCCATTTAGATATAGCCTGTTATATTAAAGATCTTTAAAAATTATTGACAACACTTTCTTGAAATGTACTTTCCATTCTAAAAGGATTTTGCGATGTTTTAGCTGTGTCTATATAATAATTGAAATTCATTCTTATTACATTATGCCAATTCCTGTGTTTTAGTGGAATTTTTTCTCGTGTGATACTGTTTTCCAACTGTCTTGTCATCTGTTTTGTGGTATCTCTGGTGGTCTGTACCCTTGTGTTTTAGTATCTCTTACTATTCTCACTGATCTGTTTTTAATCATTCTGAAAATGTCTTGGGTCCAATTTCCTTTTCGTACTCATCGCCATCTTATGAAGTCCTGCATATTGCATTATTATCTGATGTTGTCGTTTCTTACGTGATTTGATCCTGTGTTCCTCATTATAAATCTTTTATAAGGATTTTGACGGATTTATCTATATCTGGAGTCTATATCAGGCATAGGCCAATTTTGTATACTCAAGTTCTAAGATGTTTGTGCCTCCTGGCTTCGGATCTAAGATGTTTGTTCCTCCATATTATATATTATAATGATATATATATATATATATATATATATATATATATATATATATATATATATATATATATATATATAAATTCATTTTTCACAACAGCCAAAAAAGCTAACTTTCCAGAGTAAATGTTATGAAAGATGTTTATTAAAATGATAAAATAAAAAAAATACATATTTTAAACAGTCCATTTCAATTGTTGGAACAGCATTTGGTAGTAGTCTCACTTTTTCCTTAGATGTTCGTTCAAAACAATACTGATCAAAAAGATGGGAATACAAAAACCTACTGCGGTTGGAATAAAGTCTGGTTTTTTAATAAAATTAATCCACTGTATTCTTCTATTTGAATCTTTGGGAAAACTTGAAAAAATATAAACTGGTTTAATAACATGAAATCCAAATCAAAATGGAAGTAACATTTACATTTATTAGTACAATAATTTCTGAAAAAAAAACGATTGTAAAAAAACACTCTGTATTATTAGTTATATTTAATAGGTTCTTTACATGAGTAAAGTAACATGTTTTATATGTATCAAACGAAAACTAAAAAATAATCTGAATGTTTAAGATTCAGTATCTCAGAAAACTAAACATTTTAGAACATACGTTAAAAAATTAAGTTCTAAAAAAAGATAATCACTATCTTGAATAACATTATAATTATATTATTTTAGCGAAATCAATTTGACTACGCCTATGCATACCAGGCGATATGTTGGCTTTATAACCTCAAAATTTCATTCAAACAAAAAACGTTTTTATTTCTAAATAATTAACAAATTTAAAAATAAAAGCACTTACGTACGTAATGTTACTGCTGAATTTTGATTTTTTCATGTCAGGGAACAATCACAAGACGCACAACTAACCATATTTTATGTGTTTACTTTAGTCGCGATAGTATTGCCTTTATTGTCAATAAAAGCTATACTCGCGATAGTATTGCTTTTATTGACATTACTATGTATTTACACTACAACACACACAAAAAGAGTATTCCGGTACACTTATTTGGGACATATTCTTGATTAAAACACACTAAAATGACTCAAATCTACTATTAAATTTCTAAATTGAGTCATCTGTGGTATTTTAATATGGCCGTTTGCGTCCCTATTTATATGTGCATAATGATAGGCAAGGTTCCATCCTGTTAGTTTTATAGTCAAAGTAAAATACAATATCTCGGCTCGATTCTCCTTATTTTTTTTGCTTTTATTCCTTCTCTGTAAATATCGTAACTTGCACGTTAAAAACGACAAACGAAAATAACCCGAAATTCTGATGAAGACGTTGAACCATTCCATATCGTGAACTTATACTCGTAGATTAAAATGATGTGCCCAAAGTCTCATCAGAAGTATGTTCAAAAACGAGTCCGAATATATGTTAATTGTTATCGAATTTGTTTAATGTGCATTGTCTGTTGCGCTTTTAATGGGTCATTAACATCAATTCAACGAGCATAAATTTCTATCCGTGATGTGCATATTCCTATCTACTGAAAAGCATTTTGTTTTCTACTGTGTACCATTTTCTATAATATATTCATATTTATAATCCTCTCTTTCGAATTTGAAATACTTAGATCAGTTTTTAGCTATATGATATGCAGAGACTTTTACTAATTTTCTAATTACGGGATCTCCACTAACATACAGCTAAACTTACCGAGAAGATTTGAAACGACCCTCGTAATATTAGAACGAAACAACACATATACTTGAAAACGGATTTAGGATTAGAGACGCATCAGTAACTAATGCTGTTTATCCACTGGACCTACAACTTAACGTGGGTGCCGAACTACGGTCATCAGCTAACGACAAACCCGGTCAGTACCCTTCTCGTACTATCAACCCCTTGGTTTTATGCCTAGCAGAAAGCTCTCGAGAAGCCTACCTAATGACGAGTGACCAACGTAGAATAACTTTCAGAAGGCATCCAGTCTCGAACTGGCATGATTCCTTGTCAGATTGTACACTGTTGCCTAGAAACAGAAAGTTATAGAGAGAACCTGCGAGTTCCGAGAGAACCTGCTACCACGCTAACTACCATGTCGTTGAGCCACCACTTTACATAGTTTTCACACACACACACACATCGGTTTTTGCCTGGACGCTAAAAACATGTAAAATAATTGAATGTTTCAATAATAACTTAAAAAAAACATTTTTAAGTGTAATGCTTTAAAAACTACGCAAAGCAGCGTAATGCTTTAAAAATTATTTGAAGATAATTTAATGCATTTATATAATTTCAAAAATATATTTTTTAAAGCCTTACGCTCTTTTATGGACTGAAGGAGGGCTGTAGGGCTGAACCTACAGCTTAACGTGGGTTCCGAACCACGGTCATCAGCCACCGACAACCCCGGTTCCTCAGGCTATCAGCCCTCGGTTTTGTATTTAACCATAAGTTTATCGAGAAGCCTTCCGGCTGGCGAGTAACTAACGTAGAATACCTCTCAGAAGGCATCTGATCTTATCTAGCTTCGAACTGGCGTGACTGAGGTAAAATTCCTTGCCAGATTTTACACTCTTGCCTAGAAACATCCACAAACATTTAAACAAGGTCATAAACATCCATTCCGAGGACGGGAGTTGAACCCGCTACCGCGCCCACTACAGTGTCGACACAATGGCGACAAGGTTTATTGTCCGAACAAAACTTTGTACCGACGTTAAGTTAGGTCCACATCAATACAAATTTGCCTTGTAGGAGCTATATGTGTTGTATGTGATGCGCGTGCGTGCAATGTAGACGCTCTAAAGCTGGGTCCACACCAATAAAATTTTGCTTGTGTTTTGAATGTACTGGAACAATTTGTTTGAATTATCCAATGAAAACAGATGGTTCGTGTGCGTGCTATGGGGCGACAATATTTGTGTGTAACTTTGTGAGTTAGAGCGTCTATATTGCCACGTAAATACCCTACATACAATACATACAGCCCGCACAACGCAAATTTGTATTGATGTGGACCCAGCTTAACACACAAGATCAGACATAAAGATCCACAGCACGCACATTTGGTTATAACCAATTATAACCTGCTGTGCACACAGACGGAGCGGAGCGTACAGCGCGCACAACACAAATAATTATTGACTGTGGAAATTTTGCGGAAATTTTCGCCGCACAGTAAATATAACACATACGCAAACTTTTATTGGTGGGGACCCAGCTTTAGACACCGCACTAATGCGGCCGGCTTGGAAACTGGATACCGTGTGTGCAATAATATTAATAAATTACTAATCCGATGTTTGTTTTGTGATCTGTTGATTAAACGCTACCGGACTACCGGCAATAATTCGTAATTCACCCTCGTATTTTATACCACAAATCCTGTCAATGTTTTTCTACTTACAATAATTAGAATGGTTAGAAATAATGTTAGTGCAAAACAGACTAATTTTAAAATAATCCTACATATCATTTTTATTCCCAAGACATATATTTATGACAAACATTTCAGCTTTAAATAAAACAAATGTGTAGTTTTTATTTATACAGAAACATAATAATTAATTAAAACATTTAAGCTTCTCTTCAAAGAATTTCTACAGCTAAACAAATTTAGAGATTATTATATTTTATATGAATCTGAAGGAAAAAATACAGAGAAAATCCATCGCATTTGCTGAATACTTTTTGTAACGCTGCTGCCTAGTCAAACAGGATATTTTTATATAAGCCAAATCGCTCTAAATAAATTTGTCTGCTTAACTTTGTAAACTGTTGATATAACACTTTAAAAAAGCATCGTGTCTGGATTCGGGATAAATCTAATTTAGAATTTTCGAGTTATATCCTTGAATATAAATATCTGTTTATTTAGGTGCTTGGAAAAAAATAAGGTAAACATTTATCCTGATCAAGTTGATACAATTGAACAAGTATTTTTGTTGGGGTCTACTAGCATAAAAAAGTGCACATAGGCTCGTGGGGAATATTATAAACATTCCAAAAACAAGGAAAATGTTCCCTTGTTTGTTCTCCACGTTAAAATTTTCGAACCCTTCAGTTCAACATTCGAAAATAACTAAAGGATTTACCAAGGTTCTGAGCATAAATTTCGGCCATGTTGGATGAAAGGAGCATTGAAATGCAGCTCACGCTATCCGGTGATTCGTAACAATACTACTGTCTGAAACCGTTCGTCACCTATCTTTAATATCTTATTAGTTTTTGGAGATAATTTATCATTTTTAATGTAGAATGTAAAACATTTGAAAGTAAAATGTACGGAAGTAAAATCTGTGAAAGTAAGATAAAGTATGTTATGATATTAGCTAAAAATTAGTCGTATAATCGCAAGTGTACATCCTTGGGATAATTTTTTTTCTAAAAATATCTAAAACATCTAAAAACAATTTATCCTTAGAAGAAAAAATTTCGCAAAGATTGGCATATTTCGGAATACACTATCTCTTGGATGTGGGTGAACATATCCTAGATTACATTATCTAGATTAATGATAAAAAAAATTACCTGACGTTACCTGATAAAGTAAAAAATATCTGAATTTGCAAAGCAATTTATTTAGAAGCAAAAGTCAAGTTGTAACTTTAATATATAATTTTAAAGTTAGAATATTATTTATACCTTCACTAAAATGTATTTATTTTATTGACAGTATGTTATAATGTATACAAATGTCTACAAACGAGGTGTATGAATAAAATAATGATACTGGTGGCGTAGCGCTGTATATCTGGCAACACTATTTGCATCCCGTTTAGAGAGAAGACCGAGAAGATAACAGCTGATGCATATTCAGTAGGTTTTTAGTACTGAACATCGTACGTAGTTTGAACTTCTTAGAGTTAGTTGTTGGTCCATAGTAATTCTTCTCGTGAACCGTATTTTTCTAGTACGTTCTGAAAATTAGTGACCATAATCAAAAGGATGCTGTCAAGTTTTATTTTTTACTCGGACACACTGTGACCAAAACTTTTATAAAAACTCAACAGGCTTATGAAAACAGGGTTTTGTCAAGGGCTCACGTATTCAGGTTGGTTAAGGCGTTCTCAGAAGGCTGAGATTCGATTGAAGATCAATCTCGTAGCGGAAGGCCTTCAACGACAAGATAGTGATAAAAATGTCTACATAATTCGGGGTTTGGTGCGTTCTGATCATGGGTTGATGATCAGAAGGATCAGGAAAGAATTAAATTTAACTCACACAACCGTTTAATATATTCTGACCGATGAATTGAGGATCAAGAAAAAAATTTATAGCAAGATCAAAAGAACAACTGGAGGGCAACATATCTTGACTTTTTGTGATGGATTGAAAATTACACTAATTTTCTGAAACGTGTCATTATTGGTGTCAAGTTTTAGATATTTGAATACAACCTGAAAATGAAGCGTCAGAATCAGGAATGGCACACTCCGACCTCACTATGGTCAAAAAAAGCCAGAATAAATAAATCAAAGATCAAACCCATACTGATATGCTTTTGTGGCAGCTAGGGCATCGTTCATAAGGAATTTATGTCTCAAGGTCAAACGGTAAACTAGCATTTTTACCGAGAATTTTACCGAGTAAGTCTTCGAAAAATGATAATTCGTTTGAAACCGAGCATTAAGAATACTTGGATGTTGCATCACGACAATTCGCCTTGCCACATGGCGGTTTCAATTAACGAATTTTTGGAAAGTAAAAATATAACTGTTGTACCGTAGTCCTCTTATTTACTAGACTTGAATCCTTGTGATTCAAAATGTATCTAGATTGATAGCATTTTGAGACATTGGAGAACATTGAAAAGTTTCAAAAATATATTTTGAAATATTAATGCAATAAAAAGTAAAATCAAATAATGACATCATTATTCAGATTTATTTCTACATGTGCTGGGATGGGAATTTTATTAATAACTGCCATTTTAGCGCAATTTTGCGACAATTTTTCACTTTAAGACCATAAAACTTTAATGCAGACTCTATATAGTAATCATTGAGTGCTTTGTCCTGGACAGGGGTAAATATTTTGTGATTGTCGTATTTTGGTGTCAAGCCCTTGCTAATGAGGCCTTCTACTGAGACGTGAAAATTTTTAACAACATAGCGGCGTAATGTAGGGTAAGCAATATTAGACTCCTTGGCAGCCTTTCTGAGACTGATGCTATTTCTGTGGAAACGTAAAGCTTCCAACATATTTCCAAATGAATGATTACCCTTTTTTTCTTGAAGTCCTTTAGGTCGCGCCATCTACAAAACAGAAAATTATAGTAAATAAGTAACAATGAACATTAGTATTTCCAGTTTTAACAAGATAGACTGTAATGTAGAGAATAATTTATTTGGATAAACATTTTACTGTTAACAAAATCAATGAATTCGTTCTACACTATAAACCGTATGTATATCAGTACTACACTATAAACCATAGGTAGTACACTATGAACCATCGTTCAATGAGAGACATCCTCAAGTGATTCTATGTAGGACATACCACTTGTTTTAAACTAATTTTAAAATTCAACGGTAAAATGATGATGCAACGAATTGAATTGTTTTATTAAATGACCATATGTATGCAAAATATCACATAACTATGAAACAATCAGAAAAATGCACCAACAAATTATAAAAAAAGAAAGAAATCAACACAAACTACTTACTTTTTAGGTCAGTTTTATTAAAAATATTCGTAGTACGTGAGCATGAGAACTTCGAGCGAATTGGGGATTGAGGGGAAAGTGCGGACGAGTCCCTTTTCACAGTATTGGTGCAGATCTAAATTTATCGGACTGGCCTTACTAAATTCACTTTTCACATTAATTTAGAGGAAATTCTGTGAAACGGAAACTCGGCTCTCACTTTCTAACACAAACAGAATGGAGCACTAGAAAGTCATGAAAAGAACCATTAATATGTGTCTATATATGTAGTGCTTTTAATACGATCGTCCACAAAGCGCCATAATTCGGAACAAAAAATATTCACATAGTGTGTTCTTTAATCCATGAGACTCATTATCCAGTATAGTCAATAACTCTTCCAGCCACTATAAGTTTTTATATAACTTATGGAAAGTATCCATGTTTCACTTCCATGTAACAAGACAGGTAAGCCGTACTGGCTGAAAACATTTATCTTTAGATTAATGGGGAGGTAGTTCTTGTAGACTACTGTGACTAGCGTATGCGTAATACGTGTTAATAATTTTCTATTTTTCTGTTGGTATAATGTCCCATTGATATGATTCGATTCCATAGAATTTTTTTTTAATTTGATTCGTTGATCATGACTTGAGTTTTGGCTTGGAGTCATTTTGCTTTTATTTGAGCCTTGTTCCTTAGAACCTGTTGGATCTGGGAACTATATTATCTGCAAATCTTAGATGGTTTAGGTAGGTACCATTAATTCTTATTTCATGTTATATCCACTCTAATTTAACTATCAATACTTCTTCAAAATACCCTGAGGATAGGACAGGATATATTGTGTCTCTTTGCTATACATGCATCAAGGGCTTATTTTAAGTTTATTGGTATACAAATTACTTGCTGAATACCATAGATGGGACATATATACACATAAGTATAGGATATATTATTTGGGTTGTCTGGTTTCAAATCCCCTTAAATTCATTTTTTATAATTTTGAGCTAACCGCAAAAAACTATTTTGAAATGATTTTGGCGTTATATAATTACAACCAAAAATAGTCTATTGCTATACGGACTAATCACGTTTCAAAAATTCAACAACCATTTCTTTTGAAATAAATATAAAATTACATTTTGGTTTTAAAGTTTACCAAACTGTGGATTAAGTGCAATATGAAACCAAACAAAATTGATTTGGCGTGATTTGAAGATGAAAGTGAATCAAATTTCATTTAACAACAAAAAAGAAACTATTCCAAAAATAACAAGTTGTTTTTTCTTAGAAATGGCACATAAAAATGTCATAAAATCTCAAATCGGGTATATTTTCAGTTTGTTCCCAAAAACAATGATCTTTGTCTTCACTGGTTTCTTCGGAATCACTGGGAATATTATCGTGAAATTTTTCTAACCCATGTTTATAATATTCCAGAATTTCCAGTTTTCTCCACACCTTTCCATATTGCATGCTTAATAGGTTGTTTACGTCTCTCATGTTCAGATCTTAGGTAGTAATTCCTTTTGGCTGGATATTGAAAGCTGTTTGTCATTGCCATACTGGCTTAAGGATTTATTGACAGCACCTTCCCTTTATATTATGAAATTATCCTGCCGCATCATGTTATATATATATATATATATATATATATATATATATATATATATATATATATATATATATATATATATATATATATATATATATATATGGAATATATACTTCCATATATTCCATTAGCCATTCGACGAGAAGTCGACGAAAATATGGGTTGTTAGATTGTGGAGAGGGACTCCCTATTCTTGGCGAGAGAGCATATGTCGGCCAATGTAAGGGATCAGTGGGGATTCCTCCCGGTCAAGCAACTAACCAATATATAATAATAACCAATAAAATATATATAATATAACTATAACTAATATATAAAATATATATAAATATATATATATATATATAAAATATAACACTTCGTTTCCAACCTTCCTGATTTCGTAATCGTTTTCTTACTAAACTGCAAATGAGTTTTATCTCCGAAGTAGACATTTCATCTATTTTTTACAAAAAAGGAAAAAATTAATAATATTGACCGCGCAACTAAGTTTGGAAAACTAAATTTGCAAATGCCGGCCCCTGAAACATGTTAGAACATATTATTGTGAAATGTCCCAAAATCTCCGTATTAGAAGTGGATTTAGTGGGATTTTACTCTCAGGTGAGTTTTTCTATATCATTCTATATAGAATTAGAGCCCCTTTGAACACAACTATTGAATAGTTTGATAGAAAAGAGATGTTTCTGCCAGATAGCGTATATAACTCATTTTAGCCCAAAATTGGATTCAAGGGGTTTTGAAACTACACAACTCTTTTAATGTACCATTAGAAATATCAAACAATTACGTTAACTAAGTATTGATATCATATTTTCAATAAGCAATTCTGTCAAATGTTAAATCAAAAGCTTCTTGTTTGTAAACATTATTCTAAAGTTAAGTAGTTGCTATTTATGTTTATTAATGTTTTGAAACTATTCTCACTCAAATTGCCACCTATTAATGCCTATTGCCACCTATCGCTACCTATTACTACTAAAATTCTTAAATTATGTAATATTTCTAATTTTTATCTACAATATGCATCAAAAATGTATAAATGAAAAAATTGTGAATACCTAATGATTTTGGCATTTTATTTTATACTTTTTTCAATTATTTTATATAACAAACTATAATATTGATTTAATGTTTCTTTTTTTTAAATACCGCTAGCTTTTTACACTTGTCATAAAATGGAACAATATACGGCAACAATATACTGACATTTCTGATAAACTAAGTTATAAATATATATAACTTTTATTCGTAAAATTTCAAAATCTTCGTCGCATTGCAGACTGATAAATCGGCCTTCTGGGTTTAACAAATAACGCAAAATGTTGAAATTACAAATTCTATAACGCGAGCAATGCCGTCAAACATTTAATAAATGCGTTCAAAGGGAAATAGCTGAGCAAATATAAAATAATATATTAATGAGGTATTTAACTTGCTTTCAACATTATCGGATATTAAGATCTATAAAGAAAACAGGTAAGATATGTATAAATATATATATATATATATATATATATATATATATATATATATATATATATATATATATATATATATATATTGTGTTAGATTTTTTTTGTCCAATGAGACAGCAGTAGCTGAGTGTCATCACACACCCAACCACTGGATTCCACAACTCTCACTGCGTCTCCGCCTAAATGAACATTTTTGTTGGTTGCTTGACCCAGAAGGAGCCCCACCTATCCATTCAACTGGATGACATATGTTTCATCTCTCGAGGTTCAGACTCATCAGGGCGCCGACATATACCATACCATCAAGAATAGGGAGACCCTATCCACAGCCAACAACCCATTTTTGATGGCCAACAACCAACGGTTGGGTGTGTGATGACACTCAGCTACTGCTGTATCATTGGACGCAGTCCACGAAAATCTAACACTACATATATACGCCATCCGACGGGAAGTCGGCGAAAACATGGGTTGTTGGATGCGGATAGGGTCTCCCTATTCCTGATAGGGTGGTATATGTCGGCGCCCTGATGAGTCTGAACCTCGAGAGACGAAAGATATGTCATCCAGTTGAAGGGATAGGTGGGGCTCCTTCTCGGTCAAGCGAACAACAAAAATGTTCATTTAGGTGGAGACGCAGGTTGTTGTGTGTTCCACATGAGATTGTGGAACCCAACAGTTGGGTGAGTGATGACACTCAGCTACTGCTGTCTCATTGGACGCAGTCCAAGAAAATCTAACACTACATATATACGCCACCTTATGGGAAGTCGTCGAAGAATATAGGTTGTTTACTGTAGATGGGATCTTCCTATTCTTGACAAGAGGGCACATGTCGGTGCCCTGAAGGGTCTAAACATCAAGAGACGAAACGTGTGCCCTCCAATGAAAAGGATGGGTGGGGCCCGTCCCCAGTCAAGCAATCAACAATATGTTCATTTAGGCGGAGACGCAGGTTGTTGTGTGTTCCACATGAGATTGTGAAACCCAGCAGTTGGATGTCTGGTGTCACTTAGCACTATTGTCTCATTGGACGCAATCCAAAGAATTCTAACACTGCATATATACGCCATCCGACGAAGTCGGCGAAAAATATGGGTTGTTAACTGTGAATGGGATCTTCCTATTCTTGACGAGAGAGCACATGTCGGCGCCCTGAAGAGTCTAAACATCAAGAGACGAAACAAGTGTCCTCCAATGGAAGGGATGGAATATATATATATATATATATATATATATATATATATATATATATATATATATATATATATATATATATATATATATATATATATATATATATATATATATATATATATATATATATATATATATATATATATATATATATATATATATATATAAATATATATATATATATATATATATATATATATATATATATATATATATATATATATATATATATATATATCTTTATTTTCAACAAGATGGTGCACCTTTACATTACCATAATGACGTAAGGGCTTATCTTGACGAGACTCTCTCGAACAGGTGGATTAGACGAAGAAGGTTGGGTTGAATACTGCGCATGTTCATCTGACCTTGCGCCGCTCGATTAATTTTTATGAGAATCCATTAATTAAGAGTAGCGATTGAAAGGAAATGCGGACAAATACCAGTGGTCACGATGGTCGTGCAGTTTGAAAACTGAAATTAGTCAAAATAAAGGCTAATCCTTTAGCTTCCTTTTTTGAAACCCTAAAGTAAGTAATCTATATATATATATATATATATATATATATATATATATATATATATATATATATATATATATATATATATATATATATAGTCCATTGTCCATTGTCCATATTGTCATTGTCCATCCACTGCAGGATGAAGGCCTCTCCCAACATGTTTCAAACTGTCGCGGTTCTGAGCTTTCCTCTGCCATTCGGGTCCAATATACTTGATGAGTCATCAATCTATCATGTTTTAGGTCTTCTTCGTAGACGCTTATGATCAAGCGGTATCCATCCCAGGATTGGTTTTGATCCGTCTGTCGTCACATCGCCTCGCTTATAGCAGTATGCGATATTATTTCACCTTTCAATGATATCACATACTTTCGTCTGTTCTTAGATCCATGTGCAGGTCTTTCTGTCCCGCTTTGTAATACCAAGCATACACCTTTCCATTCCCCTCTGTGCTACCCGAAGTTTCTGAACGGATAGTGATGTGAGTGTCCGTTTCACTTCCGTACGTCATAACAGGCAACACACACTGTACTGCCAAAGCACACAAAACCTTTCTCTTCAGGCTAAGTGGGAGTTTGCTCTTAAATACTACATTGAGCCTGCCAAATGCCAGCCAGTCGCACTTAACACACCGTTCCACTTCCCGGGCAGTATTAGCTTCAACTAAAATCCTTTGCCCAAGATATATGTAGTAGTCTACAACCTCCAAATCGCTTCCTAAAATAGATATTCTTTTGTTTTCGGCAAATTTGTTGAATATTCTGACTCTTTTTCAGGTTTATTTTCAAGCCAAATGGTTCTCCCGCCCTTTGCAGCTATTGTATGTGTTTTTGTAGTTCATCTGCGACCTGTGGCAGGAGAACGATATCATCTGCCAATCTAAGGTGGCTTAAGTATGCACTATTTATTTTTATTCTATCCCGTTCCCAATCCAAATTACGGAATACCTCTTCAAGGCAGGCTGAGAAAAGAACAGGCATATTTAGTCACCCTGCCGTACACCTCGCTTTATACTGATTCCAACTTCAAGATCATCCATGTGAACTATCGCTGTAGCTTCATCATACATAGATCTTAGTAGGTTCACATAGGCTCGGTCTATTCCTTGGTTAAGCACTCCATCCCTTATGGCTTGCTTTGATATTGAGTCAAATGCCTTTTCATGGCCAATAAAAGCCAAGCACATATATATGCATACATATATATTATATAGATGAAAGTTTTTTTTATACAACTGTTAATAAAATAAAATTGTGTATATGGGCAGTTAAGTTGAGTAACCACATTGAAACCACTTTCAGAACAATTTATAGTGGCACAGTCAAAATATTGTTATTTTTTTGGCGTACAACTAATTTTTCGACTGATTAACGAATATAGAAGTATTAAATTTATTTTTCGGGCGGAATATTTATTCAAGAAGCTAATTTTTGGGCTACTTTTATTTATGTTCTTCCTCCTAATATACGATAGCAAATATGTCAACTTGACGTAAGGCTAAATTATACTTGAAACTAAATTTACTCGAAGATGTTATTAAAAAGCCTCATAAAATCAGTAAAAAGAATTTGGCACTCTATCAAGTCTACTCGTACGTACATACACTTGAATTTTATCTTGTATATCGGATGATTATGTATTTTAAAAGTATCTTTATTATTGGAGAACAAACAATAATTCTTGTGTATATTATATTGTATACGCATATTGTATACGAATATGAAAAAAAAAATCCTGTTATTTTACTTATATTTGATACAACACATTCATAACAACTTGGTCTGCTTGGTATGGTTATTGTATTATTTTACTTGGTAAGGTTATTATAACCGTTTATGATTCTGCAAGGTATCGGCCGAATTAGCTTATATATGTCTTCTTGCTATCTTTCTTCCATCCATCATAAACTATTTATATAAACTACACTATGAGATCTGTCGTTATCTTGCTAAAAGATTAAATTTTGATGAACAGATACGCCTTGGAGGTTGCACATTCGCCTAACGATGAATTACGATATTTCGATTATATAACTGACCGCATTTAAATTTTTTGACCTACTTTCTAAGCAGTTTAATTTCGTCTTGCCTGACTGTGTATCTAGTCTAAAAATGCCTCACTGTATATCTGGATCATCTAAAATTATCACTAAATCAAATAGAAGTCCATGTCAGATGCTATTAAATTCTAGCACGGTATCATTCTCAGATGCTGTTAAATTGTAGCACGGTATCATTCTAAGCGATGCTGGTTTTGTTGCGCTGTATCGTGTATTAACTGTACTAAATGAACTAACATTTGCTCACTGTATGACATATACTAACGGAGTGTGGTGAACTTTTCCGCCTCAGATAAAGACATGGTTCTGCTCGGGGTATCCTGTTCAGCATTATCCATTCTTCTTATGTAACTCATCCCTCTCAACGAATATGTATATAACTAAAACTAACTAAACTAATAATATAATATAACTAATAATATAACTAAAACTAAGCCCCCCCCCCTAGTCAACCGTTGCGTTTGAAACTGCTTTGGCTTGATCCTTGACAAAAGAACTCTCTAGTTTAGGTAGTGCAAGAAGTTGCTCCTTCTCTTCAAATGACATAAGGATTGACAGACGTTCTTCTTTAAAACTTCTCATACCCAGGCCAGGTAATAATTTTCCATCCCAATGAAAGGTAACTAATTCGTGTACATTATTCCTAAAATCGGCTTTTATTGATTCCGTTCTATGTTTTCTCATTTGTGTTCGAACACGTTGAATAGATAGTTGATCAATGCGTTAAGCTGATAATGAATAGATTGTTGATTGGGTAGTCGTCGCAACTAAGACCTACTGCTTCTACTACAGCCTGAAGTATATAAACATAATCCCTTACGCTTAGTTGACATCTATTTAAACATGCAACTAACTTTGCAGTGATGAAATCTTCCCTTACTCTTTTAGTAGTAAAAATAGAACTTACAGTTTGTGAAGTTGAAGGTATATGTTCCTCTGGACTTTCTTCAAAGTAAAAACACCATTCGACTCCACAGAGGCTTCAGACCCCCCAATAATTTCTCTGAATACATTTGAGTGGCTCTATTTTTTTCTTTAGTTTCTCTGCATCTCTCTTTCTTCTTTCTCAACTAGCTTTTTGTCTACGCCCGTCAAGTAACCTGGATGCCCTGGCTCTCTTTGTCTTTGTAAGAAAATTTTATCTTCATCTATATTCATTCTACCAAACGCATCATTTTGTGCGATATTAAATAAATTATCCAAACCCTTTTGGAAATCCTCGCGGCGTCTGTAAATATTCTGTGTTTTTTTTGCAGTTTTTTTTTTGTAGCTCTCGCCAGAATTGATGCAGATCCACAAGCTACTTCGTGCATTTAGATATCGCTTTGATAGGTATTCTAGCCTTTATCCAGAATATAATGCACTCCCGAATGACAAGATTTGCACTTTCACTTACAGTCAATTAAACTTCGCTAATGTTAAATAATAAAACCGCTAGAACTTGACGATTAGAAGGTAATTTTGCACCCGTAATTTGGTGATTTACGTCATCAACCAAGAAAATACTTTTCTTTAGTGCTTCTTAGTTTCACTGACATCTTTAAAACATAAAACAATGCGCGTTAACTACCCGACAAGCAGGAAGTAAGTGACAAATGGGTAGAGCGCGCGATTCTTGCAGCGCAGTTTGTATGAACATGTTTTCCGCACAAGTCGGTACGGATTGCTGTGCTCCAAAATAGATTAAAAAAAAATTGAATGTTTTAGGTTCAAATAAATAAAACTAGAACCTATGCGTTAGAAAATAAAAACTTTGAAATATAAGCGACACCCTAATGCATATATATATATATACATATATATATATATATATATATATATATATATATATATATATATATATAATTAGTAATTATATGTGTGCTTGGCATTATAAACGAAAGTATGTAACATCATTGGAAAGGGGAAGGAATTAAAATTGATGAGGGCTATATAGTAAGGCGATGTGACGACAGATGGACCGAAAAAACCATGGACTGATGCCATTAAGTATATTGGACCAGGACGACACAAGAGAGCTCAGAACCTGGCGAGTTGGAGACATGCTGGGGAGGTCTTCATCCCGCAGTGGATTGATAATGGCTGAGTGTTGATACATTCCGTAAATATGCCGCGAATACAGAAACCGTGAATATGGAATGGTAATTTGTATGGGATTATGTTCTAAGGTTATAAAATAAAAAGACAACATATATAATAAAAGCAATTAAAGCAACTAAATAACCAAGACAATTATAATAATACTATTTTTAACTACTAAACTGTCTTGAGCCCTTAAACAGATTACCAACACTAAACCCTAAATAAACAAATTCAGATTCATTTCCACCCAATGAAATAATCAAGTCACTTAAAAATAACAAAGCTTCTGGTGAAGATGAAATCACTTCTGAACTTTTGAAATTCGCTGGTCCAGGTACAATCAAGGAAATAACCAAAATTCTACAAGAAGTTTGGCGAACCGAACGGATTCTGGAAGATTGGAAAGATGCTCTAATCCATCCACTACATAAGAAAGGAGATATAACGGATGTAAACAACTACAGAGGGATATCTCTTCACCCAGTTTGTTACAAAATTTTATCTCAATGCCTACTAGACAGAGCACAGGGGCAGTTAGAATCTAAAATTGATGAATATCAAGCACCGGAACAGATCCTGAATCTAATGTTCTTAGACATCAAAAACTGTACAATTACAATCTCGTCTGTAGGTTTGTGGATTTCAAAAAGCATATGATTCTATTGACCACAAATTCTTATTCCAAATCTTGAAAGAACACGGACTAGATCTGAAAACGCTTGCAATTATTAAAGCATCACTAACTAATACAAGGTCAAAAGTTAAATTCATGGGTGACATCTCAGAGACCTTCAAAATAAAAATTGGAGTGAGACAAAGGACTCTCGCCACTCTTATTTAACTGTGTTCTAGAAAAAGTAATACAGGAGCGGCGTGTAAAAAAATCGGCTCTGAATAATGACCACCCCGTTAAACTGGGGACAACCAACATCAAAATAGATTCTCTGGCGTTTGCTGATGATTTAGCAATTTTTGCTGAAGATATATTAACGGCACAAAAACAGATTGAAATCCTAAAAGAAACATAAGAAAAGGTAGGACTCCAAATTTCCTTTGAAAAGACACAATACATGACCTGCAAACCGACTAAGGACGGCATTTCAAAAAACAAAATATGGTAACATCAGACGAGTCTCTCAATTCAAATATTTAGGTTAAATAATCATGGAAAACGGGTTGGAAAAAGCGGCCAATAAGGGTAGATGTCAAAAAATGGAAACTGCATTGAGATTTATACAAAATATTTACAACAAAAATTGTATATCTAAAAACACAAAACTGAGACTTTACAACGCAGTTATTAAGCCAGAATATATATATATATATATATATATATATATATATATATATATATATATATATATATATATATATATATATATATATATATATATATATATATATATATATATATATATATATATGGCGCAGAAACGTTTATTTTGAATAGAAAGACGACATCGAGGAGATTGAAAAGATAGAAAGAAAAATCATAAAAAAAATCTTAGGCTTCACTCAGACTTCAATAGAGTGGAGTGTAAGCATTTCCTCCAAGTTGATTCAGTCAAATCTTCATCTTGCGATTCAAGCACTTAAATGTCTTGATTTGATTTGATCAATTGACTTGATTATATCTGTTCAAAACCATCTCGTCCTATGCCATTCACATCTTGAGCTATGTGTTTTGTTAATATTTGAATTTGCACGGATTTTTCATCATTACGGACAGTTAGATCAGACCATAGTTTTTTTCCAGCATGATTTCAATATGTATGGCTTCAGCTCTTGCAGTAATTCTTTTTATAAAATACTAACTAAATATTGTAATAGATGGATTTAGTAGTATTTTTAATTTCAAACATGCCCAAAAACTTTTGAAATCGAGGGTTAATAAGAATTTATCAGAATTTGCAGATTAAGAGAGCGATACTTTTAGTTTTTTTTATCTCACTGTTCGCAAGAAAAATCAACTAATTAAACATAATCTAATTTATATTGTTAACCCTCCGGTAGTCGCGCTATGGACTGTGAGACCGGGTGGCAGTGAAAAATGCTAATATTTAAAAAAACCCGCTGATAAAACCCTGGGCACATCCTAATACCTCCTTAAAAGTCATTGTAGAATGTTAGTATCGAATGTTATGTGGAAAAGTGTATTTGTTGTAAAGATATTAACAGTTATTTGCAGATAGGGTCCCTCAGACAGTATGCGACCACATGCGCTAATTTTTTAAATAGTCTATAATTTCACCAGAATTATAAGAAAAGTAAGAATAGTGGTCACATAAAATGTGAGTTGACAAAAAAAAACATTACTTTAGTCAGATGGACTATGAAAAAGAATTAAAACGCCTGAAACTATTGTATGACGAAGTATGTGGAGTAATAGTTCCTGGAAATAAAAACCAAGCAAAAAATATTGGAGAACACGGAAGATCCAGTTTTTGTTATCGCTGAATGAACAGAAAAACGAAATATTTTTGTAAAAGTTGTGGTACTGGGCTGTGTTTGGAACATGTTAACGTATTTTGTAGTGACTTAGTGACTGTTATGCCAGGTTTGAAGAAAACTAACGCCTAATTTACTAGAATACGGACTACGAGAAGTCTGTTTTCATAGATCTATATACGAGAATAAAGTTTAATCTTTATTTGTTTTTTATAAATAATATATTTATTTCATATAAATTGTATCTTATTTTTAAATGTTGTTTTTATTTATCGAATAGAAAGTGAAAAATATATTTAAAATAATTTATCCAACATAATTTATTAATCATTATTATAAACGTCTAAAATCTCACTGAAAATTAGCTCTTATTTATAGTAAATTAACTGTGTATCAAGTATATAATACAAAAAGCAGAATTGTATGAGATTTTTGAGTTTTATTAATTGTTTTGGCCTCACGGTCTACAACGTCAAAAAATTTCGCGCGACTACCGGAATGTTAATTATCTAAAAGTAAAGGACGTTCCAAAATAATGAAAAGAACAGAATTACGGAAAAACCTAAAATTTAACCATTTATATGATCCGCGGATTAGGATTAAAAACTTCCTCCTAACAAACCAAAACTTTGCCCAAAAATGTTTCACGAAAATATTTTAATCAAAATTAGAGCATTTTTGCGTAATCTCATTTGAACCGAAAAATGTATTTAAGGAGGATTTATTTTAGATTTTTGGGATTATTTTAAGCCATTTAATGATTTTAGAGTTTAATAAAAACCACCGAAGAATTCATTAAGCTTTAATAAAGCGTTTTTAAGTTAGGTTTTAAAGTTTTTAAGCGATAATAAATTTGAAATTATCCTATCCAACTCGATTTATATGTATTTCTTTAACAAATAATATTGCCAGCAGCATCACATCATTAAATATAATTTATTTATATACCATTTACAATCATTAACCATTCACAATTCATGTTTTTTTCATCACAATAACGTATCACCGCAATAATTGTTCATTATTTTTTGGCTAAAAATCAAACAAACACCGTTCCAAGTACCATATTCACCAGATATAACACCATATTTTTTCCAATTCCTTCGATTGAAGAAACCACTTCCTGGATTCCGTTTTGAAGACTAGAAAACCCGTTTGAATATGTGTACTGCAATGGGTAGGAATTTCTTACTTTGAAGGAAATAAAATAAAGTTTGTTAAAAAATATTATAAATAATGTTACTTTTTAATCACCTTAGTATATACACATATGTCCAAAAGTTTAGAATATCCAAATATCTCACTTTTCTATTCACATTAAATTTTTCTTTTACTTATTTACGTAATCATTATTGTTAATACAATAATGACTACGTAAATACTGGTGCTTACTGGTGCCAAATAAAACTCGACACCAAATGACCAATTTGTGTAAAATTGATTTATTATTTTCTACTAAAAAAATTACAATGTACCAATTGCCTTCAGAAGTAATTTAAAAATAAAAAGAACAACTTGCAATAAAACTAATAACCAGTAGTTCTTCCATGGGTCTGTATGCATGCCAGTAGGCGATTTGGCATGCTATCGATTAACTGATCAATTTGAGCTTGTGGAAATCTCTGCCATTCTTCACAAGCAGCATCTTTTAGTTCTCGCAGGATAAGAGGAGGCTTGATTCGTTTTTTGATGCGTGTTTTCAGATTGTCCCAAGCATGTTCAATGATATTCATGTCAGCGGAATTTGCTGGCCACCCTAACTTGTTGATTCCCTCCTCTTCAACAAAATTTTGTACAGCTGCTGTTCGATCAGAAGGTGCGTTGTCATCCATGAAAACAACTCCGTCGCTCACTGCGCCTCGGAACAGACGCAAAACAGGATTTAAAACTTCCTCGATGTACACAGCACCAGTGACTCTTCTCTCCAGGACCAGTAGAAGTGTCCATGTAGCCCTCATAATACCCCTCCAAAACATCACGCTCCCACCTTCAAATAGGATACGTGGTTGAGCTGTTTTTTGTCGGGCTTGTGGACCTGGATATCTCCATGTATAATGACCTTCGTGCATCAGAAACCAAGCCAATTCTCGTCTCATCGGAGAACATCATGTTATTCCAGTTAGGAATATGATCCACTATTTCTCGAATCAATTGCAATCTTACATTTTTTTATTCAAAGGTTAATTTGGGAATACTTAATGGTGTTCTGCGATGCAAATTTACCGCTTTCGGTCTGCGTGTTATCGTTTGTCGTGAAACATTTACCCATTCAAACCTAACAAGCTGCCTTGATATATCACTTGTAGATTTCAGACGATTTCTTCGAGCTATCATTAATATGTGCTGGTCTTATGCAGCTGTTGTACATCGTTTTCTACCACTTTTGGGGTAATCTTTTACGTGATTTGTTTCTTGTAATTTTTTATGAATTTTCGATACATCACATTGAGAAACAACTACAATTTCCGCGATATTACTTTGATTAAAGCCCTGTTGTTTCTAGTCATTTTTTAAAGGGGTCGATTAAATATTGAAAAAGAACTGAAATAATATGTAAATACCGGTATCAACGGAATGGGCAAAAATCGCAAAACCTGTGTTATCAGCAAAACAATGCTTTTTTATTTTCATTTTAAAATGGTCTAAAATAAATATCTATCACAATTTTTAGAGTATCAGGATCTCAGGTTGATTTCGCTTTTTTAGGAATTACTGTAATTTTAGCATGCTTCCAAACACGTGAAAAATGTTGAAGTCTGAAAATCGCATTGACAGTTGTTGTCAATTACGACATTTGCTTATTTGGCAGTCGTTTCAGCTGCATCGGGGTAATGCCATCGTGACTTTAGCTTTTAAACCTCGGATAATACCATGTATTATCTTCGGAGAAACGAGATGGCTGATCAAGTAACGGCATTAGGAATAGTTTTGTACATGAGAATTTCATGTTGGAACTTTTCAACGTTATTCCTTTTTCCGACTGAGGGATGAATTGAGGTCGTATGATGCTTGTAGATTCCGGCGAAAAGCTCCGCTTTTTCATCCTTCATAATGCCGCGGTTAACGCCCGTTTTTAAAGGAGGAATCGATGCTCTCACCTTGCCCATAAGAGATTTGACCGTTTTCCAAAGCAATCTACCAGCCGTGTTCATTGACGCCTGGAAATTGTCCCAACTTTGACTACTGTACTCTTCGAGTGCCCATTGGATGCCTCTTTTGACTTCGTTTGTACAAGTCCCGAATACAGGATCCAAAGTAGAACGATAGCGTCCTGAACATTTGGTTTTTATACCGCATCTTTTCCGTTATCTCAGGCGGAAGGCCCGGAGCAAGAGAAGGAGTCACTGTATTCTATTTATTACCCTCATACGTGACATCTACTGTGCCTTGGGTTAGTTTGGCGATGGCATCCTCTAGTTGCTGAACACTGTTAAGTGGATTTGGGCCACTATGTTGCAAGTAGTTTTGGAATTTGCTCTAGATAATATTGGAAGTTATTCTCGGTGGAAGAAAGAAATCCACCGAGCTACCTAATTTCAGGATGACAGGTTAATAGTCAGAAGTAAGCTCATGAACTACCTGTAAGGCAGTGTGATTAAAATTGTTTTTGGTGATGAAGAGATCTATCGAACTGAAATTACGAGTAGGTTCACCAGGAACCAGGAGACCAAAACCGTGCCTCTCCACCAGACACCGAAGGTCTCAACCTCTCCCGGTCGTGTATGAGGAACCTCACAGAGTGTTGTGGGCATTGAAATCTTCCTCAATTTTGAAAGGGGAGTTTTTGATCAGAAATGCATTCGCTTTAACGAAGTCGAAGCATTACCTTTCTCGTACCAAAAGGACATATTTACGGTAATTTCTCCAAAATACACCTGCATTTGGGCCCTTGTGGTGTTGTCTCTTATATAACCGAATATTGCAGCGGGGAGTTTTTCCATTGGTTGGGTTGGCTCCGCCCTCGTTAGTGTTGTTCGTTGGTGTTTCAGTGTGTATGTCAGTGTTTTGCTTCTCAGTGTCTTTCTCAGTTCTTTTTCAATAGCAATCGCTTCTCGCACAATTCTTATGCTGTAGTATTTTATGTGTATTGTTTGCAGCTATTGATGAAATTGATCTTGTATCCTGTTTGAGATGGTATTGCAACAGATATGACGTTGTTTGATTGTTGCGGAATGCCAATTTGTGTTCATCGAGCCTTACAGCTGTCCGTCGATTGGTTTGTTCTACGTAGGATTTTTCGCACTCCCCGCGTGAGTGACTATGCCCGTTAGTTTGTATATGCTCTGGTTCCCCGCGGAGTATTTTGCCTTTGGGGTTGTTCAGCATTTTCGTGATTGTTTTTGCGTACTTGTAAGTGGTGAAGATGTCGTGTTATCTGAGAATGGTGAACGACCTTCCAGACACCAGTTTCTCCCGATCAGGGGACTTGAAAATGACGAGTGCGATCTCGAAATGTCGTGAAAACACAAGTACTTCTCAGTACTTCTCAGAAAAGAAACTTTTCACAAAAAGAAACGCTTGTTATGAATGTTATGAAATATAATATAATGACTGTAATCATAAATATATTAGTCAAACGATTGGTCTTGCGATTTATAGGACATATGGTGTCACTCAGATAGAATAGATTAGATAGGTCTGGAATTACTCAATATATTTATGAAATTAGCTCAATGCAGATTTAAGCAACTTAAAATTATTAAGTGATTACAAGCACATTAAAATTACAAGCGTAGGAAAGTATTAAAATATGGACAACTGTCCAATTCTATATAGTCTTTGTTTACATTAATTACGGACGAATAATTTTGTTTTGTTTTAAAGTTTTAGAAAATGTGAGATTTTTTAGATTTATTTTGAGATTGAGATTGATTCTTGAAGGATAAAGGGAAAAAGAAGCCTGCGAAGACCAAATATGTTATAGTTGCAAAATTTGGGTTCAACTGTATATCCATTCAGTTATTTAGAGCAGCTGTGGACAGGGTAAAGGTAGTCATGATGGCCGCCAACCTTTGTTTGAAGGCGGCACACTAAGAAGAAGAACAATCTTCTTCTAATGATGTTAACTTGGTTAACGAAACGTGCGATACGTAATTTAGATGCGAATTGATGTGAGTGGATGGAAACTCAATATAATATTTATAATATTTTCTTATAAATCGGAATAAAAAATTTAAAATATATAATTTGGAATTATTTCCATTTATCTTTTTGTTAATAAAACTATTTCATTGTTTCACAACAGGAAAAGCATATACACCTTTATAAAGAGTACGACAATAATGGAAAGCCCACATACGCCCAGACTAGCTGAATTATTCAAAAAGTTTTGCCAAACTCGTCGAATAAATTGTACCTAAATATGCCGAAAAAAAAGCTAAATATTGTAGTGTCGCTTCGGATGATGCAAAAGTTTTTTAACGAAGATCTTAAACTCCCGTCCTTACAAAACATAAAAAGTATATAATATTACCGACACGTAAATAATAAAAAACCTTATAAAAGAACGACAAACTTTAAATTGCATTATGTGAAGTACGATGGAAGATTTATGAAAGATTAGGAAAAGTTAATATATGACCTAGTTTAAGAAGAATATATTGAACATGTGTAATTACTCTGGAGGACCCTGGAAGCGCTTTTAAAAGGTTTTTAAATCTCGAAGTTCTTTCTCATGAAAACACTAAATCTATTTAAAAAATTGTGAATGAAATATCTAAGGTTTCCTCCTATGTTAGAGATTCCTCTCGCATATAAATGAACAAGCATGTTCTTATTTACTTTAAAAATATTATAAAGCATTTATAAACAGTCACTTTCCATTACTGTGTTTTCTAAAATCACAATGTAGTTATACTGTTTTGTATGATATTTCTCCACTTCGTTTTGTCTTTTCTGCTAAAATTTATTGATTTTCAAATTAGTTTCATTGTTTGAAGGTCACGTTTCACATTAGAGTAACAAACATATATTTTTAAAAAGTTGTTTTTAAATAAAGATTACAAATGGACGAAAGCTTAGCTTCCGCGTCATGTCATTATAGTTAATTTTTATTACTTATTAACTTCAAGCCTCCTGAAAACATTTAAAAGAAATTAGAACACTGTTGGAGCTAGGAAAAAGGAAAGAAAGCTTAGCGTTCGTGTCATTATAGTCAATTTTTATTACTTATTAACTTCAAGCATCCTGAAAACATTTAAACGAAATTGGAATACTGTTGAAGCTAGGAAAAAGGAATTGGCACAAATTAACTCCGGCTAAATATTTGATAAAGTCTTACTTGCGAGAAAGCATGTCGAAGGACTGGAAGTAAAATAATCTTTAATGATTATCGTGGTACTTTTCGGTGCATTTTCCTTAACTTTATTGCGAGCCATTAATAGTCTCCTCATGTTTAAAGAAGATAATGTGAATTTTCAATTTTCAGATTACTAGATTTTGACTCTACTATAATGGTTTCGCATAGAACACTGAATACAAATTTCCTTTTTGGTTTTGATAGGTTTTTTGAAAGCATATATATATATATATATATATATATATATATATATATATATATATATATATATATATATATATATATATATATATATTTATATATATGGAAGTGACAAAGGCTATAGACTCGATGAAAGATGCCAGGCTTCGGGAAAGGATAGTATAACTGTTGAACTGTTAAAAGCTAGTAGTCGGACTTTATAGAAAACACTAGCCAAATTATACTGTAAATGCCAAGAACAAGAAGTACCCAACTTTTGAAAAAACGCATAAGTGATTCTATTTCATAAAAAAGAGCACAGCAAGATTTAAAGAAGTACCGTCCAATAAGCTTCCTATCAATGGTACACAAAGTTTTCACCAAAATTATATCCAAAAGAATATTAAGAAAACTTAATGACGCACAACCAAGAGAGCAAGCAGGGTTCAGAATTGGATTCAGTGCAATGGATCACATTCAAGCTCTGCAGCAGTTCATAGAAAGGCACAACGAATACACTATGCCACTGTGCTTGGCTTTTGTGGATTATGAAAAAGCATTTGATTCAATCTCAAAGCCAGTCGTAACGGATGCATTGTATAACCAAGGTGTAGAAAAAGCCTATGTAAACCTATTAGGTACAAAATATGACGAAGATACAGCGACAGTCCACCTTGATGAACTTGAGTTTGAAATAAATGTAGAGCGGGGCGTACGGCAGGGTGACGCAATTTCTCCTCTTCTTTTCTCAGCCTATCTGGAAGAGCTGTTCCATAATCTGGATTGGGAGCAGGATGGAATAAGGATCAATTGTGCGTACTTAAACGATCTTAGATTCGCAGATGATATTGTCTTCTTTCACAAGATACGTACAAGACCTGCAAAGGGCTGACCATTTGGCTTGAAAATAAACCAGAAAAAGAGTCAGATCATGTTCAGTAAGTTTGCTCTGGACAAAATAATTTTTATTTTAGGAACGGATTTGGAAGTTGTGGATCACTATATTTATCTTGGGCAGATAATCCCAATGAAAGGGGATACCGTTTGGGAGGTGGAACGACGCGTTCAATGTGGCTGCAGGCATTTGGCAGGCTCAACATAGTGTTTAAGAACAAACTGTCACTGCTTGCGTGTGCGTGTGCGTGTGCGTTGTGCGTGTGCGTGTGCGTGTGCGTGTGCGTGTGCGTGTGCGTGTGATATGTATCAATCCATCGTGCTATCGATTTTCTTCGTGGACGTTTGCGATCAAGCGGTATCCATGCCAGGATTGCCCTGGTTACTATGGCCTGCCCAATTCCCCTTTTTAATTCCTATACTCTTCCAATGATGTCTCACACTTTCGCCCTGATCCATATGCAGGGCTTTCTGCCCCGTTTTGTTATATCAATTCCCCTCTATGCTAACCGAAATTTTTGAATTGATTGCGGAACCTGGACACTGGTTTCACTTCCGTATGTAATAACGCTCAGGACGCACTGATCAAAGAGTTTTCTTTTCAGGCAAAACCTTTAATTTTGTTCTTAGGCTTAGTGTTAACACTATGTGAGCTTCCCAAATGCCCGCCAACCACCTTTAATACGCTGTTCCTCCCCCCGGGCGGTATGTCCCTCCAATGAAATAATCTGCCCAATGTATATGTAGTTATCCATAACTTCCAAATCTAAAACATAAATTATTCTGTCTTCAGCAAACTTAATGACCATAAGTTGACTCTTTTACAGGTTTATTTTAATGCCAAAGCCTTATATGTGTTTTGCAGCACCTCTGGGTCTTGTGAAAGAAGAACAATATCACCTGCGAATCTAATATGGCTTAAGTATGCACCATTGATCTTTATTCCATCCTGTTTCCAATCCAGATTACGGAGTATTTCTTCAAGAATTTCAAGGTAGGCTGAAAAAAGAACCGGTGATATTTCATAACCCTGCCGTACACCCCGCTTAATATTAATTCCAACTTCAAGATCGTCAAGGTGAACAGTCGCTGTAGCTTCATAATATATCGATTCTAATAGAGTTACACAGGCTTTGTCTACACTTTGGTTAAGCAATGCATCCATTATGGCCTGCTATGAGATTGATGCAAATGCTTTTTCATAGTCGATAAAACACAAGCACATTGGCATGGTGTTTTCGTTATGGCATTCTATAGCCTGCTGTATATCTTTGATGTGATCCATTGTATTGAATCCACTTTTGAATCCTGCTTGCTTTCTTTAATATCTAGTAAAAACTTTGTAGTTCATTGATTGGAGGCTTATTGGAGGGTAGTTCTTAAAATCTTCCCGTTCTCCTGGTTTTATGTAAAAGAATCACTTCTATATTTCCATAATGTGTCGATTGGGTAACTTTCAGCTAATAACGCCAGACAGTATACATATATAACCCAACAGTTAAATGTTCGGTCCCATGAGATGTCCAGATATATCCTCCATAGGATATATTTGGCGTAGATGGAGATGAGATATTTCATATATGGGATAGCATTGTCGAACTCTTGAGCGATTACTTTGACCGTTAAAAATTTTAATCAAACTTGAAGCTTATTTTCAATTCACCTGGTATACCTTAGAACGCCAGTCGCGTTGGTGCAGAGGGTAGAGCGGCGGCCTGCCGCTGCTGTGCCGAAACCGCCTTGACGCGGTAGTTGGTTTGATTCCACCGCTCGGATGGCTATTTTTCTTTATTTCTTCTGTCTGTATTTACTTTCTTAAATGTTTGTGATTCTTTTTTGGTAAGAGTGTATAATCCGAGAACGAATTACCCCTCAGCCTCGCCAGTTAAAGGCTGGGTAAGGCCGGATGCCTTCTGAGAGGTATTCTACGTTGGTCACTCGCCAGTCGGTAGGCTTCCTGATAGACTTGTGGGTAAGCACAAAACCAAGGATTGATAGCCTGACGGGGGTGCTGGCCTGGATTATCCGTGGCTGATGACCCTGGTTCGGAACTCACGTTAAGCTGTAGATCCAGTCGCTAAATAGCATCAGTTGCTGATGCCCCTCTAACCATAAATTGTAAATCCTTTCTTCTCCTTTTAAACCTTCCAGCAAGATGACATAGATAATCTAATTCGGTTAATGTTTCGTAGAAATGCAGAATGTTATAATAACCATGGTGGATCCGCTCATTTAAATTGTTTTGTCACACGTAAGGTTTTATACATTTATCATTGTCTAAGATCATCATAATCTAGGCAAGAATAACAAAAATAATTCAATAAATATTTGTTTTATACCATTGTGTTTTAAATATATATGTATATGTATATCAAAATAAGAGGATTTCGTAAATTAATGTGTTGGCAAATGTTAGTTATTAAAAAGATACAGGGTGTTGAAAGTGAAACTAAATTCTCGAAAAATTGAGCTAATTTCAAAACGGTTGAAGATATCAGGTTTAAAATCGGGGTAGTTGCTCTAAGTAGCTCTAAGTTATGGGTCACCCTGCATAGGGCGTAAAGGAATTAACTTTCGTAAATTTAACCAATTTATCCAATGGTTCTTTAAACAAAAAGTTCCTTAGAGTTAAGTTAAAAACCTGAGGGTTTCACCAATCGAAAAGATATAGTAACTAACATTTTAAACAAATATTTGTAGAAATGTATTTGGCAATTTTTAATTGGTTATTATCTAACGAATACATTATAAATAAACTATAGAAGATTGCTAAAACATGTTTTTTTAATTTGGTATCACACCATACATCAGTCAAAATCGGTGCGACAAACATTGACTAATTGAGATGACGCGATATAGTGTATTATTCCACGATACCCCACGTACGAATGTCAAAGAGTATTATTTCATAAGGATAACCGTGTATGTCAGTGCGTGTATTATTTAGTTACATTTAAAACCAAAAATGAATTCTGTACTGGAATACGATATACTTCTTATTTACGAAGGTCGTATTAAGAAGAACGTATTTTTCTGCTGTCGACCAGATTAGAAATTTGCCAGGACATTTTCAACCATTCCGGGAAAATTGGTTAAAATAGTGGTAGGGTTGCATAGATTCAAGTAATAGATATTTTAAACATTAAATTTAATTAAACAATATATCATTAACATTTTAATAATGTGTTTCCTAGTGTGATGTGAATGGTTTAAAACGTGTTATGGTATGAAAAATTAGTGCTAGTAATTTCAATTTTGACATTAAACGATAATAAATCTATGTTTTCTTTATTTTTAAATAAAACAAACCAAATTTATGCCGAAGCTTATGGAATAAATAGCTATAAAAATATTAAATTATATTTTCAAGAGGTACTGAATTAAATTAAAAACGGAATTTAGATTGGTTATCCAAAAAAAACACGACGATGCCACGCAATTAATTTATAAAATAATTGTATTTTGAATACAACCATTGGATCATTTAAGGAAACTTTTCAAAATGACGGAAAAATCGTTGGTTTTAATTTACGAAAGTAAATTTATGTTTATATTCTCGCCCTATATATATTCTCAACTTTTTGCTAAATATTCCATTGTATTATTATTACTCAAAAATATAACTTAATACTTTTTTTCAGTTTTTCGATTTCATCAACTTCCTCTACGTCATTGGATATTTCGTCTCCTTGGTAGCTCTAATAGTATCACTTTGGATATTTCTGTCTTACAGGTAAGCTTTTTCCAAATATCCTATTTTGATTAAACTACTTCCAAAAACAACATATCTATTTCAACTAAAGCTTTTAGGCCTTTCAAAGATATATAATATGATTAATTTAGAAAAATCACGTCAGAAATACAAGCATTGATAACGAAATGTTTATTTTTTTCTCAGAATACATTGCATAAAGAAGAGAACATTTAATATAATTCTCCATTATTATTATTCTTTAGAATTTGATCACAATAATTTGACTGAACAGTATATTAATATATTATCTTGTTTACATTAATAATTATTCTATTTCAGTGTTGTGTAAGAAGTGCTGATCAAAACCTTTATGACTTATTAATTAGGATGCTCAATCTATTTTCTCTTATCTAGATTCCTTTTATTTTACATCGGAGTTGGGGTTGTTTAATCCTTTCTTGTAACTTAATCTTTCATTCTACTATTTTGGGATAACATTTTCAATTCCCTCAATTCGTTATTCTCCTGTCTACCCTCTTTATCCACTTTTACCATGTGTTTCTTGGTCGATCGCCAATTCTTATTTTTCTTTAATTTATAAAGTAATTAGATTCTATTTAACTAATTAAACGGACTAATTATTACATTGGAACCTTCAATGGAAAACACTAAACTCATAAATGTTTACCACAAAACACAAAGTCACTTGTTTTTATTTTGTTGACGAGCGTCTCTTTAACCATGATAATATAATTAGGAATGATTCAATCTAGATTGAATAATCTCTTGATGACGCTAACTTATTTAGAGACACTTGTGACGATAAATAAAAAAAGTAATTTTGTGTTTTGCTGAAAATCTCTTTAGGTTTAATTTAGAAGGTAACAGTTTGACTATACGACCATACCAAATTAACTATCTATTTTCTATCTCTGTTTTGTTTATTATGTCCTTCTTTCGTTCTTTTAGCCCTTATGTTGCCCAAAACTGATTATAAGCCTCCCTCAAGATCTTCCACCTATCACGATATTGTACAATTTTCAGTCATGGTAACCCTACGACCTTCTTTAGATCACCGTACCATCTCATCCCTAGTCTACCCCTAATCGGAGGAGGATTGATTCGTTTCTTGATGCATGTATTCAGAATGTTTTAAGCATGTTCAATGACATTCATGTCAGGGGAATTTGCTGGCCACCTTAACTTGGTTATTCCCTTATCTTCAAGAACATTTTGTACTGCTGCTGTTCGATAAGGAGGTGTGTTGTCATCCATGAAAGCAAATCCATCACCGACTGTACCTCGGGACACACAGGTACACAGAACCAGTGACTCTTCTCTCTAGGATCAGTAGAGTTGTCCGTGTATCCCTCCTGATAGCACCCTAAAACATTACACTCCCCCTTCAAATCGGATACGTAGTTGAGCTGTTTCTAGTCGGGCTTGTCGATCTGAAGTTCTCCGGACTAATGTTTTTCGTGAATCAAAAGCGAAGCCGATTCTCGTCTCATCGGAGAACATCACGTTATTCCAGTTAAGATAATGATCCTCCATTTCTCGAGCCCATTGCAATATTATAATTTTTTGTTGAAGGGTTTGTTTGGGGACACGCAAAGGTCTTCTGCGATGCAAATTTACGGCTTTCAGTCTGGGTGTTATCGTTTGTCGTGAAACATTTACCCCTTCAATCGTAATAAGCTCCCCTGCTATACGATTTGCAGATTCCAGACAATTTCTTTGAACTATCATTGATAGCTACCGGTCTTGTATAGCTGTTGTACATCGTTTTCTATCACTTCTGGGGCGATCCTTTACGTCATTTGCCTCTTGGAATTTTTTATGAATTTTCGACGCATCACTTTGGGAAACACCAACAATTTCCGCTATACCACTTTAATGTTTTTAATCATCCTTATATATCGGGAATCTATTCGGGCATGATTATGTTTTTTCATTATTGCCTAGTGTTAAAAGGCTTTCTCATAATTGATAAATGCCATAGATAAAGGCAGATTGTATTTGATCGATTTTTCTACTAAGAATTTGTCAGTTAGTAAGTGATCAGAAGTGCCAAATCCCTTCTGAAATGACGTCTGTTTTACTTGTTGGTAGTCATCCAGTTCCTTTGTTAGCCTATTAGTAATTATTTTAGTCAATAACTAATATATTTGAGAAAGTAGACTAACTGGACGGTAGTTCTGTAAAAGAGTTAGCTTGCTTTAGACACATATTAAAAAGAATTATCAACTAAGTGTATAAATTAAGTTTGACTATAAATTTTTATTATAATTAATTATTTGGTTTCTTTTAACATGTGTCTTATTATATCATTCTCCCCTGGGACTTTATTAGTTTTGATTTCTTAAAGGGCTTGTAAGATTTATTCTTCAATAGTTTCTGGTATTTCTTCTGAACCGACATTTTCTATTCTACGGCTATTCCATATTCCACCAGCTTTTATGCTTTGGGAACTATATAATGTCTAGAATGTGTAGAAATCTTCGATAATTTTTAATATACCTTCCTTTAAGACAATTATTTCATATTTTCCAAGGCGCTTTTTCAAATATTTTATATTTCTGTTAATTTTTGGTTCTATTTCTTCTTCGAAATGTTGTCTAGTTTCATACGTCTAGTTTCTCTTCTTACTTCCAGTATTCATCTATGGCATATTTTCGTTCCTTATACATAGTTCTTCTTTTTTCTATTTTTTGCTTTGTTTGCTCTGTGATTTTCTGTTAGTGTATTTTGTAATATTTGTGATTTTTTTTGGTGCTTCGCATTATTATTTTGTTTTTAAAATTTGAGGATTAATTGATCTGTTTTGGAAATTTATCTTGAAATTTTTGATGGTGACAAGAATGCATGTGATTACTTTCTGTGTTGAATGAGTTCAGAGTTGTGACATCAGATACTACTGATTTTGAGGATGAAATCATATAATTAATTTTGGGTTTGGTGCACCAGTCAGGGCTTAACCAAATCCATTTAGAAAAGATAGTTTTTTAGAAAGAAAGTATTCATAGCCTATAGTTTGATTTGCTAAAAATGGTTCTTTTCACACAGTCTATAGTTTCCAAATTTATAGTGACCCAATGTGACATTAAAATCGCTCATAGCCATATAATGGTTACATATATCATCCATTCTTGCAGGATTCCCACCGGCACCGCGTTAGCATTCCTTCAGTGGGGCCTGTTCTAATCCACGTGGATTTTTACCTACCGTTTCGTTCCCTACTCCCCCGTCCATTCAGCTTGTTATTCAGGTTTTAGGATTAGGGGTTCGGGTACGTTAACTTCGGTCTTCTGTTTCTCTTGCATCTTCAGCCTCCTTTTCTCTTTTGTTCATTTTGACAGTTCTGATCAGCAGAATATGGCTCCTAACTCCGTTTGCGACCCTGCGCGCTCCAATCAAATGCGGGGCATTCAAATATAGCATGCTGAGCAACGTCCTGCTCAGCACCACAGCTCTGACAATCTTGACTTGCCCTCCTGTGCATTCTATGCAGATAGACCCCGAAGCACCCATGTCCGCTGATGGCCTGAGTGAGGTAGTAATCCAAGCAGTCATGTCGTCGCTGTCTCCACTCCTCAATCCGCGGTATTAAAGTATGGGTCCACCTGCCCTTTGGGTATGCATCCCATTCAGATTACCACTCTCGCATTAGTTCTCGGGGCGCTCCTTCTTTTATCTGCTCTCGGTAACCTTTGGTTGCACACTTTGCCTGCTCATGTCTCCTCCATGTATCCGCCCTTTCCTTAGCTAGCTTTTGGTATAAGCACTAGCTTTTGTCTTTTCCACGGCTCAGGAAAATATCCCATCCTTCAGACAGGCGTTGAACATACCAAGAAACTGGTCAGGTCTTCGTAACGCTGCGATCTTCAAAACCTCATTTGGAATTCCATCAGGTCCAGGAGCGTTGCCAGCTTCAAGTCTTTTAACAGCTACTTGAAGTTCCTAGAGTTGGAATAACGGCACCTGTTCTTGCACTGGATAAGTCCTAAGTCTTGCACTGGATAAGTCCTCCTGACTTCTCCGTTTGGGAAAAGCGCTTCTACGATTTGTAGTAGGGTCCTCCTGTCCTTAGGTACTGCCTCCCCCTGGTTTTTCCGCAGCTTGCCAACCACTATGATATAGGGGGTGCCCCACGGGTCCCGGTCAACTTGTCTGCAAAGCTCCTTCAGCATTTCCTCCTCCTCCAGCATTTCGTTTTGCTTCATTTGATGGCATTACGAATATTTTTTCTTTTGATTTTGTAATCTTCTGATGCTTGCAGTGTTCCCTGCTGGTTCGCCCTTCTCGCTCTTTGGGCATCTTTTCTGAGTCTGTTACATTTTTTCCGAGCTCAGCGATTTCTGCAGTCCACCAGTGCACTTCTCTAAATATGTTTTCCGCTTCGCCGCGGCATGGCTGCGTCAGACCCTCTTCTCACCTTCATCGTAAAATGTTTTACCAGGCGCTGCGCCGGCCACGTTTCGTCTGTGGCTGGTATTCCATATACATATTCGCTGAACTTCTTCTGATTTAGTTTACGGATCACCAAACCTCTGTACTGTATGCTTGATCTTTGTGTCCCACTTCGGGCGATTTCGAAATTTGTATACTTGTGGTCGCTTAGGGTCTCCTGCTCCAATACTTTCCAGTTACACATGGTAGGCATCATCGCTGTTGTTGTGAAGGTTAAATCAAGCACAGAGGATGATGCCCTCCTTTCAAATGTTGTCACTTCTGGTTTGTTCATGACTAGCAGATCCAAGGAGATCATAATTTCATCTAAGAGCTGCCCTCTCTGATCTTCAGGGCCTCCACTCCACGACCGTGATTTGGCATTAAAGTCACCTGCGATCATAATTGGCCCATTCCAGCATCTAATACTAGCTTCTAATCTCTCTAGATTATTCTTGAATTCATCAATGGACGTGTTTGATGAAAAATAGCAATTATACACATCCATGCCGTTGATCACCCTTTTAACATACCCTTCCTTGGCCTCTTTCGATCTGACCGGCCAACGCGTTACTGCCCGGTACCACATGGATCGCCGCATCACCCCTGACATCGGAACACCATCCAGGATCTGTTGGTTCCCTATTTTGCTCCGATATTATCAGCACGTCTACCTGTTTCTCTTTTGCGATCTGATATAGAAGATCTTGCGCATCCCGGCTTCTATTTAGATTCATTTGAAGGAAGGCCGCCATTTTTTTTGTTTATCTGATTCCTCTTTTGCTTTGCGATCTGCAAAGCTATGCATTTGCTGGTACCAGCGATTTGGCGCCAGCCGGTTTCTGAATAGCATCGCACTGCATGCAGTGGGGTGTGTTCTTGCATTCCGAAGCGAGGTGACCCGGCTTTCCGCACTTGAAGCATAGTTTGGTAATCTTATCATTGCCTTTTGTGCAGCCACTCACAATTTGCCAAAAGCCCTGGCAGTTGATGCATCTTGGAACTGCAATTCTCTCGCGAACCCTTGCAATAACCCATTCAATTCCCATCTTTCCAGTTACGATTATGTGTTTGGCGGCTGACGTCGATGCCGAAACAATTGCCCTTTGTGTACCCCTATAGGCAGGCCTTAGGGCTCTGACTGTGATTTCTTCGTGGCTGGCATCAGGCATAGCGGACACAAATGCTTGTTGCAGTGTATCTTTGTCTGTGTTACCATCAATGTCTCTCACATCGAGGGTAATCATTTGCTGCAGTGGTATTACAGTTACTTCATCGCCTACAGCCGCTTTGACTACTTCTCCGATTTTTCTTGCCTTGTAACCTTTCTGCAGCTCGATCAGAAGCTCACCGGTTTTCGTTTGCCTAATCTTATTTTTCTTTTCTGCTACCTTCTCTTTAATGACCTTTTCTTCCATTAGCTTTAGAACGTCGGTATGAGGCACTGACGTCCTTTCGCTTCATAAGAACCGCTTCTGGTTCTAGTTTAACCCTTGCCTCACTCTGGTATCTTTAAGCTTTTGCTCGCCTTCTTTTTCTTCTTTTTTGAGCGATCTCCCATGCCGTTTCCAAGTCGTTGTTCCTCCCGCTGCTTGTTTAGAGAATTGGAAGCCTTAACTCATTTTCCTTTCTTGCCGTTATGTCTCTTCTGTTCGCTGGCTCTTCTTCAGGGGGCGTCCTGTCCTTCCTCTTATTAGATGATCCTAATACGCCTACTGGCGTCGTTGGAGCGCTTATTGATGAGTTCGTCGCTTTAGCGACATTCATTACTTCGACTGTGAAGTTGATTCTCTCCTCTTTTGCTTTTTCCTTAATCCCCTTAATTCTATTTGCGAAAGGCATGACAGATTTCATGTCAGCTGTGATTGTCTTATGTATATTCCTGGCTATCGTGATAACCTGATTTATTGATGGGAGCTTTTCCATGAGACAATCAAATAGCCGTTCCTATTCCTGCTCTGTAACTAAAACCTCTTGCCATCTCTCATTTATCTTGGTTGCGCAAGATGGTATCTCCACCGGTACGATCTTCGATATATTGGCTTTATTTCCGGCATCTTTATCTTTATTGAATTCGCCTATCTATCTATCTATCTATCTATCTATTTATCTATCTATTTACCTATCTATCTATCTATCTATCCATCTATCTATCTATCTATCTATCTATCTTACTATCTCTACGTCATGTTGGCTGCATTAAATATGTTTACATGTTTCCTCATTTTTTCCTCTGTTTATTAAAACTTATGTTCACCCTGCGCCAATTTACAGGTTTTTAATAGGTTTTCTATTTCTTTTGTATACTAGGTATGTAAATAAAGTAATGAGACTTGTAACGTAGCGTTCGATCTAATAACACTGAAGCCAACAGTGTTGCCAGATTGAATCGCATTACTTTAATTATACACCCCGTATATTCATTAGTTCTGGCATGCTTTTCAGAATATTTACAATCAATACGATATCGTTGGTGTAGTGTAGGCTATCTACATTAATTGGTGTTAAATTTCGATATTAAATTGCAGCTTGTACTTTTCTTCATCTGGTGTTCCTTATGAGTCGATCCATTACAATAATAAACAGTAAAGGGCTCAGCTCTCCCTCTGATTAATTTCCCTTCCCAGTTCGAAACTTCGTTAATTTGCACCTTCGACAACTCATTTGTATACCCTTTGAATCACTTAATTAGTTTTTTTATTGGCTTCTAGATCCTTAAGAGTTTTTCCATTTATCACTAATTTATTTAACTGTTCTCAACATATTCTGTTCTTCTAACGTTTTTTACTTACTCTTTACTAGCTCTCCCAGTATTTCTTTTATTTTTATTTATAAATCTGGAATCCTACAGAAGACAGATATGTTGCTATATAATCATAGAGTTTAATAATCTTTTTTGAAAATTGGTATTATACTAGGAGGTGCTTAGGTATGCTTTGGTTTTCTCAGTTTTAAAGTCAAAAGTCAAAATACAAATATATATCAAAAATTAAATAAAAATATCAAAAAATCCATCAAACCACTTGACATATACCACTTGATATATATATATATATATATATATATATATATATATATATATATATATATATATATATATATATATACGGCGGCTTCAATAACATCAGAAGAAAAATGTTTCAAGCATTCAAAAATCTCTAATAAGATAAAGTAAGAATAAGATTTTATATAAAAACGAGCAGACCATAGAAAGGCACAACGTATACACTATGCCACTTTTATCGATTATAAAAAAATTCATAGGCCATAGTTGATGCATTGCTTAAGGAAAGCGTAGACAGAACATATGTAAACCTACTAGGGCCGATATATAATGAAGCTACAACGACAGAACTTGTAGATTTTGAAGTCGAAATTAATGTAGAGCGGGGTAATATGATAATATCGCTCTTCTTTCACAAGACTCCGAGGAGATGCAAGAACACATACAAAAGCTGCAAAGAGCTGGAGAACCATTTGGCTTGAAAATAAATGTGAAGAAGAATCGGATTATGTGGAATAAATTGCTGAGTACAAGATACTTTCTATTTTAGGAAGGTATATTTAAGTTAAGGAATGTATTGGAAGTCACCACATATATCTGAGGCAGATAATTTTAATGGAAGGGGATACCGTCCAGGAAGCGGAACGAAAGAACGAAACTAATGTGCTATTTAAGAACAAACTACCACTTTGCCTGAAAAGAAAACTTTTTGATCAGCGCGTCCTGTTCATTATGACATACGGGAGTGAAATCTGGATACTCACATGCACTCCTTTCCATTCGCCTTTGTGCAACCCGAAGTTTTTGAACTGTCTGCGATCAGTCAGTTCAACAACTTCGGGTTGGACAGTACAGTTCGGGGCCAAAGGAAAGATGTATGCTTGGCGTTACAAGATGGGACAGAGAGCCCTGCATATGAATCGTATAAACGTATGTGACATCCTATGAGTATAAACGAACGTATGTGACATCATCGGAATAGTAAAGGAATTGATATGGCGGCCATATAGCGAGACCATAGATGAAATCATTAAGTATATTGGACCCGATTAGCAGAGGAGAGCTTAGGACCACGAGAGTAGGAAGCATGCTGACGAGGCATTCATGCTGCAGTGGATGATGATAAAAGTATATGGAATATCGTTCACAAACATATGCACATGAGAAAGATATTAGAGCAATGGATGCCCCGTTTACCTAGTGCGGACCAAAACCGTAATCGAGTGACTACATCAAAATAGTGTTTGGACATATATAAGCGCAATTCGAAGGCGTTTCTGCAGTGATTATTGACTGTTGGTAAAACTTGGATTCATTACTTGGTTTTATCCGGCGAATGGGCCTCGAAGAAGACGCAGAAGCTTCTATCGGTCGGAAAAAATATGGCTCAATAAGAAAAAAGTACTTTTTACAACGACAATGCACACGTTCATTAGTCCGTCGTTACATCAGCAAAATTGCACTACGAATTGAGCCTCAACGAACCTATTCTCCGAATTTGGCCCTCTCCGACTTCATTATCTTTCCAAACATGAAAAAATAACTGACTACAATAAAATTCATATCAAATGAGCAGATCATCGCCAAAACAGAGAACTATTTTGCTGCAAAAGCTATATGTCTCAATATCTTTGTACTGATTTACCTTTACATTTTTTTATCATTTATATACGAATCTACTTAACCCGCAGTACGAAAAACTGACTGATCAAGACACTGCTTTGCCGGTTCTAACATACACTTCAGAAATTCAGATGGACGGGCCATGTCATCCGAATGGATGCCAACAGAATGTATAGCAGAATACTTCCTACGAAACCAGATGGTAGAAGAAAACGGGGAAGACCTAAGTTCAGGTGGGAGGACAGTGTCAAGTGTGATGCCACAAACAAACATCGACTTACCAAATTGGAAAACCATAGCAGTTGATAGACCAAAATGGAAGAAGAAAATTGCGACGATCCAGACCCCGCGGAGGGCTGTTGAGCTAAAGATGATGATATGTATTTAATATAATAGTAGCACAATGTTAAATTTCCTAATAAAACATTTTTTTATAGAGATTACCCATTATAACTTATAAAAGATAGGTGTTAAAATTTCAGTTAAGCAGTTTCCAAATGAAAGAAGGTATAATTTTATGCCCATCTGGAAACAATTTGGTTGAAAACAAATATTAAATTTCGTTTTATTAAAAAAATATTCAGAAGGAAAATAAAAGTTAAATTCCAAATTCGTTATTCAAGTTATCTAAGTTACGCTCAGTTCGCCTCAAAAGAAGCGCCTTTAAGCTTTAACAGCTTGTAAATTAGTAAAATAATACTTTAAAGTGAAAATCGTGTCAGAGTCTTTTATAGATACTAAAAGTCTTTCAACTCATTAAACAAATAAATCATCTCTCGACAAACTTAGCAAGTGGTTTTAGATACTAGTTCATCTTATATATATTTTTTCAGATAATAATTGTAGACGCATTGATTACTATGCGTTATTTAGCGTCTATCTTTCCCAGTGTTTTCTAATCCCCATTAGCCCCATTAAAGTCGGGTAGACTATATAAAAATTCCATACCCGAAAAAGGATTTGAATCCGGGACGATTGGGTTGCTAGAAGGTTGATTAGCCCACCGTAACCCTTTGTACTTTAAAGAAAAATATTAAATTTGAATTGAACATTTAACTTAAATTCATTATTTGATTTACATATGTGTTACACGAAAAGAACGATCTTAATAATATGTTGTATATTAATTGTTTTTATCGAGACATTTTACAATTTTTATGTAAGAGTTAGTAACGGGAGCACAATCTTCTTGATTAATTTGTATTTCTATATTGTTTCTTATATTTTGAATGGCTGTTGAAAAAGTTATCAAATTCTTCTTATCTTTAAGTGCATCTAGTTGCCTGCTTTTCATCAGCAAAGAAGGCAACATTTAAAATGAGAGGCGACATAAGTTGAGAGGCGACATTTAAAATTATTATCCAACAAATAATTTATTAACCCCTGGTTTGATTAATAGAATTTTTTTCCGACTCGGCGTCCATAATTCCTTCAAGGCATGTTTGCAATTCTTCTTTGTAAATGTAAACACTATTCACACATTTAGACGTAAAGTTCCATCTGGTAGAAGCCGCACGAGGTAGACGCTTTTTCACGACGCTGTCTAGAACAGTTTCCAGTTCTTTTGGATGATCGAAAAAAGAAAGCGGGAAATGCGGACAGATTTGCAAAAAACACCTTTACACATTTTTGTATTGTACAACACCTTTCAATTATTAGATTTAATTGGTGAGCATATCAGTGAATATACTGTGCATTCTTAAAAATATTTTTAATTTTGGGTTGTACTCCTCCGACTGTACATCTCATCACAGAAGCACCATCATAACTTTGGGGAATGAGTTTCTTAGGTTCTTTGTATATTCCTAGCTCGCTTAGCACCGACAGAATTTCGTCTGCAATTCTATCTGATGTGTGATTTCTTGGTATTAAAAAACCCCAGAATTTCTCGTAAATTTTGCTATTTTTAACATATCTGATTATAAAAACCATCTACATTTGCATAGATGTATCGGTTGTTTCGTCGGCCTGTATGACAACATATTTTGCTGTGTGAATTTCTGTTTTTAATAAATCGCGACAAACATGCAACATTGAATCCAATAATTCGTTCTGACTTTGTTAGGAGATGCCTAGAAATAATTTATTTTTAGTCTTTTCTATGAGCTTCTAAAATACTATCTATTTCGGCTTTCAAACTTGCTAGCCTTCTGAAAATGCCAGGATTTTCTGAAGTGTAGGCTTCGTTATACCTACGTGAGGCAAGTTTAAATGCCTCACAGAATTTTGCACCGTCAATTAACTTAGACAATATGTAACGATTGCAATCAACAGTTTTATTGTGGTTTTTAATAGAGTCCCGATATGCACTACTGAGTTGACAACGAATGTCTGTCTTCCCCAACATACTAATTTCTAGCTCATTGTCAAATGTCTTTGTGAAATAGAATGCGATTTTACCTTTGCGTCTAAATGTTTCAAATCATTAAACACCGTGTTTAAACCAGCCAAGATCAAGATCGCCCGCACTCACTGGTTTTTCTACTTGTGCCAAAATGTACGGAAAACAATAAGATTTATTTGTTGTCTCACATCCACATAACCACGAATACTTCTCATACACGTCTTTATTGAATGTGCGCTTGTATGTTCGTTTTTGAGCAATATTAATATAATTATTCATCTATATGTAATTATTCATCTTCATTATTGTAATCATTAAAAACATTCACTTTGCAACCACTCGAAAAGTCGAAAAACGCAATGGCGAAAAACACCTGACTATTGAGAATTGGGCAGCGCCCAAGATATGACGTTATAAATGCGTTTAATCTCCGGATTACTAGGAAAGCGATGCTTCGCTGTCTGTGCCCAAAGCACGTGTTCTTTAATCGGTGCGGTTCGGTAACCCACGGCATATTTCGTTACCGCGAATGACATTATGTATGTTAGACTATAGAAGTTGCAAGAAGCGTAATCATAGACAGAACAGAGAATAAATTAATATATAATTTTAAATTATTTTTTTCACATTTTTTAATTTTTTAGGTACGGCACGTGCTCACGTGCCCATATGGACCAACTGCCACTAGGCTTACATTTACTTGACATAAATTTCAAAAATTAATTAACACAAAACTTAAAGACGAAATAAACATACAGAAAAAAAACTCCGTTTTAAAAGTTATAAATAATTAAAATGTTGCGTGACACTTATCCGACCGATTATATCCTACAAATGAATATCATATTCTGTTTTTTTATAACATAGAATTTTAGATAGATATATACTTTGCGTATACACAACATTTTTTAATTTTTTCAAGTTCCCCGCTTAATTGTTTTTAATGTATTTTACTCAAATTGGTAGAAATCCGAGTTAAGGCAAACGATCAGTTTCTTAATAGAAAAAATTCACGCTTTCGATTTTTTGAATCCTATATCCCTTTTACCGCTAAGTGTCGGGAAGTTTTTTAGATTACCCATATTAATGCCTATCCAAAACCAAGATCGACTTCGCTTAACTTGCGTGGCTGCCCATTGGGCTATATCCTTTCGAAATATGAAATATGATACCCAGCATATCGTTTTGCATGGTGTTCAGGAAAAGCATTTTAATATAGAAACAGAAATCCACGGAAACCCCATTAAACATTTGCAACTTCAACGCCAGCTTTGCGGAAGCATTTTTATCCCAATAAGTGTTACCTTTCCCGTTTGTTTTCCTTTACGCTATTTGCAGGACCATTTGGCATTAGTAACCGCCAATCAATGGAACGAAGCACAACGTGCGTTCGCCCTTAAGGCATATTATGAAAATAATGATCCGAACTTGTTGACGCTCCAGTGTATCAGGTTTCATCTTGTTGATTATGATACATAATTTCAGAAATTGGAGCAACTACTTATACTGCTACCATATCGATAAATATTATTAAATGTTTTTTTTTGCCAATGATATCATCTCCAACTATGGTAACATGGTTGTTATTTGCGGGTTTATTTGAAGAACCAGATCTACGTGGACATCCCCCAAATTATTGGGAAGCTGAAATACAGAATTGAAAAAGAAGCAAACGTGGTCTTACAGGTCCCATAATTAACTTTAAAGCGGTTTATTAGGATAATCACTATTCTACTTAATTATATTATTTTGATCTAAGTACGATAATGTTTTTCATTAATCTAGGTTCAACACAAAAACAGTCCTGCTAATCTTAACGTCATTTCAACATCGGTTCGATCTCGTCAGTATTTCTCACTTGAATGTTATTGTTAACCGCTCGGGGATTTATCACATTGGTCAAACATCAGAACGCTTAAAACAGCGGATAACACAACCACAAACATTTGTAGAAAACTTAAAAAGTAGTCAGTACCAAAACAATACGCCATTGTGCAAGGAAACATGGATATCATGGACGTGTGGCCCGGAAAAAGCCTTTGTTAAGTAAATTAAAAAAAATATTACAACTCAACTGCATTTTGCCAAGAAGTACGTTTTGAAGTTTGAAAATTATTGAAACGACGTTATTTGTGTGATGAATCAAAATTCAACATTTTTGGCTCGGATGGACGGCAAATGGTGTGGCGAAGGGTTAATGAAGAGTTCAACAGACAAAATCTTTGTTCAACTGTTAAACACGGTGGGGATCGGTAATAATTTGGGGGTTTATATCCTGAGAGGGGGTTTGTAACTTGGTGCTTATTGACGGTATAATGAACAAAAGCATTTATTTAAAAAGGTGAGGTAATGTCTTAAGGTTAGAGACGCATCAGCAACTAATAGGCTATTTAGCGACTGGACCTACAGCTTAACGTGGATTCCAAATCACGCTCATCAGCCACCGATAACCCAGGCCAGTACCCCTAGGCTCATCAACCTTTCATTATATGCTTATCCATAAGTCTATCAAGAAGCCTACCGACTGGCGAGTGAGCAACGTAGAACACACTGTCGGAAGGCCTTACCCATCATTTAATTGACTTGATTAAGGGGTAATTCGTTGTCGGATTTTACACTCTACCTAGAAAGAATCGCAAACATTTAAGTGTGCATATGTGTGCGCGTGTGCGTGTGCCTGTGCGTGTACGTGTATATATATATATATATATATATATATATATATATATATATATATATATATATATATATATATATATGGGGGTAGGAATCAATACAAACAAACCATTCGAGCGCTGGAGTCGTACCAACTACCGCGCCAACTGAGGTTTCGGCACAGGGGCGAACGCCTTACTATGGCAGCCAACGCGACCCGCATATTTATGAATATTTTAAGGCAAAATCAGAAAGAAAGTATGAAGAACATGAACATTTCAAACTCATTTAAATTTTACCAAGACGATCCTAAACATAGTGCGGGTATAGTTTGCGAATGGCTATTATACCACTACCCAAAAGTTGTTAAAAGTGGTCTCATTCACTTGACGTTAATCCCATTGAAGATGTTTGGCATTATTTGGAAACTAATATTTGGATACATGAAATTATTAATAAATAAACTTTAAAGAATACGTTATTAGAGGAATGAAATAAAATCGACGAAAATTAGTAAACAAAAAAAAAATGGCGGTATCCATGCCAAAACGTTTCGGAAATATTATTTAGATCAAGGATGGTCACACCAAATACTAATTATAAGCTAAGTTTTTTTACAGTTAATTTTTTTGTTAATGTTAATTAATGTTCGAATATTTTTGTGATTTTAAATTTATAATTTTTTCTTTTTTATTGATATATTTACTATTAATATGAATTTTTTATTATTTAATACTATTCATAATAATATGAATTTTATTATGGTTGTACTAAAATTGATTATTAATTTCCCTAATAAATTCTTTTACATTACATTATATTTTTTTTATTTCCATAAGCACAATTAGAGCAATATACTTATCCGAATATTTTTGGAATCCACTGTAGATCAACCTAGTACAATTTATTGTAATATTTTAAAAATGAAATAACATTCACAAGTCGTACGAGTTAAAGTCTTCTCGAACGAGGGAGCGTTTTTAAAAACTTTATTTTTACAACATTACACAATGACGTCTAATACAAGATTGAATTTGAAAAACAATTTGGTAATATTTATACATTTTAATTTGCTTAATAAGTGAAATATGATTTGTCTTGTTGTGGAAAAATCGGGGAGTCACATCCTCTGTATCAGCAGTTTCCTTTGAGGGGATTCACGTAACGCCTCCCTGCGAAGACGAAAACAACAGGGATGGAGGGTTGTTTTCGATTACTTGTAGTGGTATGGTTTCTCTCTTGATATTTTTCTCCCTTGATGTTTTTCTTCTTTGTCGAAATTTCCATATTACTATAGTTGTGACGATGATAAATATGAAGATAATCACAATGGTTGTCGAACTCCACGCAATTGTTTGTATTTGATGAACGTCTGGTGGCTTCAATTGTTTTGCCTTTTCTTGTAACCTCTTGATGTCTTCTAGATTGATGGATTATAATTCGATCTTTTATTCTTCTGGTGGTTCGACTTTTGGATATTTGAACTCTAGGGTAGGTAATGTGAAAGGGTCTCCTTTTATCAAGTTTTCTGTGTTCCAGAAATAATTCTGTTGGATTTGGATCCCACAGTTAAATGGAATATTCAGAAGACTAGGGTTTTCTATCTGAATATATTTCTGAGTTTCACAGTATTTTACCAATTTCATCGGTATTTTGTTTGGGATTACCAATAAATATTTTTTGTTGGTTGACTCGATGAGTGGTTGGCTTATTTCGACAGTAGTTAATTGGCAATTGCGATTTTCCATTTCTTTTATTAGTGTTGTCACACATTCGTTGGTAATAGGCTCTAAATTATTCTGACAAATATAGTTATTTTAATTTTTTTGACATTCTTCTACGTTATATTGCTGTAAATGAGTGCCCAAGATAAGGTAGGGTTGTTTACGGATTATTATGGAGTTGTTAATAGGTATAGGAAATAAATGATATAATTGGTAAGTTTCTTCCTTGAAGATTGGAAAACGAATAACAAGAATTATTTTATTTTTCATGAATCTAGTGTGTAAGTTTGCTGTTTGATAAAAATAATTTAAATTTTCAAAATTTATTATTTTGTTTTTTCCATAAAGAGTTGTTAAGTTTGATATTATATTAGACATCTCTTTTGCTGAAATTACTGTACTATGTAATACGTTTAATTGTGCAAAAGCAATAGCATCTTCCAGGTTATCTAAGAAGGTGATTAAATTCTGGCAATTTAAAATTATTTGATTAATTGTATTTTGTGCTTGAAGAACTGCATCTAAATCATAAATTGATATTTTTAAATTTATTTCTAGAGTTTCGATATGTTGTTATTGTTATTGTTTGATTATAATTTTCAATAAGCTTTTTCGTTAAGGACATATGTAATGTAACTTCATTTTGAAAGGAGTTTTGGTTATTTTCCAATTGATTTATAGCTTTTTCGTACCGTTCGCCATCATCAGCGTCTAATGTGCCAAAAAGCCATTTTGATATTTTTCCTCCTGCATTTATTAAACCTCTTTTGAACGTAAATGCGGTTGAACATTATTTAGTTTTGTTTCAGCTTCTAGGATAAGGAATTTGGCTTGGTTGATCATTGTATTTCGATATGAATAGTGAGCACGTCTATATAAGTCTATTTTATCTAGATTCTGATTAATTTTGTTATGAAATGTTTCGATGTTTTATAATTGATTAATAATATGTGGTATTTCGATGTAGTGTATAAAACTATGTTTGGTTTCTATGATCTTAGTATCTTCAAGTTGAAAAGGTAGTAGAGGGGTTTGTATTGCTGATTGTTTGTATTGCTTCATTGGCCTGTGGACAAGAAAGTATTTTAGGTTTTTGTAACTGCGACTTGTGAATTATTTTGTCTTTATTTGTTATTATTTTGTTTCCTATGTCTTGTCTGACAATAGTTTTAAAAAATCGAGGTTTATCTTTTGTTCTTTTTGCGCCTTTATCTTGCACGTATGCTATTGTATTTTCTCTATAATCGCAAGGATCTTCGCGGGTTTCATTATTTCTGTTAATATTTTTCAGTTTAGTTTCTAGATTTGCATTATATATTTTCTTATATATAGATTTTAGTCTTTCTCGACGATCATCTATGTATTTACTTACTATTATCTCGCCAGTTATATCGAAAGGGTCTAGGGCATTAGTGTTTCCATTGATTATATCAAAAGGCCTCTGTTTTGTAACGCTATGGGTAGTTTGATTATATTCTAATATTGCATATTGCATTAGTTGTTTTATGCTTGCATTAGGCTCTTTCAATTTTAGAATTCTATATAGTTCTATTAGAGTGGAATGGAATCTTTGAACAGGGCTATTACTGTTAGAGTTTCCAGGTGTAGTATAATGGATTAGGATGTTATGCAGTTTACAGAATTCTAGGAAAGGGGATGCCTTAAATACACTACCATTATTGCAAGTAATTTGATAAGGAAGGCCGTGATGATTTACGAATAGTATAAAATTATCAAGCACGGTGGGGGTTGTATAAACTGGTTCTAGTATATAGGCTTGCCCGTATCTTGAAAATACGTCAATAATAGTTAGACATTTTGTGTTGTTTATTTGGAATATATCTATGTGGATTGATTCTAGTGGTTGCGAAGGTGTGGGGCTAATATTATATTTTATTTTAGGTGGATGTCTATCATATTTTGACCTTTGGCATATCTCGCAGTTTATTCAGTAAATTCAGTTAAGTTTTCTTCCATGTTAGGCCAGTAGTAGTGTTTTTTAATTGACAATAGGGCTTCATTAATTCCTCTATGACAAGTCTTAATGAGGTGATAATCAATTAATTTCCTTTGACTTTGTTGGTTGTATACATCAGTTAGGTTACTATTTTGATATTAAGAGTTTATATGCATTGTGTCGAAATACTTTAGGTAGAATGGTGTTAATTCTTAGATATAGATTATTCGCTGGTTCTTTTGTATATATGCAATATAGTTTCTTGGGATCGATGTTTTCTTTAAATAATTTTATAATTTCTTGTGTATAATTCGATGTCAAATGGACAGTGTATCTATTCTTCATATTAAATGGTTTACTACGTATTACATGATAGTGTTTGTTTAGGTTTTGAACAAATATGATCTGGTTGACATGTTTAACATGTTCAGTTATAGGTATGTTTAGAATTAGATCTTCAAGTGTTGAATGAACAGTTTCATTATCAGGTAAATTAATGTTGATGTTCGGCGGTCTAATTTGTATATCTGATAGGATCTTAATTTTTGGTGGTTTGATAATTTCTTCTATTTGATGTTGTTCTTCTTCTGATATAGGATTGTGTTGTTCTCTAAAAATGTATTGTTCAATTTCATCATTAATGTCTCCAGGATTGCCAATAATAGATTAATTTTCAATGGCATTGATTTTTATTCTATATTTCTTTTGATATACTATCATAGAGTCATATTCCTCTACTTTCAAACGCCATCTCACTAATCAAGAGTTCGGCTCTTTCATATTAAAGAGGTATTGTAATGGCTTATGATCAGTTACAATTGTGAATTTCTTTCCGAAAAGGTAGGGTCTAAAATGTTGAGTTGCCCATACAATTGCTAGTAATTCTTTCTCTATCGTAGCATAGTTTTGTTCTGCTGGGTTAAGTGTTCGTTATGCATATGCGATCGGTAAATCGTTTCCTATTTTTCCTTGACTCAATATAGCTCCTAAAGAAATGTTTGATGCATCAGTAGTAAGTATGAAAGGTTTCTCAAAATCTGGATACTATAGAATGGGGTTATTACAAAGAATATTTTTACATGTCTTAAATGTCTCGACAAATTCTTTTGTGTGTTCTATTTTTATTCGTTTCTTTAAACACTTAGTTAAGGGTTTTATCAGTTTGGCAAAGTTTTGTATAAATCGTCAACAATAACCTAATAGTCCTAGGAATGATTTAATTTCCTTGGTTGTTTTCGGAATAGGATATTTTAATATTGTGTCGATTTTCTTTGGGTTTGGTCTGATACCATCCGGAGTTATAACATGTCCTAAAAATTCTACTTCCTTTCTAAGGAATTGTAATTTGTCTAATTGAATTTTTAGTTTTGCGTCTTGCAATTTTTTAAAGACTGCCTTTATATGTTTTATGTGTTCTTCAAGTCCTTTTGAGAAGATTATTATATCATCCATATAAACTAAGCAGAATTTTCCAATTAGTTCCTGCAATACATTATCCATTACTCTTTGGAATGTAGCGGGTGCGTTCTTTAAACCAAACGGCATTCGAATGAATTCGTAATGTCCGTGTTCTACACTGAATGCAGTTTTCTCTACTGATTTGGGGTCCATTTCTATTTGATGGAATCCTGATGATCAAGAGTTGATCATCAAATCAAAGTTCAATGATAAATCAAAGTTGAATGATCAAAGTTGAATGATAAATCAAGAGTTGTAAAGTATGTGCATTTACCAAGTTTATCTGAGATATCTGTAATATTCGGCAATGGGTATCTATCGTCAATGGTCTTTTCATTTAGTGTACGATAATCGATAACTAATCGCCATTATTTTCCACTAGCATCTAGCTTTTTGAGTACAATCCAAATTGGGCTTCTCCAGGGGCTGTAGCTGTGTCTTATTTTATCATCATCAAGTATTTTATGTATCTGTTTCTTTATTTCTTCTTTGTGGACGATTGGATATCTATAGGAACGTGTATGCACTGGTATTTCATCTGTTGTCCTTATTTCATGTTTAATTCTGTTTGTAAAAGTCAGTTTATTTTCTTCTTGGTGGAATAAATCGAAGAATTCTTGACAAACATTTTTAATTTCTGATTTCTCTTCTACGTTTAGGTAGTTTGTACGAAGTAAGTTTGATATTTTCGAGTGTTGAGGAGTTGTTTTTAGTTGCATATTGTTAAAATGGAAGATGTGAAATTCTTCTTTTAGTTGATTTGTAAATGTTGTCTTGGTCAGGGTTCGGTATTTCACAGTTTGTATTTTCGTTGATTTAGTATAGTTCTTGAGAGATGAAATTTCTAGGGCCAGATGGTTTGAAGATATTAGATTTTTGGGTATTGTTTGGAATTGAAAGTCTGGATGTTGTAGACATTGGTTCTGGTTTATTCTCTGGTATTTGGCCTGTTGGTTTGAATACATTTCTGGGTGGACCAAAAACTTCTCTGTGTGTAGGGTAATATCTTTGAATTGGACGAGTTTGTATATTTATGGGGCCTCTGGGAAATGATGGAATTATATTATTAGAAAAAGGTCTTATATTATTTTGAGAATTCTGGGGTGTAAAATTGTTTGGTTGTGAAAATATAGGAGTAGTTAGTTTTAGTTGATAGACATTATTTTGATTAGGGTTTTTATACAAGTTTTGAGCATATTGAAAGTTTTCTTCTTCCGTGATAAATAATAATGCGTTTTCTAGACAAGTTGGTTATTTTAGTCTAATTATACTTTGTATTTGGCTTGGTAGTCCTCGGATAAAGGTTCTCAAACTAGTCTGTTCGTATGTTTTAGGTGGATGAGTTTGGTTTGTGCATCCATTTGATTATCACTGAAGGAGTTAATTTTTTGCGTTAGGTGGCTTCGCAAAATTTGTAATCTCTTCCCGAAGTCTAAAAGGTTTTCGTTTTTGTTCAGGTAGACGAGTAGAAGATCTTGCTCTAAGCATTCCAGATTTCTTCTATCTCCAAAACAATCAATTAAAGCTTGTTTAATTTCTTGCCAAGTTCTTAGCTCTAATCGGTTTCCTACTAAGATTTGCGCTCTGTCTTTCAATTTTATTATGTGATTCTAATCTAATTATCGTTGTTATTGCCGTATGTATCAAAAAGAAAACCTATAGCGGAAATAAAGCTAGTAAGACAAAGTGGATTACCGTCGTATGGAGGAATGGTATCAACATACATACGCAAAAGCATGATATTAATTGGTGGATTTGCCACTTCAAAATTATTATTTTCTAAGTTAGTTTCTAGGTAAATGCTATTACTATCTGCTTCGATGTTCAAAATATTATTAAAATTATTAACTAATTGTTCTAAATCTATATTTGGACTAGATTCTATACTCATCAATATTTTTTAAAATTAAAATAAAAGTACGATCTTAAATGCTAAAAATGAAAAAGTTTAAATTACGATCTTAAATAAAATGAGAAAAGAAAAAATACGATTTTAAATGCTAAGCTTAAACACAATGATGTTTCGATTCTTATTTTCCTCGTGAACTTATCGTGTCTGAAAAAGGGTCGAACCAAAATTACTTGATTAAAAGATTTGCGTCAGTAAATCGTTCTTAAAATTAGGGATGTTTTTTGCTTTGTTTCTTAATTTTACTGTTTTCTTAATTTTACTGTTTCTTAACTTAATTGTTTCTTAACTTAATTCCCAATCTCTCTTATATGGAAAGGTTGAAAATGGTGTGTAAAGGAATACTTGGACACTCACCTTATTTATGCCAGTTAAGGGTCGTCAGCCTTTTCTTCCTTCACGGGGTTGAATCTTGTAGCCTTTGTGCTTGGAAGTGCGTGGAGGACAGCTGCTGGCTATCAGGAATGGTTTCCTAGGCTTCAAAATTGTACTTGCTCCACGAAGTTGGATCGGTGGTTCTTCTTCTCCAGATCAGTCCAATACTGTAGCTCTGGGGTTGAATAGACACTCTCAGAATCCTACCGACTGCGCCAGTTAAAGTCTTCTCGAACGAGGGAGCGTTTTTAAAAACTTTATTTTTACAACCTTACACAATGACGTCTAATACAAGATTGAATTTGAAAAATAATTTGGTAATATTTATACATTTTAATTTGCTTAATAAGTGAAATATAATTTGTTTTGTTGTGGAAAAATCGGGGAGTCACATCCTCTGTATCAGCAGTGTCCTTTGAGGGGTAACTAACTTTGAGGGATTCACGTAACGTACGGTGCATATTTTTCGATGTTCGTGTTTCGGCGACTAATGTTTTTATAGTCTTGATATAAAAAAGAATTATTTATTGATAGGCCCGATTGAAAGAATCCAACTACAGTTTTAACTATACCTTCATTGTTGTAAAAGGTTGTCCACGTGTATTTTTAATGTCTGCTTAATTTTAATTTAACTATGTGATATATTTTGTGACGGTATTTTGAATATTTTATAAAAATTGTAAGTTATTGAATTTTGAATTTATTTACATGAGTTTGATGTTGTGAAATTAATTTATTTGTACCTTAAAAAAACCTTTCTGAGGAAGTCAAAGATTTCTGACACGAAATATATAGAGATATTAAGAAATTTATAAAAAAAAATACAATACCCGATTTAAGAAGAGTGTAAAGCCTATTTTCAAGAAGAGTGTAAAGCCTACAAAAGTTGATGGAAAAAGGTGAGTGCTATACGTAATACTTAGGAACCATTAAAGTCATGTTGTCATAAATAATTGTTTTAAGACGTGTCAATAATAACATGTTATTGCAGATATATTGTTCTTCATGCTGGGAACAAGAATGGTTTTATTCCAGAGGCGGAATTAGTCTTTTCTTTTAAAACGAGAGACGATTATCATGGAGAAATGAATCAAGATAACTTTCTGTTTTGGTTTGAAAACCAGCTGTTGAAAATCTTGGAGGAGCCATCAGTTATTGTCATGAAACGAAAAAGAAAACGAAAAATTGTAGAATGGCTGACGGAATATAATCTTCCTTTTGAAAACACTATGCTGAAAAGTGAACTGCTGCAAATCGTTATTCGGTAAGCAGTAATTAAAGGGACAGGTTTGTGTTTCATAATGTTCTTTTCAGGAACAAGCCTAAAAAAGAATATGTGGCAGATTATATGGCTGAAGAGTATGGCCACATAGTATTATGTCTTCCCCCTTATTATTGCATATTCAATTCTATAGAATTGATATGGGGGGTGGCCAAAAATTATTACAGTCGTCATATAGGTCGAGATGGACGAACGATTGATAACTGTTTGGATATGTGGAAAGAAGCTTTGTCAACAGTTACACTACAAATCTGTATAAACAGCATCAGACATACAAAAGAAGATATTCAAAAATGGTTGAATCGCGGAAGAATATTTGATAGACTAGAAGTTAATCCTTTAATAATTTACTTCAACAGCGATTCAGATGCTGAAAGTTGTTTTAGTGATACTGAATATTAAACTTTGTATGAAGCAAATTTTTAAACATTTGATTAAAACTTTTAAAGAAAAAACTTTTCGTGTTACTTTTGTATTTACAGTTTTATTGATCATACAAATGCCAAAGTCTGGGTATTTTGGTGTTGATGTGGCAATATTGTAACGTGAGGCAACCTAATTGTTTGAAATTGACTTTTTAACTTTATTTTCAAAAAAGTATGGAATAATTATGCCGTCTGTCCAGATGTCATACAAATTGTTATTTGATTGAGATGTATTGGCTTCTCTTAGAAAATAATGCCGTGTATTTTTCTAGCCTCAAACAGCGAATGAGGACAATTCATCTCATTATAAACAACACAATTTTGCATGTGAAAGTTCACTGTTGGATTTTGTAGGTTTTTTTTTGTTGTTGTTTTTAGCTAGTGTATGTATCCATGTAATGTGTAATGAATCAATAAGTATGTTTTTTTTGATTATGGCCATGAATATATTCAACTTTCTCTCCAAATTAAGTTTTCAAATTGAACGAGAATTTGTATAAATTATCATTGGATATGTGTAATTCATATTCCTCTGTTTCAGAGCATTAAAATGCATTCGAATAAGAATTCACATTCAGCTTTTCATCTCCTTCATACTCAACAATATCACCTGGATAATATGGTATCAAAAAGTCGTTCCAGACTTCAGTGTGTCATTACTGAATCCGGTAAGTAATATATAACATTTTTAACTTTAAATGTTTATTAATAATATTCATTGTATGGAGAAAAATGTGACTAGTAAGAACCATTTTTTGGGCGTTTCAGATTCATTTAAATTAATTTATTTGATATTAAAGCGTTTATTATTATTATGCACATTTTAATCATTCGGAAACTTCTAATGTCATATGTATTTTTGTTTATGTATATAACAACTTTTGTTCATTTCTTAATGAAGACTTTTTATACCTAAATTTCGGGATGGTCGATATGCCTATTTATTTGTTATTAGTTCATAGTTTATTAGTTATTAGTTAGTTTATACTCTTCAAATTTATTGCAGACCCTTTACACCTTCAATTTTTATCTCCCATTGAATCAAATTTACGTTTCTTTCTACTCCACTGGAGCAAGCTGGTAAATGACCTTAGATTCCAATGCGACTATATTCTAATTTCTAATTTAATTTTTTTTAAGTCGATATTAATAAGGTTCTATCGAGTAAAAAGTAGTTCAATTAGATTAAATGCTCGGAGCTTTTTATTCATTTAACAGTTAGAATGTGAATATAAATGGTTAGCACTATTATATATATATATATATATATATATATATATATATATATATATATATATATATATATATATATATATATATATATATATATATATATATATATATATATATATATATATATATATATATATATATATATATATATATATATGTATGTAGTGTTAGATTTTCTTGGACTGCGTCCAATGAGACAGCAGTAGGCCAGCCGACGTGAAGTCGGCGAAAGCATGGGTTGTTGGCTGTGGATAGGGTCTCCCTATTCTTGATGGTATGGTATATGTCGGTGCCCTGATGAGTCTGAACCTCGAGAGACGAAACATATATCATCCAGTTGAAGGGATAGGTGGGGCTTCTTCCCGGTCAAGCAACCAACAATATATATATATATATATATATATATATATATATATATATATATATATATATATATATATATATATATATATATATATATATATATATATATATATATATATATAAATGAGGTCTATACTTGTTGGAAATTCATTTTAAGTAAAAGAACAAAGACTTACGTCTAAGCTATTTAATAAAAATTGTATGACAATTGTTTCGACACACAATCCCTTGTTTAAATATAAAACTAGAATGTTAAAAAAAATTAAGACTTATTTCTAAATTTTTACTAATTTTTAAACTAATTTTTAAAATAATTGTATGGCAACTGTTTTCAAATATGAAACTATAATATTTTTTTAATAAAAAAACTAAAAGGTATGTCAATATTATCATAAAATTTAATTTTAAAAAATTGTACAATTGTTTTGATACACATTGTGATCTTCAAACCCGAAACTACAATATTTTTATAAAAACAAACTAAGACTATTAGGATCGATATTTGATGGAGGTACAGCGACAATTTACCTTGATGACCTTAAAGTGGGAATTGATGTAGAACGTGATGAATGGCAGGGTGACGCAGTATCGCCTATTCTTTTCTCGGCTTGCCTTGAAGAAGTATTCCGTAAACTGGATTGGAAATAGGATAGTGTAAAGATCATCGGTGCAAACTTAAACCATCTTAGATTTGCAGATGATATGGTTCTTCTTTTACAAGACCCAGAGGAGCTGCAAAGACGCATACAAGAGCTGCAAAGAGTTGGCGAACCATTTGGCTTAAAAATAAACCCGAAAAAGAGTCAGGTTATGTGCAATAAATTCGCTGAAGACAGAAGATTTTCAGTTTTAGGAAGGAATTTGGAGATTGTGGACCACTTTATATATCTTGGACAGAGGATTTCAGTGGAGGAGGATACTGCCCGGAAGGTGGAACGGCGTGTTAAATGTGACTGGGAGGCGTTTGGTAGGCTCACCATGATGTTTAAGAGCAGACTTCCACTTTTTACACTTTTTCTGAAAAGAAAAGTCTTCGATCATTGCGCCCTGTCCGTTATTACATACGGAAGTGAAACCTGGACATTCATCTCGCAATCAATTCAAAATATTCGCGTAACACAGAGGGGAATGTAAAGATGTAGATTGTATGCTTGGCATTACAAGACGCGACAGAAAGCTCTGCGCATTGATCACGGAGCAAACGAAAGTGTGTGACATCATTGCAAGAGTAAAGCAATTGAAATGGAGATGAGCAGCCATATAGCGAGGCGATGGGACGACAGATGGACCAAGGCAATCCTGGAGTGGATATCACTTGATCGCAAACGTCTGCAAATAAGACCGAAAGCACGATTGACCGATGACATCGTTAAATATATACGACCCGAGTGGCAGAGGAAAGCCCAGGACCGTGAAAGTTGGAAGTATGCTGAAGATGCCTTCATACTGCAGTGGATCGACACGGGCTGATGATGATTATATATATATATATATATATATATATATATATATATATATATATATATATATATATATATATATATATATATATATATATATATATATATATATAATATTATTTACATTCATTTCATTCATATTTCATTTACAAAAAATTACGAAATAATTTTTTCAATAAGATGTAGTTCAATTGTTCTGAAGATGGTTTAATGTAATACTTTAATCTAATACCAGGATATGCGAGAGAGACTAATTTTTCTTCGCTGAATTATTTATATTACTTCTCCGTTATCAAAATTAGGCCTCATCCGATATTTACCCCGTCGAAGATTTTCCAAACCTTTGCTAGGCATTGGTGTGTTTTGTCTCAGTATGCTTTAAGAATACAGAAATCTTCGCTGCATAATTATAGGGTGATTTTTTAATGCGTCCGAACTTTAAATTCAATTTTATTAAACAAATATGAAATCGTCAAATATGATTCAATCGCGTTAATGTTTGAAAACCATTTCAGACAATGTCCGCTGCGACTAGTTCTGACAAAGCGCATTCTGTGCCACCACGTTTTCAAGCTCTTGGTCTCCCAAGGCGTCAATAGTTGCTGGTTTATTGGCATAAACCAAATACTTAACAACACCCCAAAGAAAATAATCTAAAGACCTAAAATCATATTAGCTTGGTGGCCAATTATAGGGTCGATTTCTCGAAATATTTTTTTCACCTAATTGTTCCCTCAATAAGTCGATTCTTGCGTTGACTTTATGATATGTTGATCCGTCCTGTTAGTTACATATCTTCCAGATCAATACCGTTTAAATTTGAAATTACATAATCCATGTAGTTGAATAACAAACTCCAAGTTCTTGTGAATGACCATGAATTGGTAAATTTCGATCATTATCAATACTGCCAGCAACAGTGGCGATATTGTCTTCGGAACGCATCGTTTTTCGTGTTGTTTTTGTTTCAATATCGAGCAGCGTGAAATTCTTTCAGAATTTGTCGATTATTCAGCGAATACAAGATGGGGTTCAAATTCACGAAATGCTCTATAAGTTTGGCATACTGAACACTAATTTTGATAACAAATGTAGACCAATGTGCCAGCGTTGCTGATGTTAAACATTCCATGATGATTTGCCAGACTATTGAGACACAGATTTACAGACTTGCGGGCAAACTCAGTTCGTTTGACAGCGACTCCTGTCGGAATGTCTGACAAACTAAAAAATTACCATTTATTAAACCAGTCAAGTTACTACGTATTATACTGAGGTAGGAATCATTAATACGGGGAGAGAATATTTTAATATACTGTGTTTTCCAAATTATAATGAATTATTTTTTGTTCCACAATATGTTCACTTTAATTTGTTTCTATGTTATAAGCACTTCTAAAGGTCCCTAACTACATTTAACGGTGTATAAACGAGATACCTGTCACTTAATTTAATATAACATTTTTATCCTTCCTCTTTTTGGTCCCTTTTTTTAGGGCTATTCGTGCAAATTTAATGAAATTAGTGCCGTAGGTTCTCGTTTATCGGAATATATACTTTTATGTGCTTAAAACGGATAGCGCAGTTCGGAAGATAACCAGAGCCATAAATTAACAATCTGAAAGAAATTGCTTTTAGAAAAAAGACAAATTGTTATTGTAATTCTATAAGATAAACAGGCTTACATTTTTTAGGCTGTTCTATTTTAGTCAGTTCAATAAAAACAATGTATGATGGATGCTAACCTGAATAGCTTATGATATAACTTATTTTATGCAATATATTTAGTCGTATCACCTAAATTACAAGGGTTGTTCGAAAAGTTCTCGACCTTATAAACAAATTACAAGCTTTTTGAGAGTTAAAAAACAAACGTTAGCTTATTATTCAGTATTTCTACATCAAGGACGACAGTACTTTTTAATACCCTCAGTATAATAAGATTTGCCCAACTCTACAAATTATGTAGTTGTCTCAGCTTTGAGTTCATCATTTGAAGTTAATCTTCGTCTAGCGAGCCATTTTTTCTGATTTGGGAAGAGGTACTAATCGGAGCAAATTCGGTGAATATGGCACTTCGAAGTATATAACAAGGAGCTCTGCAGTAACAACACGAAACTTGTATGCAGACGCACTATCGTGGTGAGAGTATTTTCCTTTTGGCCTGATGTGGAAGTTTAATCTAAATAGTACCTTTCAATTGGTCCACTAGTAAAGCGTAATACTGTCCGATGATTGTCCTGCCTTTTCCTAGGTAGTTTATAACCATCACACCACGAGAATCTTAAAAAACCGTAACAAATAACTTTCTTTGACGCACTTATATTTATTCTTACCCACTGTTTGGACTGAACTGCTGCTTGGTCCGTAACGTGTAATGGCTAATTCATGTTTTATCTACTTTTATAAAATATATTTGGTTCAGTACAAATGCGACATATATATTGCGAAAAGCTTTTTATGCCCAATGCATCGTGTAAAATGGCACGGTTTATAGAGAGGTTTATAATCATGGATCATTTAATTCATTTTATACGACCATGTTAGAAATGCATGCGAAATTTCGCAGTACACCATCTGAGAATTATACTTAACAAATATTAGTTATTTAGTCACATTTACTCAACCCCTCGGTTAAGCAATTCATCCACTATGACTTGCTTTGGGATTGAATAAAATGTCTTTTGAAGGCCTCATGAAAGGATAGTCCAAAGCTTGAAATTCTAAAAACTAGTGGTCAAATTTTACATAAAATACTCGCAAAATTGTACCCATAATGTCTCAAAGAACAGAAAATACCCAACTGATAAACTGAAGTGACTCTTTTTCATAAGTAAGGAGCACAGGAAGATCTTAGAAACTACCATCGAATAAGCCTCCTTAGCGATGTACAAAGTTTTCACTAATATAATAACTAAAAGAACCATTCTCACAACCAAAAGAGCAACCACAATTCAGAAGGGGATTTACTACAATGAATCATTCCAGATTATCCAACACGCCATATTGACTTTGAAAAGTTATATATATATAAATATATATATATATATATATATATATATATATATATATATATATATATATATATATATATATATATATATATATATATATATATATATATATATATATATATATATATATATATATATATATATAGATGTAAACACAAATACGATGTTGCCACATTTTTTTTTGTCGAACCGCATGAATTAATAATAACGAAGTTAATTCGTTACTTTTTATAAATATATAATAATTTTTTAATAATTATACAGTTTGTTTCAGTATTATAAATAAAAAAAGTGAATTTCCGTATATATTTTAAGTTTTAGGAAAATAAAAAATGTCATCATTATTTTGACTCATAAATATCGCTCGGACTTCCTTAAGTTTATCCTATTGCGGTTTAGATATTCTATTTTTTATAAGGATGAAAACAAACTTAATTCAACCCAATAAAATGTTACATTTTATCTTGGCTCTACCGGGTCAATAAGTGTTAAACGTCTCTGGTCTATTCAATCTATTTCTAAACGAGGTCTATTTCAAAACGTGGGTGAGTGAAGTGGCAATATACTAGTGGAAAAGTTAACAAAACACCCTTTAATAAACACAAAATTATGGAACAGTGATGAATCAAAATTGGATCTATTACTATGATGTTATCATACACCGGAATGTGATTTTCTAGAATTAAATAAAACGAGAGACATTCAAGGATCAGGAATCTATAATTAACTTACATGCAAGGATCTGTAATTAACTTACCTAAATAAATGCATCAGTTTCGTGTATTAACAAAATAGAATTTGTATCGGATGAAAGCACATTTCATATCAACAATATTAGTGAATTGATGTAAACTTCGTTTTGGAGCGGCAAATAACATGATAAATATTTTAAATTAAGCTGAATTTATAAATAACTTCGTTTGATTTAAATATAAAAAATACATTGGTTGAATATATATTAAAATACCCGTTACTGCAGTTCTGATGAATAGAAAAATGTGTCTAAAATAGTTTAGCGCAAGGGTTCCCAAAGTGCGCCGCAGCGCCTTGGGGCGCCGCGTTGTGCTTCTGTTTTTCTTCTTCGGAAACTAAAATTACTAGTATTCGCGGGTACAAACTAATAAATTTAACTCGCGTGATCTGCATGCATCGCTCACTGCGTTCATCGGTAGATATTCTCGTTCGTGTACACCCACGCCGACTTCCATCTCTTCTCCCCCAGTGCCCGCGCTCGGTCCATCCACGATCGTCATTTTAGTTAGATTCATTACGAAACGCATGCACGCGAGAAGAGGTTTTGCTTTTTTGCTTTGTTTTGCTTGTGCCGTTCTGTATTTTCGTAAAAAGTCGGTCGCAAAATTGAAAGATTTTGAGTAAATAAGCAAGTTGACAGTTTAAGTGAGAGTGATTAAGAATCGGGAAGTGCCGGGGGTGCAAAAAAGCGTGTACCCTGTTTAAAAATTCTAGCGCGCAAAAGTATGCTCCCAAGTAAGCTAAAGCGACATCTCGAGACCCTACATCCTACCATGGTTGCAAAATCTCGGGAATTTTTTAGTAGGAAGTTGCAAAAATACACTTTTTGGATTATAATATTATCGTTGAAGACCTTCTGTTCTGCAAAAGTATCGTTGAAAGCGCAAAGACTCAATACTTGCTTGAGATGCTTAACAAATTTATAACAGAAAATGATTTGGATTGGGAAAAGTTCATCGGTCTATGTACTGATGGTGCTCGATCAATGTGTGGTTGCTATGGAATATTACAGGCACTTATTCGTCGCAAAGCACCACATGCTATTTGGACCCATTACTTCATCCATAGAGAAGCATTTGAATCTAAGTCGATTAGTTCTCAATTGAATTTGATATTAGAACGTGTCATAGACGTAGCAAACTATATCAAAACCATGCCACTGAACGCCAGATTGTTCAAAAAACAATACACAGATATGGGAGCTGAATACACAGCCCTGCTGTACTACTGCAGTTCACAATGGCTTTCACGTGGAAACGTCTTATCGCGTGCATTCGAGTTACGACAAGAAATTAACACATTTTCGCAAGTGGAAGATCATGAAAACTTCAGGTACTTTTTCAAACTAGACTTTTTGCTGAAACTAGCATATTTGTGCGATATATTTGAGAAATTGACGGTCTTGAATATGTCTCTGCAAGGCAATAACATGCACATCTTGAAAATTTTGGAGAAGATTGCGGCGTTTCGGAAAAAGCTGCAGTTGTGGAAAAAAAATTAATCAAGATGGCGGTGAAGATTGTTTCCCTGAATTGCATAAATACGCGGCCGCAAATGAGTTCGTTGTTTCACGAGTCTTGCTGTCCCTTTTTACAGAGCACCTTTCAAAGCTCTCTGAATGGTTTGCAAAATACTTTGTGCAAGATAACGTCGAAAACTTCGCGTGATTTCAAGATTCTTTCCATGCCCAAGCTCCGCCAGAATTCACTTCGCAAGAAGAAGAGAGTCTCGTTGAACTTTCATGCGACAACAGCCTTAAAACTTAATTTGCTTGTTCCGATTTGGAGGAATTTTGGATAGCGATGGCAAATTAATATCCAACTCTAGGTTCAGAAGCTTTACGGATTCTCATTCCGTTTGCAACATCCTATCTATGCGAAGCCGATTTTCAGCTGTAGCTGTAATAAAGAACAAATATCGCTCAAATCTGAATCTTATTCTGCGATTTAAAAATGTGTCGAGATCAGCAAGCCTACACGACGCATTGACTAACTTTCCATTGAAGGTTTTCACCATATGTTGCAGTTGTGAAAATTTTCTATCAATTTATATTCTTGTGTGTCAATTCTAATAAATACCTATAGAAGCGTCAGAGTTGCTTTCATTTAAGTGCCTGAGTAGTGTAATTGAACACATGTTTTGACTAGGGCGCCATGACAAAATACTAAAACTGTAAGTGCGCAGCGAGATGAAAAAGTTTGGGGACCTCTGGCTTAGTGGTTTGACTCAATCCAATGCTTAGTGGCTTAGTGGTTTGACTCAATCATCGCGAGCTTATTTTAACTTATAAATCATTTGTAAAACTTGGCACAACAGGGCCATTATAAAAAGGGAAAATGACTATTTGCTTATTGTATAATTCGATTAAAACCTCGCTATTGGTTATATGGATATAAAAGTTAATTAATAATATAGATGGAAATTCATTTTTTACAAATAACATTACAAGCAATTCTAGCGTTCTGCTCTAGCAATTATTTATTACTTCTCTCGCTAACATAATCATGCAAACAGTTACTTTCAGTGATTGAAGTGGTCTTCTATTCTAAATGATATTTTCTGACATTCTCGTTGAAGCATTCAACTAATCTATCGAAACACCAACGGTCATTATATTTATTGGCAATGATTGTGTTGTTAATGGTTTGTTTCAAGTTCCCGCCGTTTTTAGAATTTGTTTTTTCCATTTTTATTTTGTTTTGCAATACAAAACTCTACAGAACTATTGGCATAATTTTTCTGACTAAACTTTAACTTAATTTTAATTTACTTTCAGGCTCTTAAAGTGCAAATTCCAGACAAATTCTACTTCATTTTCGAATTTGCTATGTTTCGCCTTTTATCGTGGTCAAAAAGCTACAGAAGCAGTTCGCCCCGCTCTGATCTACTTACTGATTTCGACGAGGGCCATCTTAAAGTGCTTTAGAAAAGGAAGACGGTTGTCAAACCTACTAAGAATTGGCTGAAAAAGATGGACGGCGGCCTTGCGATAAACTATCAACATCTTCAATCTATGGAATTTACTCAAAAACTCGGGGTTTTGGTGCAACATAAACTACCCGATAACAAGGAAAACCGCCGTAACAAACCAGCTCAAAATCTCGCCCAATATCGAGAAACACGGGGCCACAAACAACGACTCTTGTTCAGAATCGTCACGGGAGATGAGAAATGGTGTCTCTACGTCAATATGAAGCAAAAGGAGTGGGTGGCTGCAGAAGACACACCAAAGTCGAGAAATTTCTATTCTAAGCAGACCGTGATCTGCGTTTGGTGGAACTAGGAGGGTCTCTTGTACTCAGAAAAGCTGGAGGAAAAGAACAAGACGGTGGACAAAGAACGCTGCCTCGCCCAGCTGCACCGTGTAAATGAGGTTATTCAACTGAAATGATCCGATCGGCAAGACATCTTGCTCCACGGCAGTGCATAATCTCACACACCAAACATCACCAGGGATACTCTGAATGATCTCGAAGATGAGGTTGTTCCGAATGCGTCGTAGTCTTCAGGTCTTTCCCCTCTCTCGCTCGCTGCCAAATGAAGGGTGTAACCTTCGCCAACGATGAGAACCTCAAAAGTGGCTTAACAGCTTGTTAAATTCCAGGCCCGGCGATTTATTGGCCCCGTTCTGGCGAAACGGCATCAATAAATTTCTCGATAGTTGGGAGTAGATCGTGAACAATAAACATTTGTTATTAGAATTGTTGTTTTTTTCCATAACTATTTTGAATAACAAACGGCGAGACCTTGTGGAACAACCAATATGTGAGCGAGTGACATAATATTTAACTATTAGATCAAAAAAGTGTTAAGGAAATGAATATGCGCAGCCGGATCATGTTAGCTTTAAAAAACAAATTAAATAACTAAACTCTTCATAACGTATGAACATGTATATATCCATATTAAGGAAAAAAATTGGTGTAATTCATACGATTCATTTGGATATAACTTAGATATCGAACTAGAGGTACGGCACTAATTTTGATTAATTCTTAAAATATTCTCTCTTAAAAATCCCTACGAACTTTCCGGTCAACCCGACAATGCATCTAGATTTGAAGAGATTTCATTTTTCTCAACAATAATTGTAAAGCAATTTGAAACAAAAATTGCGAAAGCGCCATCTACATACTGTAGTAATATCCTTGGAAATTAATTCATGGTTCGTACGGATTTCCAATTTGCTTAAAAAATAACTGGCTGAAAAAATAGGTTTTCCAACTGATAACTGAAAAAAAATATTATTTCTTATTTAACTTTGTTGAAGAAATAAATTAAAAATTGCCTCCTTGTTGCAACCTTCTAATTAAAACAAGGCATATCCGTAATACAAAATTATTTTGTCCCCTTTACCCTTTGATGTAGCATTATTATTTTTGAATATACCGATTACATAAACCTTGAACTACTTTCGAAAATTTCTTGAATTAAACGGCTTCAATAAAAAAAATCAAATTAAAAAATGAACAAAGGAGCCATTCAATATATTATTTATATTATCAGTTTCAGCTTTACCAATAACTGGAAATTTGTATATTAAATAAGTGCTGAAAATGGCAATTCTGCTTTGTTACCACCTTAAATTGATATTCGGCAAAAATATTGTTTTGATTTATTGGCGACATTATTGTATTGTAGGGCGTATTTTATAAACGTTTCAAAAGTATTTTTCTTGGAACCTAGCTATATTTTTAGTTCCTTACGATCGTCACATGCATGAAATATAATATAGAATGGATGGAAGCCTGTACAACCTGACACAACTGAAAATCATTCAGCCGCAGTAGGCGGATTACTCTGCGCTTGTAACGCATTCTGCCACTGCATTGCAAACGGTGCTGAACTTAATGAGGCCTTAATGATGTATTCGTACTTAAAATTAATGAACAAAAAATGAAAATATTGCAAAAAACTGCTACAAATGAGGAGAGGAAGGTAGCTGTTATTGTTGTAATGATCAACCAGTGGAAGAAGTAGCATGCTTCTCGAATTTGGGAAGTCAAAATTCCTGCTCTGTCGACATGCAAGAAGAGATTATGCTTGTTTCAATTTTGGATATCTAATGACACGAGTGTTTAGTCACTGAAAGTTAAAGGAATACATTATAATCAGTGTTTACAATACCTTTATAATTCCAACTCTTCTGTATGGAATTGAATTTTGAGTCTTGCATTGGAAGCAAATATATATAAAAGTGAAAAGTGAAGGTACTTGAAAGAGCCAACAGCTTAACTGTAGAATCAGAGTCATATAAGCTCAGCTGAGATGGTTAGATCATTGGCAAAACATACAGAATACTAGGATGCCGAAGCAGATCTTCTATGGCAAATTAAAGATCAAGAAATGAAATCTAGAACGTTGAAAAAGAAGATACAAAGACGTCATAAAATCGTTTCTAAAGAACTTCATGCCAAAATTATCTGAATGGTAAAAGACGCCAAACGACATACCCAAATGATGTGAGGAGAATATGGAGCTGTGGAGGTCCAGGAGGAAAATAATAACAAAAAAGGCGCAGGCAGCCAGGTGCGAAAAGCCAAACAGGCTGGTCTGCGTGTACCAATTTTGTATTCTCTTCACTTTTAATGACCATCATTTGGAAGACCATGCAGATCTAATTATCTGAGTCACTCTAAAACCCATTATTCTTCAAGTATGGCTTAGCAAAATTAATATACATAACTAAGGCAATACATATATAGAGTTGGCATCTATCATAACTTTATTAATATGCCATAACTGCCGATTTGGTGCTATTAATACTATTATGTAAATGCCGTGAGACTCGTCGTTATACTTCTTTTTTTAACTTCTGTGTTACTTGCTACCTTTTTCTTATGTAAAATAATGTTCTAGAGCGGTCTAAGGCTTGAAAATAGGAAGATATTCCAGGAATTGGTATATAACTTTAGGTTGCCAGGTTACCTCAAACACCTATGGTAATATGCTACCACAGGCTATTACTTATCATATCATTGTTATATATGTACTGTGCATATGATTCCCTCTAAACACTAGTAGTTGTTTCTTTCTGTACTTCTTCGATCCAATATGAAACATAATTTAATTTAGTTCTGCATTTCAGACTTAATATCGATGGTATCGCTTCAAGTGATGTCGTTGGTATTCAGCTGTTGGGGGTAACACAAAAAACATAAAGATTCTTAATAAGCAATATCATTTCTCATTCTAATTGATTTCCATGCTTTGTAAACCATTTATTACTAACTGTTTTAGTGGTGGGAAGAAGGTTTCTCAAACAATAAGTCTATTTTGTACCGTAAGTATATATATATATATATATATATATATATATATATATATATATATATATATATATATATATATATATATATATATATATATATATGTATATATATTTCCAAAGCCCACATATTGTCGCGCAAGTAACATCCATCGCTTTTCCTCTCGAGTTCAAATTTGAATCTGATAGATTCTTTCACTGCAGACATATTTTTATTTATATTTTTTTTTGCGATATTTTAATTTGATATATTTTTGCAGTGATATAAAATTTTTGTAGGAGTTTTTGAAAATCATCTTCCATTTCTGAGATTAGTACAGCAATATCGGCATTATATGATTTTGTTAATTACAAAATTGAATAGGAATGGACTTATTGAATATATCTATTTGATATATGATTGCAATTGGGTCGGTGTTGGTTACATTTTGGTTGGTTATATTTTTTATTATGCGTAATTTGTTTTCTACATGTTCGTTATTTATACTGCCTGGTCCATAGCTTTTTCTCTTTTTAAGTTTTTTGTTCGTCTCCGGACTTTTCGGTTGTTGTCTTCATTAAGGTTCTTCGATCGGTTAAATTTTGTATTGATGAATTGTCATCTGTGTCATCATTTAGTTTTGACATATACTATATATATAGATATATATATATATATATATATATATATATATATATATATATATATATATATATATATATATATATATATATATATATATATATATATTTACATCGTTTAGCTTGCTAACCTGTTCAATCTATTTTTTTATATTTTGTATTTTGATGTATTTAATTATTTATTTCAAATTTTTGTATCAATTTCCATAGCTTTTTGATGCACAATACATATCGTTTTCCATATTATTTATCAATTGTTCCCAATGCTTTTCTTATATATTTTGGGTTTCTTTGTTCAGTAAGTTCCTTATAGCTATATATTGTTGGTGTTCTTGATTTTAATAGGTGTTTCTTCATCTTGCTGCTTCTTTCTTAAATATTCACAATATAATTTTAAACCTTTTTACATTGCTTAAACTGAGATTTTTCATTAACATTCGACAATAAATATTTTCTTTGCAGTTTACGTCGTGTTGGATGTTAATTTCAGAAAAGGCGAAAAAGTTCTCAACATTTCTGGGTGAACTTATGGAATGCTGGAATATTAAACTCTTCTAGCTGATGGATCGATTTCAATCTCTTTTTGATATCACAATGCTATAATAAAACGTTTAAAACATATTGGTTAACCTAGGTATCGATTTTCAACTTTGCTATTTTTGTAGGATGTGGGGTTTTCTATACGACTATAATTATATATATTTTTTAAAATGAAGCATTTTTTTGTTTTAATTATCGAGGAATTTATATTCCAAAAATAAACAGGCTTTAAAAGAAACATTTTCGGTAATATTGTCTATTTTAAAGATTCCCCTGCACATTTTTTTTAGATTTTGGTTTTGCGTTGTTAGTTAAAATTTGAGTTTTAATATTATATTTTTTTTTCGTAAAGAGGTTTTGGTTTTTTTTTTTGTCAAGAGGATGTTATATGAGTAGAAAAAAAAGGGGCAAATAAATAGTCTTTATATAAAATTGTAATGAAATAATAATAATCTCCTCTAAAATTTGGATCGGAATCGAAAGGATTCGGGAGTGGCTAATTTTTATTGTTATAGCTAATCTTATACGATATTTATTATTATACCTTATCATCGACTCTTTCGGCATCAGTTAGGGAGAATTTTTAAAAATTGCATTGACAGTTTCACAACATAATTCGTAACGAGTTTTGAAGGCTGTACGTAAAATTGGAATTGACAACAGAGTGCTAAATTGGATAAACTTGTTTGATTTTCACTTGCTAAAAATTCATATATAGTCCAGAGTGGCAGCTGAAAGCAAAATGCAATAACTGAATCATACTAAAATATTAAACGTATAGATAATGCAGTCATAATGAAGTGCGAACAACAAAAGTATAATACTGAACAAAACATATTTTTAAACCCATAAACTAGAACTAGCTTCCTTTGGAATTTGGAATCTGGCAATAGAAATAAATTTACGCTGAATTTAAACGGTGTTGCCTGACTGCTCTATGAATTCCACTGAGAGGCGAGAGGTACTTACTCTGAGATATTCCTCCGAAAAAGGTTGTCTATCAGAGTGTGAAATTCTGTAATGTGCAATAAACATACGTACATACATACATATTTGCTATGATTAAATATATATTAAGATCAAATGATATTCAAATAAATGACGAAGGCAGGTAAATATACCGGACATACTAATTATATCGATTCAGGAATTAAAGAAGTTATACTTTAAAAGTAAGAAAAGAACAGAGGAAATATAATTTAGAATTCAATAGAATAAAAGCGGATAATCTAAAATTTAAAAAAGGAAACAAATGAATAAAAAAGAAAATGTAATGTAATATATATAAATATATATATATATATATATATATATATATATATATATATATATATATATATATATATATATATATATATATATATATATATATATATATATATATATATATATATATATATATATATATATATATATATATATATATATATATATATATATATATATATATATATATATATATATATATATATATATATATATATATATATATATATATATATATATATATATATATATATATATATATATATATATATATATATATATATATATGTATACAAATATTATTATTCACGTATGGGCCCTGGTGGACCACGCGAAGTACAGTTGGAGGCGTTCGTTGTTGTTAGACTTCCTTTGCGCCAATACTGATTTTATTCTTTCACGATGAACTTTTTTCCTCTCGTTCGTCAGATCAAGTTGTTTCGGTCTTAATACATTTTTCTCCCTAGTCAATCTCTCAAACGTTAACCCTGTGTCTGAAACAGTTTCTATCCTGAAGTTCATTTTATGTAATATTTCACATAGCATTCAATTTAAAAACTTCGGGTAACAGAATGTAATGGAAAGATATCTGCATAAATTGCAAGATGGGACAGAGAGACCCGCACATGAATCAGAGAACAAATGAAAGTATGTGACATCATTGGCACAGTAAAGGAATTGAAATGGAGTTGTGTAGGACATATAGTGAGGGGCTTCCGCTTGATCGTAAACATCCACGAAGAAAACTGAAAGCACGATGGACTGGTGATTTATATGAGACTTTAACTTTTATATTGGATCCGAATAGCAAACAAAAACTATGTATTAATCAATGCACACCTCCCAGTTAATGAAGGAAATAAATCTAATCCTGAAAAAGTAAATAAGTCCTGAGAAATTCTGGAAAAGACTATTTCTAAATTTCCTTCTAATCATGTAAAAATTTTATTGGTAAACTATGTTTGCAGTTTAATCTAATAATAATGGCAACTATGACAATGTTGCCATTTCATACCCCTATTATAAAGAGATTTTGAATGTTCAAGTTAGGAAAGGAGCTAACATGGACACGGATCACTACTTAAATAGAATCAAACTTAGCTTAAAACCTCGAAATTTTATTCAAAATAGAATACTAATCCCAAAGTTCTACTCTACGAAAATAAAACCAACTCTAACAGAAGAGCTTGATAAATAACCAGCACCGAACTGGTAAGAAAGTCTCTTTACAAAAATCTAGAAAACATCCGTGGTTGAATGGATTTTGCGAGTAAGCAGTATTAACCCGAAATAAAGCATTGAAAGACTAGAACGATCAAAAAACAGAAATAAACTGTAACATCTTTTTGGAAGGAAGAATACAAACATCTAAGCTAATTAGACAAACTAAAAGAAAATATACAAAATAACTCCCGACATTTTTACAAAACATTTAAAACTAAATTAACCGGCTATCAATCCCAAAGTTTTTGCATTCGAAAGGAAAACGGGCAATTGGCTCTAAATAACCAAGACAATTGCAAAGAACTTGCCAAATATTTTTAACAACTACTAAACGTGTCCTGAGTCCTTAAACAGATTACCAACACTAAACCCTAAACTAACAAACCCAGATTCATTACCACCGAATGAAGATGAAATAATTAGGCAAATCAAGCGACTTAAAATAACAAAGCTTCTGGTGAAGATGGAATCACTGCTGAACTTTTGAAATCCGCTGGTCCAGGTACAATCAAGAAAATAACCAAAATTCGACGATAAGTTTGGCGAACCGAATGGATTCCGGAAGATTGGAAAGATGCTCTAATCCATCCACATAATATATATAATCCACCAACATCCATTCGGATTCATCCGTTTTATGTGTCCGTAAAACTTAAGTCTTCTTTTTCTCATATCCATATGTATATCTGTGTATTGTTTTATTTCTTGGTTTTCTCGAATTCGGTATGTGCTATTTATTTGATTTGGGGCCAAAGATTTTTCTTAGAATTTTTCTTTCTTTTTTTCAATCTCCTCGATAACTTTCCTTTCTGCGCCATATGGATATTCGAGCTTAATAACTTACAATAAGTTAACACTTAATAATAAGTGTTTTATAATATCTCAATTTTGTGTTACTACTGGCTTATCGGCTGATGTTTCAAACCCATTTTCCATGATTATTTCATCCAAATATGTAAATTGTGAGACTCGTCTGATGTTACCATATTTTGTTTTTAGAAATGATGTTCTTAGTCTGTTCCAGATCATGTATTGTGTCTTTTCAAAGGAAATTTGGAGTCTTACCTTTTCGGCTATTTCTTTTAGGAATACAATCTGTTTTTGTGTCGTTATTATATCTTGAGCTAAAATTGCCAGATCATCAGCAAACGTCAGACAATCTATTTTGATGTTGGTTCACCCCAGTTTAATGGGTTGGCCCAATATTCAGGGTCGGTTTTTTTTACACGCCAGTCATATATTACTATTTCTAGAACACAGATAAATAAGAGTGGCGAGATTCCATCCCCTTGTTTCACTCCAGGTTTAATTTTGAAAGCCTCTGAGATGTCATCCACGAATTTAACTTTTGGCCTAGTGTTAGTGTTGTTTTAATAATTGCCAGCGTTTTCAGATCTAGTAGTTTCAGATAAAGATTTGCGTTCAATAGAAGCATATAGTTTTTGAAATCCACAAATATACAGACAAGATTTTTATTGTATAGTTTTTGATGTCTAAGAATCAACTGTAGATTGAGGAACTGCCAGGTCAAAAACTTGCTTGATATTCATCAATTTTAGATTCTAACTGTCCCCCCTGTGCTCTGTCCAGTAGACATTGATATAGAATTTTGATGAGATATCCCTCTGTAGTTGTTTACATCCGTTCTATCTCTTTTCTTATTTTGTAGATGGATTAGAGCATCTTTCCATTTTTCCGGAATCCGTTCGGTTAGCCAAATTTATCGTATAATTTTGGTTCTTTTCTTGAATGTACCTGAATCAGCAAACTTCATCCAACCACGGATGTTTTCTACGTTTTTGTAAAGAAACCAACATTAGGGCTGTTTTAATAATATTTTGTTTCAGTTCTTTCCAGTTCTGTGCCGGTTATTTATCAAGCTCTTCTGTTAGGGTTGGTTTTATTTTCGTATGGTCGAACTTTGGGATTAGTATTCTTTTTTGAATAAAATTTAGAAGTTTTAAGCTAAGTTTGATTCTAGTTAAGTAGTGATCCGTGTCTCCTTTTATGTTAGCTCCTTTTCTAACTTGAACATTCAAAATCTCTTTATAATTGGGGTACGAAATGGCAGCATAGTCATGGTTGCCATTATTTTTGGATTAAACTGTGAACATACTTCAACCAATCTTCTGCCGTTATGATTGGTCCATTTATGTGCGGAAAAACTGCCAACTGTTTTTCTATACTTTCTTTCCCTCGTATCACCAGTCCATCGGTCTTCTTCGTGGATGTTTGCGATCAAGTGGAATCCTCTACAGGATTGTCCTGGTCTATCTGTCATCACATCGCCTCAATATATGTCCTGCCCAACTCCATTACAATTCCTTTACTGTACCAATGATGTCACATACTTATGTTTGTTTTCTGATTCATGTGCAGGGCTCTCTTCCCCATCTTGTAATGTCCTGCAGATATCTTTCCATTCCACTCTGTTACCTGAAGTTTTTAAGTTGATTGCTATGTTAGTGTCCAGGTTTCACTACCAGGACGCAGAACGCACTGATCAAAGTCTTTTCTTTTCAAGCAAAGTGAGGGTTTGCTCTTAAACACTACGTTGGACCTGCCAAATGCCTATCAGCCACATTTAACCTACCGTTCAAGTTGAAATGCTCTGCCGAAGATATCTAAAGCGATCCACAACCTCGAAATCTCTTCATAAAACTGAAATTCTTCTATTTTCAGCAAATTTATTGAACATAACCTGACACTTTTTCAGGTTTATTTTTGAAACCAAATGATTATATAGCCCTTTGCACATCTTGTATGTGCCTTTGCATACAATATTTATTCCAAATCTAGATTACGGAATACTTCTTGCAGTTTGAGCACAGAATAGATGATATTGCGTCACCCTACCGTACACGCAGCTCAACATTAATTTCAACTTCAATATCGTAAATGTGAATTACCGCTGTAGCTCCCTCATATGTCCATCTTATTAGGTTTACATAGGCTTTGTCTACACCCTGATTAAACAATACATCCATTATGGCTTGCTTTTAGATTGCGTTAAATATTTTTCCATAGTCGATAGAAGTCAAGCACAGTGGCATGATTTAGTCCTTCTATCTCTCGATGGCCTGCTGTACAACCTGGATTTGATCCATTATACTGAATCCACTTCTGAATCATTATGATTGATTGTACATCAATCAAGAATCAAAGTAATCCATCATTGTGCATCAATCATGATGATTGATGCACAACCAATTGATTTTTCTTAATATTCATTTATATATTATCTTGGTGAAATTTTTGTACATTACTGATAGGATAATAGGATAGGAGGCTTATTGGGCTGCAGTTCTTTGAATCTTCCTGTGCTCCTTTTTTATGTAAAATGATCACTTCTGCATTTTTCCGTAAGTCGGGTAGCCAAACCAACTTTTAGCTTTTCAACAATTACGTTGTCTTCTTACTGTTTTCCATTTACTCTATAGTCTTTGTCCCGTATATTAAGACAATCGGCCAAATGGAATATGTTATGATAGAAGGTATTTATACAAGATTAAATGAGTGAGAAGCTGTAGAGGAGCGGAAGTAGGCAGTGATTAATATTTGGATGTAGCACCCCAAAAAATCTAAAACGTAGTAAAAAACAAATTGTTTATAACAGGAACTTATTAAGGATGAGAAAGAGACATAATATATGAATATATTATAAAACTAATTTACAACCAAGTCTAATAAAATATGGATCAATGATCAGAACAACAATAGAAGTAGAACAAATCAAATATGAGTAAATAAAAGTGCAAAAATATCTTAAGAGTATCTGCAGGAAAAAAAAGGGATAACTTGGAACAGAAGATGAAAAATGAAACGAAAGAAGATGGAACAGAAGATGGAAAAAAAACTTCAAATCCAAATAAGGACATCTGAATTTATTATCAAGAAGTTAAAACAGAAAACAAACCATGTTAACAAAATTTCACTATTACTGTAGAAAAGGAAATGGGAAATTAATTTTGCAAGTCCAAAGAAATAGCAAATGTGTGAAAATAGTATTTTCAATACACGATGATTAGCGTGATAATTACAATAAAAGAATAGATGCAAAAAGAAAACGTTTCATGAATATAGGAAATAATAAGATCTGATAAAAGAATGTGGCACTCTATTATAAGATATTTTTTAAATAAATTATTATTTTCTTTAACATTTTTGTTTCTTTTCTTTTAGCTTCTTCTTTTAGCTTGAAAAATTTCGCCCAATGGTCGTCCAAGGTTGGAACGGTTTTCTCATTTTTTTATGGCTTTCCAAAAGTATAAATCCTCGAACTCTACAAAACAATCCCCTTTCGTCTATGATGTCTTCATTTGATATAAATTTCGTTCCAACCAGCAATTTCTGCATGTTTCGAAACAGGAGGAAGTTCTCCTCCAAAGAACAAACGGGATGCATCAATTTGTAGCGCAACGGCGGACGAATCGGCAAGTGCATTATCGCAGTGACACAGCACTCATTCCTTCGTGCAATGAGGTCATTTTTATGCAATAATGCAGCATAATACTCTCGTACGATGGTCCTTCTCTTCTGCAAATAGTTAGTTGCTGTGACTTTTCCGATAGTTGGAAGCATTTTCGCCTTCTTCGGGCCACGTTCGTCGGGTACCAGGGTTGCTATTTATGATTAAGGAATAATAAATAAAAGCAAATATTTATCATTGAAAATGGTTTTATTGTTTTTTAAAATATTATCCACATACTTTTCGATATATGATCGACATACTTTTCTATATGTTTGAACCAATTTTCATAGCGCTTTTTCCATTCCGATTGAAGTACCTCCAAAACATGAATTTTGACCGCATTAATCGCTTCTTCTAGCGTTGAAAATCGTCGACCACGTAGTTTATTCTTTACGGACAGGAACAAAAACAAATCCTTGGGTGCCAAATAAGGACTGTACGGCGGATGATCCAGCAATTCGATGTTTTAACCAGTCAAATATTGAGTTGTTCGGTCCGATGTGTGAGAGTTCGCGTTGTCATGGTGAAGAATGATCCTGAGCGCTGGTGGTTTTTTCTTATTTTTTCAAAGACTTCTCGCAAACAAATGATTGTGTACCACTAAGAATTGACTGTTCTGCAATTCTCTAGGGATTGTAGCCACATGCCGATTTATCCCAAAAAATGCGACCATTTGCTTAGAAGTGCTTCTTGCGCGAACAACTTTTGTTGGGTTTGGTGCATTTTGAAAGACCCATATAGTCGACTGCTGCTTATTTTCGGAATAATACGAATAGATCCAAGATTCTTCACCTGTATAGATGTTATACAAGGATTTTGACGCACCACGATTGTATTTGTTGGGAATTTTTTTGTACCAATCGACACGAGCCTTTTTTTAGCCGTTTATCAAATTATATATTCCATCGGATACAAATCTTTTTCATGGCTTAATGTTCATAAAAATCTTGTGTATGCTTGTCATACTAATGCCCAGAGATGCCTCAATCTCACGGTATGTCACATGACGATCTTGCTTTATCAGTTCGCGCACACTATCCATGTTTTCTGGCACAACAACCGATTTTTGGCGAGCTTCTTTAAATTCGTCCATAAGCGAACTACGGCCGCGATTGAATTTACTAAACCAGTGATATACAGTGGTTTTGGACAATGCTTCATCGCCAAAGTCGAAGTGAGTTGATCGATCCATGTTGATCGATGTTGATCGATGAATCGATCGAGCAATGTTGAGATAATCCTCGTCCAAAGTCGTAGTAAGTCATCGCACGAAAATGTTCTTCATTCCATTTTTTGACTGGGATGAAATGTTTAAGTCAATAAACAACCCAGGAAGAAAATACATATATAGGAGCATTCCTAATTAATTTGTTACTGTCGACAAGCTTTGAATCGAAATCAATTTATAAATAAAAACCTTAGGGTTTTTTTCCTACTTGTATTTTTTTTCATGGCATTCGAAAGGAAAATTAATTTTGCGTTAAGGGAGATAGCCTTCCCAAAAGGACACTGTTATTAGGTTTTAGATGGAAACCGAGCGCTTTTAAATCAGCTTCATTTGGTTTGTGTCGGATAATTTCGATCTAATGGGGTTTGTTTTTCTCAGCGGTCAGAAACATTTGAAATATAAAATTAGAAATGTTTGAATTAGATGTAACATTAATTACTGACTAAAAAGCTTTTGATTATTGTTTATACATATGTATTGTAGTTAATATGTTTTCTTATTCTAAAGTGAATATCGAAATAGATTTCATTCTCATTTTCACTTCGTGTATAGAATTTTACTTTACATATTTACATCTTACTTCACGCAGATCCATTCTTAACTGTAGTGAATAAATTAATAGTTTTATAAAAGGATTCCAGAATATTCCGGTTAAAGGTATTTTACAATCGTTTTAAGAATCATTTGCTTTTTTTCTGAGGATATAATTAATATTGATTTTCCCCACAGTGATGGCTGTTAACCCGATACGAGTATGACCTCAGCCATGGCTATTAGTTTTTGTGATTATATCTTCTTTTTTAACATCCCAGATTCCCGTTTCTTGTTCTTTAGTTCACCATAGAGAATCTACTTCGGTATCCTGGGATGTAATATCCTGCATCATTTGGTAATGATCTAACCATCTCAGGTGAGCTTTCATGATCTGGGATTCTATACTCAAACTGCTGGCTTGTTCAAATACCTCCACATTGGTCCGATAGTCGTGCTATTTTATTCTCAAGATTTTCCGGATGGTCTAGATTTATTTTCGATACAGGACCCATGATTCAACTCCAAGTAGAGAAAGATGGAAGTTATTCAGGCATTGTAAACACTGATTTTAGTGCGTTCCCCTAAGTCTCGGTCACCTCAACATAATACCATATGCAATAGCCTGGGCGGCCCTCCTATGATCTCCAAGAGCTTCCACATTATGTTTCTGTCTATGAAGTCAAACGCCTTTGACAGATCCACAAATGCTACGAATAGGCTTTTATTTTGCTCTCTGCATTTTTCCTATATTTCACGTACCGAGAATATCATATCTGCTATTCCATGACCTGCTGTGAATCCACACTGACTCTCCGGCTGTCAATACCAGTCAGTCTATCTAATATAATTCTAGCCAGAATCTTTCCTGCAGCAAAGAGCAATGATATACCTCGATCGTTGTTGCAGTTATCTCTATGTTCTTTTTTAAAAATAAGTATAATCCATGGATCTCTAAAGTTCGACGGCATTTCCTGCTTTCTCCAGCAGGCAGATTATTTCGTGAAGTTTGTTCACAATAATATTGCCACCAGCTTTGTATATATCCACTGGCATTCCATCCAAGCCTGTAGCTTTATTTTTTCTTAGCTTCCGGATTGCTATTTCTACCTAGTTCGTGGTGCGTTTTTCGTCCATGCTCATAACTGTACGACTTCGAGGGCTGAGCTCCAAGACTCTCTCATCGGGCACTGAGTCAGCAAGTTTTTGAAATGCTCCTTCCATCTGTCTTTTATACTCTCTATGGTACGGTTCCAGAATCAGCAACTTCGTACCGATGCACTGTTGTTTATTTGCAGCTCCAAGTTACCTCTAATGTTTTGGAAGATTCCCCACAAAACTATAATATTGATTTGATGGTATTTCTTTGCCATGTTTACATGTAATAAATAATATTGTCATTATTAGTTTCTTTTTAATAAAATATTATCAAAACAATCACTAAAGATTTAATGATGGGGAAGCACTGTTCTATGCTTAATTAGAATATTAATTATTGTTAACATAGTAGACAGGAGCCCATTGGCATCTCCATTTATCTAAGTCTAAAATATATGACTACATGGAATTATTAAACTTAAAATCTGTTCGAGAGATCCAGTTGATCGCAGTCTTCTCATAGCGCGCATGTTGCAACATGCGCAAGTGCGAACATCTGTAAGTTCTTTTTTGCGATTAGTTTTTTGTATTTCGCTCTAAAGCTCTTAAGCCGGCGCAACACATTGACCCAAATGGCCATGCTAATATTTGATCCAACGTTCGCTGTTTTTTCACACATCACAAGTGAGCATCCACACTCAAACCACACACACCACCACAAACTAACAAAAACTGTCTTGATGCGTTGAAAAGATAGCACACGGGTTAGCTAATGGGATGGGCCAATGGGATGGGAGCTTGGGATATGTTCCAGGGTGAGCAAGTTTCTTTGATGTACAACACAAAACCGATAACCCATCGGCAAGTGGCCAATGCAACCACCCAACATTGGCCCAGTAACGCTTGAAATATCGTAAGGCCAATGCATGGTGCCGGCTTTATTTTCTGACTTCGTATTTTCCATATAAAGGTCACGTTGAATGGTTTCGTTATAAACACACCACGGGGCATTAGAACGAAGAAGCGGCATTTCCAATGATTTTTATACCAAAAAGTTTGTTATTGAAACTGAAAAACGGTCAAAAGTAAATATATTTGGAGAGAACATTATTCGGAACGAACTTTCTAATGATATTCATAGATATTCTAGCAATGTAAGCAGTCGTCTCATCTTGTTAAAATGTTATGTGCCATCATTAACAAGAAGAAATCTATTTAATTGCTGTTTCAAATATTCTCTAACGGACTTATATCACGGCATTTTCATTCGCATCATCATGATTCACATGAAAAATGTTAGGATCGATTATACCAATAGATAATATTGCATAACACATCGTGATCCACTCTGATTGGTACTGTGTAAAGAAGCTGCATTTCTCATATAGTTGCCAATGATTTTCGTCAGATCAGTATGTGTATTCAAAAGTGCACATGTGCTTTATTAAACATAAGTTAGCTGTGAAGGAGATAATTGTTTTCCATCCAAAAGAACCGAGATTTGTGAATAAATATATATGATCGAATATATATGATTGAACTGAATTTTGATTTTTCAATGCATTCAAAACCTGGATGTGGAACTTATACAGATGCAAAATGCAAAATGAAAAATGCATTCAAAACTAACCTTCGAAATGTTTGAAAATTACAATATGATGAAACGAAAGTGACGATCAACAGAACGCAGTAACATTAAGTTGAATAACAGCTCTGACTCTTCATGTTTAAAGGCGTTCGTACATTTTTTCTCTACCTGGAGTGTAATACTATTTATCATAATGGCGAACGCACGTTAGGCAGTACTAATAAGTTTCTGCATGAACTTACTAACTTAACTGACTTTTTTTACTGAATTCTGCAAATACAGTAACGGTAGTCACTTTACCCCTACCCGATCGATGGGCGGGAAATTTGAGATTGAAAATCGTTCGTTTCTCTGCCATATCATGTCTAAATAAATGATAAATCAAAATAATAAATATTTTGATATCAAACATTGATAAAATCTGAATCACCCTCATATAACGTTTAACACCTTTTCAGTATATAAATGATGATTTTTTCTTTATATAAGAAAATAAGATATATATACCTGTATAAGTAACTGCAATTTTAATCCGGAAATAAATATAGCTCTATTTTAGTAAATCAGATTATTGCATTTAAATAAATCTTTAGAATAGGGAATTTTTTTTTTAATTCAATTATGTTTTATAAAATGCAAACCTGACTATTGAAATCTTAATGCAAAGATATTATTTCTATATATAGGGTTGATTTTTTAGTGCATCCGAACTTTAAATTCAAATAAAACAACAACCAAATTAGATGCCTTGAAACATTAATATTTCAAAGCATTAATATTTTAAAACTATTCGGACAAATGTCTGCCGCGGCTACTACTGACAAAACCCAATTTGTCATTCGACTTTCTGACCATTTTTTCAAGCAATTGGGGTCTTATGTTCGTAATTTTCCGAGTTATGTCGACTTACAAGGCGTCAATAGTTGCTGGTTTATCGGCAAAGATCAAATATTTAACATAACCCCAAAGAAAATAATCTAAAGATTGTAAATCACATGACCTTGGTGGCCAATTCACAGGTTCGTTGCTCGAAATAATTTTCTCACCGAATTTTTCCCTCAGTAAATCGATTGTTGCTTTGACATGTAGCTGTATGACATGTGGAGCTATCCTGTTGGAACCACATCTCTTCCAGATCAATACCATTCAAATTCAGAATTAAATAATCCAGGTAGTCCAATAACAAAGCCCAACTTGCCCCGAATGACGACGAATTGATACATTTAGATCCTTATCAGCACTGCCAGCAAGAGCAGCGAAATTTTCTTCGGAACGCACGGTTTCTTTTATCTCGTTTTTGTTTTAAATGCGTTTGGAATTTGGCAATAAATCGGTGAATACATCACGAAGTTCATATTCACGAAGTGCTCTATAAGTTTGGTGCACATAACATTAATTTTCATAATAAATTTGCAAAATTTGCAAGCGTTGCTCTGATGTTAAACGTTCTGTGATGATTTGCCAGACTATACTGAATAATAGCGACCCTTATCGGAAGTTCGGACACACTACAGAAATAACTCTTTACAATGATACGAAATAGAAATTATTAAATTTGCATATCATAAAATAATTCGTTTCTGAACTTTTGTTTTGAAGGTTTACTTTTTTCATGTCTTGGTATATGAGAAACAGAATGATTGCTATTAAAAATAATGACGCCGTACAGTTCAGACACAATACGTATTTTTTTTTATTTTACTATTAATGTAGTGTTTTCAAAATTGCTGAATGGATATGGATATCAACTCTAACCATATTTAAATATATAGATTTAAAAAAATCCATGGTGGATTATAGAACTATCATTATATCCTCAATAAATCACGGTGTGATGGGATTTATGGTTAATTAAGTCATCGGTTTGAACTGTTTCAAAATGTTATGTTACTTTTAAGGGATCATGATATGATAATCGATAATCAAGAAATAATTGGAGCTTATTGACTTGGATGCTATGCAGCTGAAACAGTATGGAGCTTTACCTGACAGTTGCAGCTACACAATTGGTTTCTCTTCTTTCTTACACACCAACTCTTTTGAACGTAATATTTTCTTAACTATAGATGAATTTTGGGTATGGAATTCTTCGGATTTGATATTATTGGGCAACTTTCTTTGGGTTATGTTAATAATAATTTCCAAATATTTGGACGGCATCTACCATGCCACTGGCTAAATAGATCTATAATTATAGGTAAACCTGATAAACTATTTTAAGAATAAGAAGGCCGTTTAAAAAATAAGTGACGGATATTTTAATGATATATTCAAAACATTAGTGCTGGCTGCTCATGTTTTGAATTAAATAAATAAATATAATAAAAACCTTCAATAATTTTATGCACTTAAAGTAACTATATTTCTTGATTCTCTAAATCGGTTAAGGGGTTCCAATTTCTCATTATAATTAGTATGTTTATTTAAGTTAGAGATGCGTCAACGCACTAGGTGTTATTTAACAACTTGTAACAACCTACATCTTAATAACATACATCTTAATGTGGATATCGAGCCAAGGTCATCAGCTACCGATAACTACGGTGGTCAGCACTCTTCTCAGGATATCAACCCTTGGTTTTGTGCCTAACCGTTAAGTCTCGGGAGAGGCCTACCGACTACCGAGTAACTAACGTATAATTCCTCTCAGAAAGCATTCGGCCTTACCCATAATTGAACTGGCATGACTGAGGGCTTATTCTGGTCCAGAATATTATACACTTGCCTAGAAACATTCACAAATATTTAAGAAAGTCACATCACAAACATCCATTACTGTGATACCGTCGGGCCACTGCCTTAAACATCGCGGCTAATTCGGCTGGTTTTCCTATTATAGAAATATCATAAATATACACAATATCATCAATATTAAAAGATGATCAAATAATATCAGACAACAATTTACAAACGAACAATATGAACAAACTTAACGAAATGTTTGGCAAATTAATAGAGCAGAGGAACACAATGTTAAAATTGCTATCATAGTCATCAGTAGACTAGGATAATGGTTACATAAAATAACTACAAAATTACCATATGACATGACGCCTGTGGTTGAACAACATGCTCAAGAATTAAAAACATTTATTGTAAGTCACAATCTTGACATTGTGTCAGAGACCAATTTTCAAACAAACACTACCTACGAGCATCGAAATATAAAATGTATGATATATCCGGATGATAAAGCCTATGAGGGAACTGTGATTATAATCCCAAAAAATATTCATTAATAGGTTCACGAAAATATTAAAAAAAAATATAAGTATATAGTGTAACAACTGAAGATAACATTTTCACAAAAACACAACGGGGAAGAATAATATGGAAAATTATTCGCAAGGCTGGAAAAAAAAATTATTGCAGGTGGGGATTATAACGCAGAGCGCTTCTAGTTGGAAATCACGTTTTTTAACTAATTATAAAGGACGAAAACTTTTGAAGACAATGAATGCCAATAACCTAAAATATTTATCAATTAATGAACTAATCTACTGGCACTCGGACAAGAGTAAGATTACAGATTTGTAGAATTCTGCTGTTACTAAGGGAATATATACTAAAAAGTGTACAGCCCATCAATTAATCCATGAATGGATCATTCTCCGCCAATAATTATCACAACGATATATAGTATTAACAAAAAAGACAATTTTGCTACGTTACATAATAAGAGAACAAACGGCATTTTTTCTAGAAAAAATTATTGATATTATTCAGTTATATTACCTGTAGAAACACGTACGAAGATGCAGCTTGGGTCGCTACACCAACAATAAAAAATAATCAAATATAAGAAAAAATAACACGGAAAATAAGACAGAAAATTGATGAAAAAGAAGACTGGGCAAGTTAAGAAAAAAAAGAAAGAAGAAATAAAAATAAGAAACAGTTTAATAAAGCAACTAAAGAGTTGAAAGAAATAATTTCGGAAACAAAAAAGCAAGAAATCAAAAATACTTTAAAGGCCTTTCTCCTACACAAGCAACTGATTATTCGTTATAGAAAGCAACTGAAAGATTAAAATGATTCACCAATTAGAAATAATAATAATCACTGGGCAAAGAGAAATAAGAACAAGGTATAAGATTATGTCAATCATCTGCAAAAAGTATTTCAGTTCTTCAATTCAAAAGGCGCCCTGTTAAGTGTTTTATTCCTATAACCTTCGTACACAATGCAATACTTATAGCAAAGGTAATTATGATTCCTAAGCCAAAAAAAGTCTACTGAAGCTGTGTCTTATAAACTCATAAGTTTGCCGACGATACAAGGTGTTTGAGAAAATCTATTTCAAGCGATTGAAATTAGTCTTTGATGAAAGTAATGTCATCTCCGCACATCAATTTAGCTTTTGTGATAAACATAGAACCATGGAACATGTTCACTGATTAGTTAAAGGAATAGCGGACTTTGATGCGAAGGGCTATTGCTCGGCAGTCTTCTTGGATATATAAAAAAGCGACAAGGTTTACCACCAAAGTTTACATTATAAATTAAAGAAGAATCTACCTTATCTCCATAACCATCTCATCAAATTCTGCTTAACAAACATACATTTCTTCATAAAATAAATTAGTGAGTATTAAAAAATCCTTTCTGCTGTGCACCCCTTTTCTGCTGTGCACGAGCAATTTGCCAACGACCAATTCAACAGTGATGGCGACGTTCCCTGATAACACGGCGATTTTGGCATCAAACACCAACCTAGTGGTTGTATCAATCAAATCTCCAGGCCAACTTAAATAACATCCAAATATCGCTTAAAAAATGGTAACTTTGGTCCAATGAACCTAAATCTAGACACATCACTTTCACAAATCACAGAGTTCACTTATCAACCAGTTAAAAATTAATGACCGTCAAATTCCACAAGTCGAAGACGCACAATATCTTGTGAAAAACATAAACTGAAAGGCTAACCTGACAAAAACATATATTTACAAAGCAGAAACGGCTTTATGTTGAACTAAGCAAAATGAGCAACTAAGCTTATCATTAGCTTATTCGATGTAGGTGACAACTTTTTTTGTTGAATAAGATGCTGCTCTACAAAACTATTCTGCATCCAGTCTGGACATATGGAATTCAAGTCTGCGGCACTACAAGTATATATATATATATATATATATATATATATATATATATATATATATATATATATATATATATATATATATATATATATATATATATATATATATATATATATATATATATATATATATATATATATATATATATATATATATATCCTATATATATATATATATACATATATATATATATACATATATATATATATATATATATATATATATATATATATATATATATATATATATATATATATATATATATATATATATATATACATATATATATATATATATATATATATATATATATATATATATATATATATATATATATATATATATATATATATATAGATCAGAAATCATCCAGAGGTTTCAAAATAAGGTCCTACGTCTCATGGTTGGGTCTCTAATAAAATTATGTATCAAAATATTCCAGTTACTTCAGTCAGAGAGGTTATATTTGAATACAGTGAAAAATTACCGAAATAGTGTCAGTGCTTCCTAATGTGCTAGCCAACGCACGTCTTAGAAAGTGTATTCCTCAGACTTAATGAACAGCTTCATAGAATGGTGTATGTATGTTATCATATTATTGTAATAATTACTATTAGTTTTAGTTTTAAGAGGATCTAAAAATTTTAAGTTGAGATATAAGTATTATATAATGGAGTCGATGTAGACATACCATTGTAATATCACAAAGCTTATTGCGCTTAGGCAGATTACTAAATGAAGGAGTTAAACAAAATATAGAGATTATTTTAAATTCCTTAAGGAAGTACGTGGAAGTAGCAACACTTATCAGTCAAAATAATGATGAAATTTTTTTGTCTTCCTAAAATTTAAGTTACAAAAATTCACATTTTTTATTTATAATATTAAAATAAACTTTATAGTTATTAATAAATTACTATTTAGTTATAAAAAGTAACGAATTTACTTTATTTGACGTTATTAACACGTGGTTCGAAAAAAAGATGTGGCAATCGCGCATTTTATTTAAGTATATATTATGTATATGTATGAGAATTTTAATGCTGCGAAATGGAAAATTTATATTAAAAAATATGCATTCTAGATACAAAGGTAAATTCTGTAAGAAAAATATCTCTTTTAACCTCAAATTCAGAAATGTCATACATCATACGACTTCAATTATTTAAATAATTTTATCGGTAACCCGATATTATTTATATATAATAACTTTCTGCAAATATTAAATTTTATCATGTGATGTTTTTTATTCTATAAAGTTGAAAGAATAATAGTGAAAAATAGAAAAATCTGGGGCGGAAATCATTCTACCATAAGAGACTGTGTATAAGAACGGATGAAAATATAATTTTTCTAAAAAACTAAACGGTGAATAATTTTTCAATTTTGAGTATGGTTCAATTACATATTCTTTATCACAATTACCGAATTTCAAGTATTAGATTTGGAAACTCTTTTTTCCCATAGAAACGCTCGTACCTCCTTAACTTAATGCATATTCCTTGCATTAAAAATGCCCATTTTAAGACTCTAAATTTTAATGAACATGTTCATTATAATTTTTTATCTTTATAGTTAAGAGCAGTTAATCTATCACACTACATTTATCGTTAAATTTCCATTACTCAGAGCTCACATACCTTAGGAAGAAAAAGGAACTTTAATCTGAACATAATTTACTAGCCCCGTTAGGACAAATTACGATGTTAAAATTCCGGAATGAAATAGATCCTTTAAAATAAGGAAATTTTGCTTCAAAATCCAATAAAAGAATAATCCAAACGAAAAAAATTCATTTGAAATATTTTTTTTATAGATGAGCAATATCGTTAACCATTTCGTCAGAGATATTTCCCATTTGGCATTTTAATCGCGAATTAAAAGTGTATTTTTTTATTTATGGGAATGGCAATGGAAATTTATTTATTTCTTTTTTTTCGCTACTTAAGATGAAACAAATGGGTTTGGTTTAGCGGGTATTTACTTAAAGTGAAATGAGTAACACAGTACACTTGGAATTTTTGCCTATTTCTGTGAAGAAAATAAACCATATTATCATAACAGTTTTAGTATATGTTTGAACAATTGAAATGGCATTTGATAGTATATATCAAAATTATATTTATGCTTATTTTATCTAAATACTGCAATATTGTTTGTTGAAATTACATGGTTAGAAATGTCTTTATTGACAATAAAATACATAAATCAACATAATATCCATTTACTAGCTCGAAATACTTTTTCAAACGATTTTCCAATATTGTTTACTTTTTTGTATCACGTTTTATCGATCACTTCAAAATGTGCATTTGTTTCGTCCATGACTTTATTATTAGACGCGACCCTCTCTCCTTGAAACTATGTTCTTAATTCGGTATTGGTTTTTTTCTTGTGAAGATAGTTGATGGGCAATATTTCATATGTATCTCAAAATGTACTTTCCCAGCTGTTGTTTTGGGTTGATACAAAAGTTCATTCCACCATTTACACACCTGTGACATTGTTAGCTGTTAGTTGTAAACTGTATGTTGTTTGGCAGAAGACATTTCCGCGAGCACTTGGGAAAAAAGTGTGTTATTTTGTTGTGTTTTTTTAATTTTGTTAAGAATTAAAAATGGTAGAAAATAAAGAACATTTATGACACTTTATGATACTTCCTAGATGCAAGAGAAGATACGTATTATGTACCATGAGGGTGCTGTTGAACATTTCATGTTTCCTAAGTGGTTCGGAAAGTATCGTGAAAACTATTTTAATCTTAGCGATGCACTATCCTGGACAACGCCCCGAGGCTGATGGTAACGAAATTTTAGAGCGCTGTTTTTAAGTAATTGGCATAGAACAACTCGAAAGATCGAATAGAATATTGGAATCAACCATTCAACAATGTCAAGGCGATTACGCCAATGTCGAATGGTTAGCAAGGTCGATATATGGATTGAAAATGCATTGCGTAAAATTAAGCTTAAGAGATCATGGTGTAAATTCATAGATGCCTCATCATCAGCGCAAATGCCAGTTTACAGCCACATAAGGTTATGCTATCAATTTGGTAGGACTGGAAAGGAATCGTTTATTATGGGCTGTTACTTAAAAACTAGTCCTATAATCCGGAAAAACACTCGATCGAAAAACAGATTCGATCAGAATTGACCCGAATTAGTCGAGATAAAGTACAATGCTAGATCACACATATCTTTGGCCGCCCGACATAAAATTTTACACCTTGATATTTCTATCTTGCGTCCTCTACCATTTCTACCAACTACCACTTCAAAACAACTTAGACGCTAAAAACTTAACCTCCTTGAAAACCTTAAAAAATTGCTTCGATCAGCTATGCATATGCTTCTTCGAAGCATAAACCTTAGGAACTATATGGGCTTGGGATTATGGAGCTACCGGAGATATGGAGAAAGGTCATCGAATAGAACGGTACTATGTTAAAGTAAATTAATTAAAGTTATTTTGAGTAAAGGAAACTTTTCTTTAACTTTTTCCAAAAAACAGGGACGAACTTTTGGATCCACCCAAAATTTTTATGTTTTTCGCATATTTTTCCAGCTTTGCCTTTAGGCAAATTTCATGTTTTTGTTTTCAATTTCTTCCTGACTTATAAGTTATCGTACCATCTTTTCCTTGGATATCCTACAATCCTTCTTCGCTTGGGCGACTTGTTGTTTGTTATTCTTCCAATGTACTGATATCATCCATTTCTCTTGCCACTGGATAATTATTTCTATGTTGTAAGTGCGCATTATAATTTTGTTGAAATTATGTTAAAGAGGAGGGGATTTTAAGAGCCTCCTTGCCTAATTCCTGATTCAGAGTTGATTAATTGAGGTGTTGATGAAAAGAGTTGACTGATTGGTTCAGTAATTTCGTCCTTTATTCTTGCAATTACTTTATTGTTCTTGTATATATTTTCGACATTTTTGATCATGTCTTGTGGGATATTCCTTATATATAGAAAATTAATTACTACTTTGTACTTTGTTGAATACATTCTATGAGTCTATCAGGCACAGGTGAGCTAGAATATTGTCTTCTAGAGATATATATTTCACGTGTTTTACAATAAATACCGTGCTAGTCCACAATCGATCAGTTCTAAATTCTCGTCCTGTAATTGCATGTTCTCCTTGATTTTTCTTGTTAGTATATTTGTTGATGTTTGGAATTTAGTAGATTTATTACTAGATAATTATTCTTCTTTTTGGCATAGTATTAGTAAAACTATCCCTCTTTACCATTTATCTGGATCTTCTGTACACATATTGGAAATTGTTGAATCGAATTGTACCCTCCGAATTTCAGGTTAATTACATTTTTTTGTTTTTCTAGTGCTTCTTCTACGCCTTCTTCTACACCTTCTTCTCTTATTATTGATATTTTATTTGCTGTCATTTCTGGTGTTTGTGGCATTGTAACTCAATGTTTTCTTTTATAAAGTTATATAAAAGTTAATGTAATATAATAAAACAAAAAGTAATATATGACAAACATTTTCTTCCAAGGTATATTCCCTTACCTGATATGATCTATGTTTTTTGCCGCTAAATACTCACTATTATGCGCAAAACATTCCCAGAGATCATATTATATCAACGATATCTTCTGGAATGTAGAAGTAGGACTTGTTGGCAGAGCTAATCCTTTTTTTTTAATTTAGTCGCGTCAACGATCTACCGTTCTTTAGTGACTATCTAATCTATAGCTTTACACGTGTCCTATTAAAGCTAGGTATTGCTAGGCTGGATGCTGGATTGGATTACTAGGCGAATGACTTGCCCACTTAACCACTGTGGCCGGAGCACTACATATTTTCGGAAGCACCTTATCAATGTTAGGCCTCTATAACCTTTACAATTATTTATCTCAGGAAATAATCATTATTAAAATATCCAACGATTGCTCTAATGTGGTCAAGGTTCGCGTTTTTGATCATTTTTTATAAACCATACTGCTTGAAGTTCCCTATAGAAATGTTCATGCTCTTTTCAGGTATTTACAATATCAGCAATTGCGATATTAACGATCATTGATTATAATATTCTCGATTTTATCTATAATTTCTCCTTTTGTTATATATTTTGGGCGACCGCTGCGTTTATCATTAAGAATACTTATTACACTCTTTTAAAATCACCGATCCAAATACGAACTCTTTTATATAATGGTGTAAACTAACCTAAACTTTGATCCGAATGCTTTCTGATATCACTTGCTGATAAACCTTTTAAATAGATAAAATAAATTACACTACGAAGATTAAACTTGAAGAGATTTCCCACTAAACACCAGATCACTTTTTTTGAACTTTTCCACGCACAAAAAAGTGATTTGGTGTTTAGTGGTAACTCTCTTTAAGTTTAGTGTTTCACACCAAAGGTTCCAATAGAAGAATTGAACTACGAAGATTAATAACACAGGTCTGTAGTGGTTTTGGTGCCGGAAAGACTAAAACTGTTTTTGAATATGCCTATTATGCTGGTTCAAACGGTATATATATATATATATATATATATATATATATATATATATATATATATATATATATATATATATATATATATATATATATATATATATATATATATTTGAAGTATACGTGTAGTTTTCGAGATATACGATTCGTCGAGATATACGAGATAGTCGAAGAAATACGATTATTTCATATTTTTTTATCTTTTGTTATATCATTGAATATGGAGAAAGCTTCTTTTCCGTGATTACTTCGAGTGAGTTCACTGTAAGAGCTAAGATTGTTCGAAAAGTTGTCCAAATGATTGTGGAAGTAGTGAACTATGATGCTCATGTTACATCCGATTATTCTGAAATTTTTGAACATGTTTTGCATGAATTTGCATGAATTTTCTGACTTCTAGGAAACTTTTTACAACATTGACGAAAAAAAAAACAGGCTAATGATTCTATATCATTCATTGAATGCACGAAATTGTTATCTTTCATCAAAAGCTTAATTTGCGGTCCATCGAAAATGCCAGCCTTAAGTTTCTGCTTGCTCCAACATGGACATTTTCTCGATATATAATCAAAACATGAACCATTTTTATTCAATGCGTTGACATACTTTTTCATTAGTTCCAATTTTATGTGCAATGGAGGCAAAATCATTTTTTCTCTAATAACTAACGCTGTATTTTGCGCTGATATTTTGTTTCTCAACTGTCAAATCTTTTCTTTCAGGCCAGTGTGTTTTAATCTAATGCTCGCTTTTAGCTCTGTTAAATCAGAAATAGAGAAAACATGGAAATTTCGTGTAGCCGCTTTGTTGACCCAATAAAAAGTTTACCATTTTTAAATTAACGCATATATCCCACTTATGATCATAGTATTTGAGTTTTGCCAATACAAGAGATATTGTTTTATGCTCCTCCTTTAATTTAGTGGAATGAGCAATGGGAATCACACCATGCTTATTGTCGTTATGTAGAAAAACACATTTCAAACTCCGATTGAAACTGTCTACAAAAAATCTCCATTGGTTGGTAGTTCAAGAAACTCATTTTTTGATAAAAGACTACCGACATCATTACAATTTAACAACGTCATTTTCTGAGTAAAAAACGGAAGCAGTTCTTTTTCTCGAGTAGAATGACATGTAATTTTAGTACCTGGAGAAAGTAAATTCCGCTCTTTGAGTCTGGATGCCAACAGTCCAAATTTTCTTTTAAAAGGTCGATGTCTCTGATAAGGGCGCTTAAAGCCTTTTGAGTAAAAAGCAAGCTATATTAATATATTTTACTAGAATATAGGTTATGTTATATTAAGTTAGAGTATTGTCAGTAGATGGCAATGTTTTTAAAATTTGAGGAAACCTTTTTATAAGATACCATATTGTAATATGTACAAGTACATCATCTTCTAGACCCTTAAATATCTTTCTGTTAGATGATTTTTATGAAGTGGTAGTAAGTGGAAGGTTAGCAAATATAAAACTTATATTAATAAAACTGGAATGTAACAATTTTTTTTTAAACTTTCTTGAAACTATCAATTCAAACTAGAAATGTTCTATTGTATTGTTATTAATTGGTATTCTCAGATAAGTAGTTATTTTTATTTCATTGCACATTAAACGTTACGTTCGTTTGAACATTACTTTGAAAAACTATTATAGTTTAATGCTTCTGGTAAAAATGAATATAATATAAAATAACAGTAAGTAATCGAAACGATTTATTTAAAAATTAAGTAATATATCAGGTTACAGAAAGAAAAATAATTTCATATTTTTAAAGATAACGACTTAGAGGTGACGTCCGTCTTTTCGTAAACATTTTATCGATCTCAACTGCACATTACCGATTACATGGCGCAACATTTTTATTGGAATTTCAGTTATCCAGATTATGAGGCTCCGAAATATATGAGAGTTCCGCAATATTTTGAAGCATCAACCTAAGCCTCACTCTTTAAATAGACCCATAAACTAAGATCACATGCCATGAATCTAGAAATGCCTAACCAAAGAATGTCGCTTTATGTGGAGATAATACGATTTAAAATAATTGACTAAAGACAATAATTGACGACAAAACTGTATGCAGTTAATATGATCTTGATGCCTCAATACAGGCAATATCTGGATTTTGCACGGATAAAACTTCAAATCCTCCTGTCCAAAATGTTTAATAAAACAGCATCAGGATAAAACAGCGTTCTGATTATATTTTTATAGGGGTTATTTCTATATCTGCTGGCTTCCTTTTCAGCGTAGAAGCAGTTTCTTAACTTATGTTTTGACAGCGGGACCAGACCTTGCCAAATGATTGCTATTAATATTGAATTGGCGACGAACTAATAGTTTAGCAGATACAGTACAATTATTATTGAAAAATAATGTTAAATTCAATTCAAATAGAGTGAAGATAATTGCCCTTGAGAGACGTAGCTGTAAATTTGATATGGGAAATCCTCTTCCTGTATTAAGTAATGATGGTTGTCAACTCGATACGAGTATAACCTCAACCAAGTCTACAAATTTTGCAGGGCCATTGATGAAGAATTATGGGTTTATAGTGGCTCAAATAACTCAGCTGAAATCTGCATGGTCTTTCACATACTAGGCATTTAAGGTAAGGAGCATAAATAATTGGTACTCGAAGTCCAGCCTGTCTGCCTTTTCGCGCTTGCTTGTTAATTGCGACTTTTTGGAGGAGCTGTACAGCTCTGTATATTTAGTCAGTGGTTTGCCGTCAGTTTCCCATTCAGGAGGGACATGGAGTTCTTTAGAAACTATTTTATGCGGTCATTATATCTATTTTGACCTCTTTTGAAATCTATTTTGATTATTGTTCTGTAATTTGTCAGAGAGAACCTGCTTCAGCATCCTAAAGTCCTGCATTCTTTGGCAATGATCTAACCATCTCAGCTGATTTTTTATGATGTGGGATTCTATGCTCAAACTGTTGGCTATTTCAAGCACCTCAACATTTATCTGATAGTCTTTGCCATTTTATTCTCAGCCTTATCTCAAGTAGTTGCATTTGCTTCCGATACAGGACCTACCTCCATATAGAATACCTATCTATATATAGAATTGTGGGAATTATGATGGCATTGTAATCACGAATTTTAGTGTGTTCGTTTAAGTCTCGGTTATTAAACACCCTTCACATTAGACGTCCAAAATTGACACCAGCACATTTTATTCTATATATAACCTTTATTCTATATATAACCTTTATTCTATATATAACATTTATTCTATATATAACATTTATTCTATATATTAAGTAATATTAACCTCACGTGATTCTCAATATCACAAAAAAACAGACATTTATTATATAAGGTTTTTGCTGGAAAAAATAAAATGGTTGGCTTGAAATTTCTTCAATTATAATGTTATTGATAAAAACCAATAGACGAAATATAAAAGAGAAAAGAAGAGAAACAAAAAAAACGTTATGATACAGATGTTTTGACTCGGATATAAGTTTTCATATTACATCCTGTTGCGAAAATAATAAGCTCGCCCAGACCAAAAAAACTGAACGTATCTTAAATGAAATTAATGTACTTTGAACTATTGTTATTCTGTCACCTGATAATTAATTAAAACTGGTAGACTAATAACCAAAAATATTTTTTTATTCGATGATCGGTATTTTCTTGTAAAGAGTGGTGCGAGTATCACGTAATCATTTTGATTTGGCGGCATTTTTTTTATCGTGGTATTTATGAGTTAGGATTTGAATGTTGTGTAGTTCAGAGTTGTGTAGTGCAAGTTTTATTGTGCATGAATACACGGTAAAAGAACGTAGTGAAATTGTTTTAATTTACGTTAAAAAAATTATGTACATTGAATGTGTGGAGAAAAGTAGGTAGAAGTATCGACAAACGTAGATTCGATGAAATGGTGCAATTAGAATTTCCTTAAGTTTACGTTGAATTTTGAGAAGTAACTTGCATGTATTTACTCTTAAGGTTCAAATTGTTCAAAACCTGTTACCTACATACAATAAGTGATTAAAATACTAAAGGGTTATCCATTTTGTGCTTCGGAAAATAAAATTTAAAAAAGCACACCAAGAATTGAGATTTCGATGTTTTATTCTTCATTTTATTGCTTGGGCTTTACCATTAAGTGTGGAATACATGATTTAAATATCCACCACGTAAGTGCTTCCACGACACAATCCTTTTGAGGTAATTTTTGCTTACTTTTCCGCACATTTCTGCTGAAATCTCGGCCATGACTTGACGAACGTTGATTTTGAACTGCTCAAAACTTTGTGGACTCATTACGTAAAAACGATCTTTTGTGAAGTCTCACAAAAAAAGTGCAATGGCGTCAAATCGCATGATCTAGGCGGCCAATTGACATCAGCAAATCTCGAAATTACGCGGGCTGAGAACTTTGCGCGCAATAAAGCGAAAATTGGTCTCGTCCACATATGAGCGATATGTGGTCTTGAACCACATATCGCTCAGATCGAAATCTTAAATTTCTGCCCAAAAATAATCGGTTGTAATACAACTATAGCATTCAGAATTGACGTTCATCCCTTCTTCACTTTTGAACTTTTTGTGGTCATCAAGCATCAAGCAGTGGTGCATCAAGCAGTCGCCACTTGTGGGTTTTTAGAGCCCCATATAAGGCAATTTTGTTTATTTACGTATCTGCCAAGCGAGAAATAAGCCTCATCGCTGGAGAAGATTTTGTTCGAAAAATTAGGTGAATGTTCAAGCACCCAATCGGCGTATGCTCGGCACATTCCATGGTCGGTGGGCCTCAATTCTTGCGTTAGTTGAACTTTGAAAGGATGAAGATGTAAGTCCAAATTCAAAATATGCCATAATGTACCGTAAGGCAAGCCCACAGATTCTGAATGCCGAGGAATCGATAAATTTGGGTCTTCAGCCACACTTTCACTAACAGCAGCGATATTATCCATTGAGCAAGCATTATGATGATACACATGTCTTAGCACATTCGTGACTGAGTATTTTCCCATTTCTTGACTGTGTTGGAAATTGTGCGCTTCGAAGGATGATTATGGCGACCACATTATGCTCGTAAGGCGCGAAACGTGGTTACGACAGAATCACCATTTTTGTAAAAACTTTTAACAATTCTAACGCGTTGTTCGGTGGTTAAACGATTCGTATTATAAAATGGCAAACTTTAAACTAAATAAATCACACTTAGAATGACATTAAAATTTGACAGTCGTCAAAATACTGGGCTATATTTTCCAACCTAGGAAATGGGTAACCCTGTTTAATGCCATTATAAAACACAATTTTTTGAAGGAAAACCTAACATAAAAAAGCCCCAAATCATACAGCAATTCAATGACAACATCCGTGCCAAAATCATTTCAGTAACACTAGATATGTTGACTAAAGGTATGGTAAATGTGTTTAAAAGGGCATTGCTACTAATATCTCACATTTGATTGATATAAGTTACTAAAATTAACGCAATGATTTAAAGACGAAATAAACATATCATACAAATATAAATCTAGCTTACCTGTTTTAAAAGTTGTAAATAATTATAATGGTAGATTGATACTTATCCCACCGTTTATTAAAATGAAATTTGTGAAAAATCGAGTGAGTAAGTTTAAAGATAATATATAGGTTTTCTCAACCCACTCAAACATCTATTTAATGCTAGTTTAATAAACCTCAGCTTTGGTTTCACCTTTATTCAGTTGGAAAATTCTGTCGAACTTGTCCTAACCTATTTAAGCATAACTGAAAATGTGACTATTGTCCAATTGTATACTTTTGTTAGTCGAAATTTCATCGACGCGTGCTTAGTCTCAAAATGTAATGAATTCAGGAAAGCCAAAGTTCTACAGAAAGGCGTATTTTTAGATCCGTTCTTGTTTTATTCAGCCCGAAATCAAGCAAGGGTCTATTAATTTTTCATTTTATTCACAATTGTTTTTGATCATTATTGACTAGAAATTGATAAAAATATAGAGAATATAAGGGGTAGTTTCAACGGTAGACCTTTCTAGTGTCAAAAGGCTGCACAGGCCAAGAAGCTCGTAATATTTTAGGATAAAGTTTCAATGCGTTGACGGCTTTAAACGTATTGGTTTTCTCTCCGAGCTTACTATAAAATATTTTCTTTTCAAGGTTATTATATTTGTTACTATAAGTTTGCTGTAGTTGTTCTGTTTTCCAACCCAAAAACCTATTAAATATATAAATAAGAGAAAAATAAAAAATTAAATCCATCACTTTATTTAACTGGACAATCTTCAATGATAAAATTATTATTGACAACTGATGGGAATACTTATCCCAAAAATAATTTGTTAAATAAGTAATTCTCGGTTTTAGTAGTGGAACTGGTTCCGGTTGCCAAACTGAAATTAATTCAAACTTTCTGAAATATATCGTCAAAAAACCCCAACCTAATAAATGCAGAAATTTATTAAAAAATGTATTCACACATCATCACATACCAACTTAGAACACCATTCGTACCAGCTAGAGTGTTTTTCCTGATTAAAAGATTTGGTTCAGCATTATTGACTTAGGAAAACTTGACCACTCGCAACTAATTAACATATCAGATAATTGCGAAAATGTTCAAAAAGCGATTCCATTTTCAAGTAGATTGTTATCAGAAATTAAAAAAGTATTGTTTCCAATTATCTAAAGTTAAAAAGCCTCACAAGCAGTTGCTTTAGAAGGATTTTATCCAAAGTAAACCAATGCTTCGAATAGTCTCTGTGGTATTGGATTATGTTGAAATTGTTATCTGGAGAGATGCTACTTATAGAAAATTGGGTTAAGGAGTATGTGTAAATAAAGGAATGATACTTCTTGCGTAGCGTGATATCTGGCAACATTGTTGGCTTCCTCATTGGAAAGGAGGCAGGCCAATATATGATGCGTCTTCAGTTTCAGTTTGAGGTTCTTATAGTCACTTGGAGATCCATAGCAATTATTTCCGCGAACGGGATTTTTCCAGTGCGTGAAAATGAGTGCGTGAAAATGAGTGACAGCAATTTTGGGCGTTATCAAGTGCTATTTCAGATTTGAACACAGTCCGATGGAAACTTTTGCGAAACTTCAACAAACCTATAGACACAGTGATATGTCAAGGATCTAGATTTTTTGCTGGCTTAAGGCATTCGCCGAAGCACAAACTTTACTGAAGATGAACTGCAAGAAGTAATGAAAATGTGGTAGAAGTTTGTAAATCATATAATGGGACTGGTTTTTTTTTTAATTACCGTTTTTATAATTGGCCTTCCTTTGCGAGTTTTATCTCTGATCCAGTCTCGGCCTTCAGATAATGTTTTAACCACGTGAAAACCTGGGCCTTTGACAAAACAGTTTTCACAGAGCGGTTGAAGTTTTTCAAAAGTTTCCGTGATACTGTGTCCAAGTCTAAAACAAAATTTAAATAGCGCACCGTTGTATATATATATATATATATATATATATATATATATATATATATATATATATATATATATATATATATATATATATATATATATATATATATATATATATATATATATATATATATATATATATATATATATATATATATATATATATATATATATATATATATATATATATATATATATATATATATATATATATATATATATATATATATATATATATATATATATATATATGTATATATACATATATGTTTTAGACTTGTGTTTAGACTCAGTGTCACGGAAACTTTTGAAAAACTTCAACATGTCTGTAAAACCTGTTTTGTCAAAGGCCAAGGTTTTCAGGTGCTTAAAACATAATCTGAAGACCGATACTGGATCGGAGATGAAATTCGCAAATGAAGGCTAATTATAAAAACGGTAATTTAAAAAAAAATCAGTCCCATTACATGATTTACAAACTTCTTCCACATTTTCATTACTTCTTGCAGTTCATTTTCAATAAAGTTTGTGCTTCGGAGAATGCCTTAAGCCAGCAAAAAATCTAGATCCTTGACACATCACTGTGTCCATAGGTTTGTTAAAGTTTCGCAAAAGTTTCCGTCGGACTGTGTTCAAATCTGAAACAGCACTTGATAACGTTCAAAATTGCTGTCACTCATTTTCAGAACGCACTGGAAAAATCCCGTTTGCGGAAATAATTGCTATGGATCTCCAAGTGACTATAGGAACCTCAAACTGAAACTGAAGACGCATCATATATTGGCTTGTCTCCTTTCCAATGAGGAAGCCAACAATGTTGCCAAATCCCACGCTATGCAAGAAGTATCATTTCTTTACTTATACATACTCCTCAACCCAATTTTCTATAAGTAGCATCTCTCCAGATAACAATTTCAACATAACCCAATACCACAGAGACTATTCGAAGCATTGCTTTGGATAAAATCCTTCTAAAGCAAGTGCTTGTGAGGCTTTTTAACCTTAGTTAATTGGAAACAATACTTTTTTAAATTTCTGATAACAATCTACTTCAAAATCGAATCGCTTTTTGAACATTTTCGCAATTATCTGATATGTTGATTAGTTGCGAGTGGTCAAGTTTTCCTAGGTCAATAATGCTGTACCCAATCTTTTAATCAGGAAAAACACCCTAGCTGGTACGAATGGTGTTCTAAGTTCGTATGTTATCTTATGTTCTAAGTTATGTATGTATGTTCTAAGTTCGTATGTTCGTACTTATTTAACAAATTATTTTTGGCATAAGTATTCCCATCAGTTGTCAATAATAATTTTATCGTTGAAGATTGTCCAGTTAAATAAAGTGATGGATTTAATTTTTTATCTTTTCTCATATTTATATATTTAATAGGTTTTTGGGTTGGAAAACAGAACAACTACAGCAAACTTATAGTAACAAATATAATAACCTTAGAAAGAAAATACTTTATAGTAAGCTCGGAGAGAAATCCAATATGTTTAAAGCCGTCAACGCATTGAAACTTTATCCTAAAATATTACGAGCTTCTTGGCCTGACCAGCCTCTTGAGACTAGAAAGGTCTACCGTTGAAACTACCCCATATATTCTCTATATTTTTATCAAGTTCTAGTCAATAATGATCAAAAACTATTGTGAATAAAATGAAAAATTAATAGACCCTTGTTTGATTTCGGGCTGAATAAAGCAAGAACGGATCTAAAAATACGCCTTTCTGTAGAACTTTGGCTTACCTGAATTCATATCATTTTGAGACTAAGCACGCGTCGATGGAATTTCGACTAACAAAAGTATACAATTGGACAATAGTCACATTTCAGTCATGCTTAAATAGGTTAGGACAAGTTCGACAGAATTTTCCAACTGAATAAAGATTAAACCAGAGCTGAGGTTTATTAAACTAGCATTAAATAGATGTTTGAGTGGGTTGAGAAAACCTATATATTATCTCTATATATTAAACTTACTCACTCAACTTTTCACAAATTTCATTTTAATAAACGGTGGATAAGTGTCAATCTACCATTATAATTATTTACAACTTTTAAAAGAGGTAAGCCAGATTTATTTTTGCATGATATGTTTATTTCGTCTTTAAAGATTGTGTTAATTTTAGAAACTTATATCAATCAAATATGAGCTATTAGCAGCAATGCCCTTTTAAACACATTTACCATACCTTTAATCAACATATCCAGTGTTACTGAAACGATTTTGGCACGCATGTTGTCATTGAATTGCTGTATGATTTGGGGCTTATTTATGTAAGGTTTTCCTTCAAAAAATTGTGTTTTATAATGGCATTAAACAGGGTTACCCATTTCCTAGGTTGGAAAATATAGCCCAGTATTTTGACAACTGTCAAATTTTAATGTCATCCTAAGTGTGATTTATTTAGTTTAAAGTTTGCCATTTTACAATACGAATCGTTTAACCACCGAACAACGCGTTAGAATTGTTAAAAGTTTTTACAAAAATGGTGATTCTGTCATAACCACGTTTCGCGCCTTACGAGCAGAATGTGGTCGCCATAATCGTCATTCGGAGCGCACAATTTCCAACACAATCAAGAAATGTGAAAATACTCAGTCACGAATGTGCTAAGACATGTGCATCATCATAATGCTTGGTCAATGGATAATATCGCTGCTGTTAGTGAAAGTGTGGCTGAAGACCCAAATTTATCGATTCCTCGGCATTCAGAATCTGTGGGCCTGCCTTACGGTACATTATGGCATATTTTGAATTTGGACTTACATCTTCATCCTTTCAAAGTTCAACTAACGCAAGAATTGAGGCCCACCGACCATGGAATGTACCGAGCATACGCCAATTGGGTGGTTGAACATTCACCTAATTTTTCGAACAAAATCTTCTCCAGCGATGAGGCTTATTTCTCGCTTGGCGGATACGTAAATAAACAAAATTGCCGTATATGGGGCTCTAAAAACCCACAAGTGGTGACTGCTTGATGCACCACCGCTTGATGCTTGATGACCACATAAGGTGACTGCTTGATGCACCTTATGGTCTGGTGGTATCATTAATCCGTACTTCTTCGAAAGTGAAGAAGGAATGAATGTCAATTCTGAACGCTATAATTGTATTACAACCGATTATTTTTGGGCAGAAATTTAAGATTTCGATCTGAGCGATATATGGTTCAAGACCACATATCGCTCATAATCATGTAATGTGACTGAATTTTTTTTTAAATATCCGTTTTTATAATTGGCCTTCCTTTGCGACTTTTATCTCCAATCCAGTCTCGGCCTTCAGAGAATGTTTTAACCTCCTGAAAACCTGGGCCTTTGACAAAACCCTTTTCAGACCTGTTGAAGTTTTTCAAAAGTTTCCGTGACACTGTGTCCAAGTCTAAAACAAAACTTAAATAGCGCACCATTGTATATATATATATATATATATATATATATATATATATATATATATATATATATATATATATATATATATATATATATATATATATATATATATATATATATATATATATATATATATATATATATATATATATATATATATATATATATATATATATATATATATATATATATATATATATATATATATATATATATATATATATATATATATATATATATATATATATATATATATATATATATATATATATATATATATATATATATATATATATATATATATATATATATATGTGGCGGCATTAAAATCGTCCACACTCGCCTACCATATTGATTATTTTTCTTTCAATTTATTTTTTTTATTATTTCGAAGTATTTTATGTTTATAGTGTACTTGCATTTTACAATTTATTTTATTATTTCGAGATAAGTTTATGAAGGTCTATGGCCGCTATTTGTATATATTTTTATGTTTATATTTTACAATTTATTTATTATTCCGTACTAGTTTTATGAAGGTCTATGGCCGCTATTCAACCGTCTCGGACCCTTAGTTATTTTACTAGTCTACAAATATTTTGTCTGAAGAATCCCAATTATATTCTTTTCGGGTAATAGACCATCTGCATGTCTAAGCCGACATCACGTACTTCGATGGATGTTACTGGAAGGCCGATAATTTTGGGGTTTTTCCTCAGGGTCGAGGACGGTTGTAAAGGGCAGGCAAAGAAGGCCTTCAGACCAGTTCAGTTCACTTCAGTTCAGTTTTGAATTTTAGTTCAGTTCACTTCACTTCATAGTTCAGTTCAGTCCTCTTTAACAGTCAAGTCAAAACCTATACAGTCACAGTCAAGACTCTCTCGTGTTTCGTTATCACTTTTCCATCACATTTTTAAGCTACAAATATAAAAGTTACTCCACGGTTTAAATAAACCGTATTATCTCCTGTGTATGCGTATTCTTGTGTTCTCCCAAAGCCCCGAAACGCCAAAGTGGTGACCCCGACGTGATCTGTTGGCATACGGGAATACAAAAGTGTAACGTGTAATTGAGTGTAAGGCGTAACTCAAACTGCATAACGTAATAGCCATGCCAGGAGACCGTCAAAATACGCAGATAACGACGAAAAGTGCAACCATGATATCGCGAGTGCCAGACTTCAATCCTGCCGATCCAGAGCTTTGGTTTACAATCGTCGAAGCGAGTTTTTCAAGGCTGCAAATAACCGACAATATTCAGAGGTATTTTGAAGTTCTATCCATGCTACCGCCCCGGTATGTAAATGAAGTGCGAGACATCGTTATAAAACCTGTTGACAACAATTCTTTCGCGTGCTTGAAGGAACAGCTAGTTAAACGAATAGGTGCCAGCCAAGAGGAGAAAACAAGGCGATTATTGGAGAATGAAGCTATGGGAGACGAGAAACCGTCTCAGTTTCTACGAAGGCTACAATCGTTAGCAGGTTCCGCAGTTCCGGAAGAAATGGTTAAAAGTTTATGGGTAAGACGTTTACCACCTAACTTGCAACCCATACTAGCCACTCAGCTCCGGCAGCCCCTTAGTGACGTAGCCGAACTGGCTGACAACATTTTTGCAGCGTTACCTCATCACGCAATAGCTGCTATAACACCCAGTGCGCCTACATTACCTCCAGATAACTCTCTAGTATCGCTTGTTCGAGAGTTGTCCCTGCAAGTGGCGGAATTCAGCAAAGAACTCACCGGCATCAGGCGAGAAATTGCATCTAGTCAGGCATCGTCATGTAATCGGGTATCGCGTTCACGATCGCGCTCACATAGCCGAAATCGTACCCAGCCCCGATCGTCGTCTCAACGCCCTCCAGGAGTATGCTGGTATCACTGGCGATATAAAGAGGCCGCAACAAAGTGCACTAAGCCCTGTTCATGGATACAGGAAAACTTCCAGGGGAGTCACTAATGGCGGCTAGTGACGCCCACCGGTCCATATCCCGCCGACTTTTCATTTGGGACGGGAACAGGAAAGTGCGTTTTTTAGTGGACACCGGTGCCGATTTGAGTGTGTATCCGCGAAACCGCGTACAGGAACAATGTAAACAGTCGACCTACTTCCTAACTGCCGCAAACGGGACGCCTATAGCCACGTATGGTTTCCTTTCATGTTGTTTAAATCTCGGTTTACGTAGAGACTTTTGTTGGAGATTCGTGATCGCAGATGTGTCAAGACCAATTCTTGGAGCCGACTTCCTAGCACATTTTGGATTGCTGCCCAATCTAAAAGAAGGTCAGTTACTCGATTCAAGCACCCAGCTCATCTCAAAAGGAGAGATGACTGAGTACAAATCAGGTAGTGTCAAGGTTATTACCGGCAAGTCTCCGTTCCATGAGTTACTCCTGAGATTTCCACAAATAACACGTCCTGATGGAGCAGTGCGGTTGACAAAACATCAAACTACTCATCATATTATCACCACTCCAGGACCTCCGATTGCACAGAAACCCCGTCGCCTTGCCCCAGATAAACTCCATATAGCAAAGAAGGAATTCAATGCCATGTTACAATTAGGCCTGGCCCGCCCTTCAAAGAGCCCCTGGGCATCACCACTCCACTTGGTTCCTAAACATGGGGATGAGTGGAGGCCCTGCGGCGATTACCGAGCACTGAACAACCGAACATGTCCGGACCAATACGGAGTGAGGCATATCCAGGATTTTTCACAGCTCCTCCACGGCACCACAATTTTTTCCACTATAGACCTCGTGCGAGCATTTAATCAAATCCCAGTTGCTAAAGAAGACATTCCTAAAACGGCAATTACTACACCTTTCGGACTATTTGAATTCCCTTTTATGACATTTGGTCTTCGTAATGCTGCGCAAACATTCCAAAAATTTATAGACGAGGTGACACGTGGACTGGATTTTTGCTACGCTTACATAGATGATATTTTGATAGCCTCCGTTTCACTAGAACAACATATGCTCCACCTAGAGATACTTTTTCAACGCCTGGAAGAATATGGAGTGGTAATCAACCCGAGTAAGTGCGTCTTTGGACAATCCCAAGTGAAGTTCTTGGGATACCTTGTCTCTGGAGAGGGCACAAGACCGTTGCCCCAAAAGGTGGAAGCCATCCAAGAATATCCGCAACCAGGCACAGTTAAGAAGTTACGAAGGTTCCTAGGTATGTTAAACTTTTATAGGAGGTTTATACCTAAGGCAGCCTATGTACAAGCCCCACTGAACGACCTGCTAAAAGAAAATGTTAAGGGTAACGCACCTGTAAACTGGACAGAACAAGCTATGGCAGCGTTCAACAGATGCAAGGAAGTCCTGATGGAGGCAGCGTTACTGGCTCACCCAAAATGCGATGCCCCGCTTGCCATTTTTACCGACGCCTCAGATTTTGCCGTAGGTGCGGCATTACAACAGTTTATTGATGGTGAGTGGCAGCCATTAGAATTTTTTTCAAGAAAGCTCAGTCCAACGGAACAGAAATACGGAGCGTATGATAGGGAACTTCTCGCTGTATACCTCGCTGTGAAGCATTTTCGTCATATGATAGAAGCTAGGCAATTCACAATATACACAGATCATAAACCGTTGATTTTTGCCTTCCGTCAGAAAACTACCCAGGTATCGCCACGCCAGTTTCGTCACCTGGATTTTATCGGTCAATTCTCAACAGATATACGTCACGTCGCCGGCAACGAAAATGTCGTCGCTGACGCCCTTTCAAGAATTGACCAAGTTGAAGAAAGCATCAATTATGAAGACTTGGCAGCGTCGCAAGCGACTGATGAAGAACTTCAGAAGCTGCTGCATGATGGCTCATCGCTACAACTTAAGAAAATCCAAATGCCATTTACAAATATCGAGATTTACTGCGACGTTTCCACAGCAACAATACGACCCTATGTGACGCCACCATTCAGAACTGCTGCATTCAGGAGCTTGCATAATTTAAGTCATCCTGGGATCAAAGCAACTAGTAAACTAATTACTGAACGCTACGTGTGGCCTTCTATAAAGGCTGACTGCAGAAAATGGGCTCAGACATGCATAGAATGTCAACAGTCGAAAGTCACACGCCATGTGTTCGCTCCAATCGGTAAATTTGCTCCACCGTCGAGCCGGTTCGAGCATGTACATCTCGATATCGTTATCATGCCGCTTTCCGAAGGATACCGTTACTGTCTGACCATGATTGATCGGTTCTCCCGTTGGCCAGAAGCTGTACCTCTACAGGACCAAGAAGCGACAACAGTAGCCCGTGCATTCTATGAAAACTGGATTTGTAGATTTGGAGTACCCTTGCGAGTAACTACAGACCAAGGTCGACAATTTGAGTCATTCCTATTTAAACATCTGAACCGTTTAATAGGTATTACTCATATTCGAACTACTGCCTATCATCCTGCAGCAAACGGCATGGTAGAGAGGCTACATCGACAACTGAAGGCAGCTCTACGATGTCATCAGACTCGGTGGACAGAAAGCCTACCAACAGTTCTACTGGGCATTCGTCAATCTTGGAAAGAAGATCTCAAGGCAACAGCAGCAGAAATGGTATATGGACAGCCACTACGCCTACCAGGCGAATTCCTCCATCCTCGTGGAATAGATTATGCTGGCAGTACCCCAGCACATTTTATTCAAGAGCTTCGAAGACAGTTCGACGCTCTTCGCCCATCACAAGTTAATCACCATGCTGATAACAAAATTTTCATCTTTAAAGACCTTGCCAATGCCAGCCACGTTTTCGTTCGCCATGACGCACAGAAGCAGCCGCTCCAAAGACCATATGATGGACCCTACCTAGTAATCTCACGAGGCGAAAAAACTTTCGTGGTGAAAATTCGAGGTCGCGAGATAACGGTTTCAATCGAGCGGTTGAAACCTGCATACACCTTATTAGAGAACGATTTTGTACCGACAGTGCAACCTGAACCCGTGTTTGAAAACCGATGCCCTGCAGTGGAAGCACCTCAACCGTCGTTTCAGGAGTCAAACCCCGTTCGTCATACAAGATCTGGCAGAAGAGTTCATTTTCCTGACCGCTACCAGGCAAATTTTTCGTGATCTAAATCACTGGTAGGGGGGTGATGTGGCGGCATTAAAATCGTCCACACTCGCCTACCATATTGATTATTTTTCTTTCAATTTATTTTTTTTATTATTTCGAAGTATTTTATGTTTATAGTGTACTTGCATTTTACAATTTATTTTATTATTTCGAGATAAGTTTATGAAGGTCTATGGCCGCTATTTGTATATATTTTTATGTTTATATTTTACAATTTATTTATTATTCCGTACTAGTTTTATGAAGGTCTATGGCCGCTATTCAACCGTCTCGGACCCTTAGTTATTTTACTAGTCTACAAATATTTTGTCTGAAGAATCCCAATTATATTCTTTTCGGGTAATAGACCATCTGCATGTCTAAGCCGACATCACGTACTTCGATGGATGTTACTGGAAGGCCGATAATTTTGGGGTTTTTCCTCAGGGTCGAGGACGGTTGTAAAGGGCAGGCAAAGAAGGCCTTCAGACCAGTTCAGTTCACTTCAGTTCAGTTTTGAATTTTAGTTCAGTTCACTTCACTTCATAGTTCAGTTCAGTCCTCTTTAACAGTCAAGTCAAAACCTATACAGTCACAGTCAAGACTCTCTCGTGTTTCGTTATCACTTTTCCATCACATTTTTAAGCTACAAATATAAAAGTTACTCCACGGTTTAAATAAACCGTATTATCTCCTGTGTATGCGTATTCTTGTGTTCTCCCAAAGCCCCGAAACGCCAAATATATATATATATATATATATATATATATATATATATATATATATATATATATATATATATATATATATATATATATATATATATATATATCTGTGAAACACGAAGGAAGGGTGAAGAGTTAATCAAACTGGAACCAACTGGACACGTACTCTACACTCGAGGTACGGAAAATGGCCGATGTGGCGGAATAGGATTCCTCATCAATCGAAAGCTGAAGGACAGTGTGGTAAAATTTAAAAGTACATCCGACCGATTAGCCCAATGCGTCATTCAGCTGAATAAAAAGTTTAGGCTTCAAATCGTCCAAGCTTATGCACCAACTATAAGCCATAAAGATGAGGAAATTGAGGAGTTTTATGATGATGTGGCCCAGCTTTTATACAAGGAGAATTGTAGGTACAAAATCCTGATGGGTGATTTTAATGCCAGAATTGGAACAACAAGAACAGACGAAAATGCAACTGGCCCATATGGAACTGGTAAGCGAGACAATAGAGGTGACAGATTAGTTGATTTTGCTGAAGGACAAGAACTATATATTATGAATTCATTCTATAAGAAAAATATCAGCAGAAAATGGACATGGAAAAGTCCATCTGGGCTCACAAGCGAAATTGACTACATCATGACCAACGATAAAACAATATTTACCAATTGTACTGTCCTTAACAATTTTAATGTTGGAAGTGACCACCGAATTGTACGAGCAAGGGTTCGGATTGACTGTCGAAAAGAGCGCGAAAAAATGGTAAGATCAAAGAAGGGCAAGGTGGATTCTGGAAAACTGCTGGAGAGAGGAAGCGATTTTGAGATTGCTTTGTCAAACCGGTTTGCTGCGTTACAAGATCCAGAGGAGGTGGAAATATCAGTTCAATATGAAGAAATCGCCAACAATGTACTTCAAACGGCTGCTTCAATAGCACCAGAGGAAAAATGTCTCCAACAAACAAAAATCTCCAGTGAGACCATTGATTTAATGAAGAAACGGCGAGCAATGAGAAATGCAGGTAGTCCTTTTGGCAGGGTCGAGTACACTGAGCTCTGCAAAACTATAAGAAAACGTATCAGAGAGGACACGCGCCGATTCAATATGCAGCTAGTGCACAAAACCCTGGAAGAAAACAAAGGAATTAACAAAGCTAAACAGAAGCTGAGAAACAAAAGAACCCAAATATATGCTTTAAAGCGTGAGGATGGCACAGTGTGCAGGACGCGTACCCAAATGTTAGAGATTGTCAGAAGGTTTTATTCCCAGTTATATGAAGATCAGAGCCAGTCAGGGACAGCAATACCCACGGAAGAACAATATATAATACCAGATATCCTAGTGGAGGAAGTAACAAATGCTATAGAATTGATGAAGAACGGCAAGGCTCCAGGAAAGGCTATGCTATGCTATGCTATGCTATGCTATGCTATGCTATGCTATGCTATGCTATGCTATGCTATGCTATGCTATGCTATGCTATGCTATGTTATGCTAAGCTAGGCTAAGCTACGCTACGCTACGCTAAGCTACGCTAAGCTACGCTAAGCTACGCTACGCTACGCTAAGCTACGCTAAGCTAAGCTAAGCTAAGCTAAGCTAAGCTAAGCTAAGCTAAGCTAAGCTAAGCTAAGCTAAGCTAAGCTAAGCTAAGCTAAGCTAAGCTAAGCTAAGCTAAGCTAAGCTAAGCTAAGCTAAGCTAAGCTAAGCTAAGCTAAGCTAAGCTAAGCTAAGCTAAGCTAAGCTATGCTATGCTATGCTATGCTATGCTATGCTATGCTATGCTATGCTATGCTATGCTATGCTATGCTATGCTATGCTATGCTATGCTATGCTATGCTATGCTATGCTATGCTATGCTATGCTATGCTATGCTATGCTATGCTATGCTATGCTATGCTATGCTAAGCTAAGCTAAGCTAAGCTAAGCTAAGCTAAGCTAAGCTAAGCTAAGCTAAGCTAAGCTAAGCTAAGCTAAGCTAAGCTAAGCTAAGCTATGCTACGGTATGCTATACTATACTATACTAGGACACACTGTGTTTGACCATGACTATTATTTCAAACTACTCTTGAGAAAGTCGTAACAAGGCGAAATATATGTAGAGCAAAATCTATGATGTATTGAAACATTAAAAAGATGCAAGTGTATCATTTAAAATGCTAGTATATATTTTTACTGGTTACTTTTAAAAAAGCAACACTGTGAAATCTAAACCAACTAATTTTTTAGTTTCATAAACTACAAGGATATTTCAACTACAGAGTTATATTAAAATATAAATATACTTTTTAGATGAGTTCATGCCACCATAGGAGGTTTGGATTTTTCTTTCTTATCACGAACAATAGTTATATCTAGAGCACGTGCCATACGTCGATATCTAACACATGTTGCATCCCAAAACTAAGATAACTCAACAAATTGTTTTCCCATTTTAGAACCCTATACACCGAAAACATTCACGCAGCATATGAAAACAAACTTGAACACCGTCTGAATATGTATCATAAATTTCAGAAAACTATGTTGATGGGTTTTGCTTCTTTTCGAAGTATTTTATTTATATTTCCTTTTATATTTCGGGACAAAAAATAACAAAAAAGCAGAAAAAACCCAAATGTTGTAGTCAAATCACGTGAACATGAAAATGATTGAAAACCATGATGTTGCTAAGAAATAATTTTTCGGTATAATGAGATTTATCTTGTCTATAGGAATTTTCGTAAGTTATTTAATGAGTCTATCAGACATTTTTATTGTATTTAATCTAAAAGTCCGTTGTACCGTTAGGTTTAAGACTAGTATTTTTACCCTCCATTTATAGAGCTCCAGCCAGCTCAATTGTTTTTTTTTTATAGATCATCCCATTGGTTTTGTTTCCAGTTGTTCCATTACTGTCGTATTTCTTACTCTATTCCTTCTTGTGATTCCCTCTATTTTGCGAAGAATCTCATTTCTGCAGCTGATATTCTACTTTTATCTTTCTTTGTCAAGGTCCAAAATTTGCTGCCATATATCATTGACGGCTTCATTACTTTCTGATACACCTGTGCTTATACCATTTTTGGCATCTCTCTTTTTCCTAGGAATGTTGTTTTGGGGTATAGTTTGCCTGTTTTTTGTATTATCTTCTATTAGTATGCCTAAATACTTTACTTATATTTTTTGACTTGCTCTATTACCTTCCCATCGAATACAATTTTGTTTTATTTTTGTGCCTGCAATTATTATTGTTTTACTTTCATCGATTTGTTTGCATTGTTTACTTTTCTTAGCTCTTCGTTATATATCGCTAAGTTATGTTGTCGTTTTCCTTCAGAAGCTGCCATTAGGATCATATCAGCAAACAATAATTCTTGTGTTGTCACTGCTTTCATTTTTCTAAAACCTATTTTTGAATTCTTTCATTTTGCTTCTTTCTTCATTGTTGCATCATCAACATCGATATTTTCTTTGTCATCGAGTAATTATGTAAACCGGCTTAAAATATCCTTAAGGTATCACTTTACCGTAAATAATCTGAATAATGTCAAAAGCTTATTTGGTATAGTCGTTTCATAGTTTTTTGTGCGCATGCCTCAACTTTCGCCATGTTTTTTGGGCACTTTATGCGTGAATAAGTTGTGAATATTATGTTGTCAATGTAATTAACAAACACCAACTTTAATTATTAATTCACTATCAATAGTACAGTTTTCATTATTATATACTTGAAGTAAAATAGTAATATAAGCATTTTAATAAAAATATTTAATGTTATCAGTAAAAAAAGCAGCTCAAAAACGTTGTTGTTATGGGATATGTCGGAGCCATAATTGTAGTAAATCATTTTCGGAGCATTTATATTACTTTATTAGTTTTTCAAACCGTTGTCTTGAATATCGTCGAAAACTTATTAAATCAACGAAACAAAAACATAAAAAATTGTCCAAAGTGTGCTAAATGTGATTGGTGAGTTTAGAAATGTAGACGAGGTGATAGTTTATTCCCACTGATTGATCAAATTAACAAAGATACGTATATTTGTTCACTTTATTTCGAAGGAGAACGCGGTCCGACAACAGAACATCTTGACCCCATCAGTTATATAAAAAATCATGTATTAGGTACTTTTAATCCATTTAAATGTTCATGTAACAACTCATACTATAACCTCAAATGATGAATCTTTATTATAGGTGAAAGTAGCAAGGGCCTATTTGACTGAAAAATATAAATAAACTCATGGCACAAGTTACTTATTTTTAAAATTTGCTCGTATGAAAGAATATAAAACTTAATATAGAAATAAATGTAATATTATAAATAGAAAGTTAAAAATAAAGATATAATGTTATAAAAATAAAATAATTAAAATGTTCCAACAAGTTTTGTTTAATTTCAAACCATCATTGTAATTGAATACAATTATGTGCTTCTATTGCGGGATGCACTTATAAAGCATCATCAATTAATTTTTCATTTAGTTGCAGTGATAATAAGGGTAATGATCCTTGTTATCCAGCCATATTATTAAAAAGTGTGTAAAACTTTCATATTAACTTCTCATTAACATGGCGGACGCACTTGCGCGCAACTAGTCCTGAAACGGTCTATTATACCCAACTAAAACTTCTTTATTTCGAACGTTTCAAAGGCACTCTCACGTCTGTTTCATTATGAATAAACAAGAGATTCTGTAGCCTATAATTTTTTGTTAGTGAAAGCTTAAATGTTTCTATCTTATTCTACTTCCATTATTGCCAGCTTTGTGCTTATCTTTTAGGGTGGCTCTTACGAGAGGTCTTCTATCTCACAGGCGCTCAGCTTTCCATATTTGATTAGTCTGTTCGGGCACATTCTATCTATATGCTGATTTCACTGTATGATTTTTCTTTTTGTAAACTTCATAATATCTTGTATATTGCACATTTCTCTTTGGTTGATTTATATTACTTTATCTATTAGTATTATTCCCAAGATGGTTCTTAGTATCTTCTTTTTAATAGGCACGGCATTAATTAAGGAATTTAGTTACCTAACTGAAACAATTTATGTTTTCGTCTACATTTGAGGTTATAGTAACAAAGTTCATCGTGAGCGGAGCTAACTGTGCCGGAACAGCAACAGATTTCGCGGACATTTCTCGGGAATTTCTGGTCGAACGGACGGGAGCAACGGAGTGAGCAAGCGCTGGCGACTCGGGGTGGCTAGAAGGGCGCACTTCACTTTTTGTTTACGTCGTCGATTGCAATTACCTATTGTGCATACTTTTTACCGTTTTTAAACTAATTTTGTTTACACAATTGCATGTTGAAGTTTCGCCTCCCTTGATAATATAATGACCGTACTCACAAGCTTTAAATTAGCGAAAGTTTAATGCTTTGTTGGATGAAGTCAACTGGAGGTATAATGGCTTATTGATGTATAATAATGTTCGTTGGTTGAGTGGCGGTAGAAGAGAATCAGGAAAAATTGAACAATACTCACAACTGATGCATGTTATGTGGCTTTCAAAATTAATGTTTTTTTTTATGGGCATATGCTAGCATTTCAATGAATTAAAGTAAAGCTTCAAAGTGCAAATAAAACAATTATCGTTATGATAGATCTCATTCGTGCTTTTGAGGCTAAACTGCAAGTTTCCAGTAACGATATTGTTATCAAAAACTACAAGTATTTCCCACATTTAAAAAAGATCGCTAGAGATTTGGTTTAACACGAAAAACCAGAGTAAGCAAAAGTCATTGAAGAGCTTAATTCAGTAATTAATTCTTCAATCAAGGAATTTTCGTCGAGTTTTTCTCAGTTCAAAGAATTATCAGAGACACTTAAGTTTATTATGATCCTAATGTGACTTCACTTGACTTGATAAACAGAAATTTGATTGGTTGGAAATTGAAGAAATTGAAATGTAGCTGATTGATTTACAGTCTAGTTCACTTTGGATTCAAAAATTTATCAAAATAAGGAAAGATGGAATTAAATGAAATAGAAAAACTATCCGGCAATATGAGAAAAAATGCCAATACCAAGATTATGGAAACAAATAATTCAATTCCAGATACATTTAGCTGTCTGAAGAAGCTGGCTTTTACTATCTTAACAATATTTTCATCTACCCATGCCTGTAAGTCATTATTTTCAGAAATGAATAACATTAAAGACTCGCTTAAAAACCGTTTGTCAGATGACTCCAGTTCAGTTTGCATTCTGTTAAAAGTAATACAATATGAACCTAATATAAGTTATTTGGCATCTAATTTGCAATGCAAGCAAAAGTCGCACAATTTTTTCTTTTATTTAAATAAAGATGAAACTGTTAATGTTACTATTGCTGTACAAAATATATATTTTTGGTAGCAAATAAAAAGTTATAAGTTGATAGTATTTATTTTGTTGCTCATTAATCACTAAATCAAGATTATTTTGACGGCATTTTTTTGAGAAAAATCATCTGTTTGTTCTTTGATACAATTGACAAATATACGACGTTCTGAATGATCCAGTGGCTTTAGTTCCTGTCTTATTGACCCTTATATGCCTTCAGAGCTAAATCCTTTCGTAAAAGACGCTATATTGTGGATTCACTGAGTTAAAAATTGTTGTGAATGTTGACCAATGGAAATTTCTGGGTCTTCATCAACACATTCACGTACCAAATCAATATGCTCTTATGAACGGCCACTACGACTATAAATCGCTTTTCTTTTATCTTCCACCCATCCAGTTTCTTGAAATGTTTGAACAATTCCATTAACAGTGCCTTCAGATGTGCAAATCGTAAATATCACGTAATTTCATAAAAACTTTGCCACTGAACGCCCATTTTCATAAAATAATTCAACAATTTTAACGCGTTGTTGTCGTGAGTACGACTCCATTTTTATAAGTGTCATACATTACACTTCTGAAATGAGACTAGACCTAGGTAAATTCACAACACCATCTGTGCTTTATTGAAGAATTATAAAGAACCGCTCAGTTTGAAAGACCCCTTACGTAATATATCTTAACAATTTAATAATATCTAAAATTTTAAATTTAATAGTTTCATTATTATTCGTAATTGTATATTAGGTCTTCCGACACCTATTTTTTAATCGAATTAAGCAAACGTATATATGTTATTACAAAATAAATAATAATAATTAATAGTTAATGTCACGGCCGTAAGATTAAGCACTTTTTACTGTAAATAATATTAAGACATCTAAAAGACATTAAGTAGTTTAAAAGTTTATATACTAAATGCGGAATATATAAGAATTAATTTCGAGAAAAAAATGAATTATCGTGTGAATATGTTTGTTCCATCATCTTTTTCCAATTCTGAATATAAACTAACTGTACAACAATGCATGGAATACTGAACTTGAAGAGATTTACCACTAAACACTAAATCACTATTTTAAGCTTTTTAATTTTAAGCACGTTTAATTAACTATGTAAGCATAATTACGAGATGATTTAATCCGATTGAATAATATCATATCAACATTTTGTTGCAAGAAACATGGAAACATGGAGATATTGCTTATGGTGTTGAAATCTATTAGGTTGACACAAAAGTTCACCCCGTTTTTGGAGCTAGGTGACATTGCATCACAAAAACGAACTTTCTCTACTTTACATGTGTGAAGTTTTGATGTCGTTTGATAGAAAGAATTTTAGCGAGAACATGAGAAAAATAATGGGTTGTTTGATTCTGTTTTTTAAACGTTGTTAATCATTAAAAATGGCCGCAAATAAGGAGAATTTTATTATATGCTCCTTATGCCGCCAACATATTATGCTATTTTATTTCTAAAAAAGAAGAATGCTTCGTAGACGCAAGATACTATTCCATGTGATTCAGAAAGTTTCATGGTAGTAATTTCAATATTAGCGATGCACCACAGTCTGGGCGATCAGCTGAAGCCGAAATTTGATAATAATAATAATAAATGATGATAATAAATTTAATAATAATAAATGAAATAAATAATAATGAATATATTAATTATATATTTAATATGTTAATTTATTTTATTACCACACTGTTATTAATTCATTTAACACTGAGTAAGAGAAGAAATCGTGTTTTCGTAAAAATGTAATTATCAGTGAAACTCTTCGTCTCGTTCCTTTGTTTTGTTATTAAAAGCGCATAGCTTGTACGAACCTGCCTAAGCGCGCTCGGGACGAATGATTCGTCTCGCATGCGCTGGCGGGTGGCGCGAGGTGCACGAGCAGATCATTTTACAAGTGCGTGCAAGTGCAGGACACTGGTTTAAACTGGTAAAAGTAATATAAGAACACGGGGTTACACAAGTCTTGTAGTTCGGTGTTGTGACTGTGTGCGGTATTTCGGTATAACTGTAACGACACATTCACACCATACATCCATCATTGACGATTCGTCATTTAGTACAAAGCACGCTAATAGGAGTTTATGTGCCATTTAAAAATAAAAGCGATACTTTATAAATCACGATTCTGAAAAAAAAGACGAATCGTCACCGTATAAACCGGTTGATGTAAAACTTTGATAAACGTCAAATTTACATATTGAAGTAATGGGGTTGCAATGTTTTTTACTTAACTTTTTGACTATTTAGTGGGCCGCCACACTACAAAATTTTAAAAACGATGTTATAGTAATAGTTTTTAAATCGAACATATAGATTAATAAATGTATACATTGGAATAAATTGGCATATCTTTGAGTCATCTAAGAGTCAAAAACAGTTAAATTTCTACTCGGATATGGATGGTCACAAGTTGTTTAATATTAATTAATTATTTTAATTATTTTGAAGGACTGGGTATAATCCGGCAACTAGAGTCTAAAGTCCTTTACAAAACAATTCAAGTCAATCTATCTAGGATAATAGGCACTCTAGACGAATGCGAAACAATTTAGTTGAAATTGAAACTCAGTACTGTATTACCACTTATCGAATACTGCTTTCAAATTTTTAGGTGCACATTTCTCCCAATGAATTCTGACTGGCGATGGCAAATGGTTAGACAAACTAAAACAAATGACGGAATTCCTAAACAAGCCAGATAAATATTTTAGAAAGTATCCTGCTTACATCAGCTATACTAGGTTCTTCCTCATCAGCTAAACGTCAAACTAAATACTGTTAAATAAGTTTAGGAAAAAATCAACATAATTCTATACTTTTACCGCATCCACAAAGTTCATAGACTCACTATTTGTATGAACGGAGCTTCAATGATATGAACTATGTCAAAATAAAATGAAGGTGAAATGATCATAGAATCATATGATCTTTGTTTCGAAAATTTAATTTCGTTAGTAGATATAAAATTTATAATACAATTTTTATGATAAAAATGTATGTGTTGTCCTAATATCACCTAAAAAATAGTGAATTGTAATTATTCTCTAACTTAGAAATTGATCTGAAACAGCATTTTTCTTTTTAGATATTGATATTATTATTAGATATTTAAAAACTAGTAAACTATGCATATAACTAATTTGCTCCGAATGCCAAAAAACTTTAAAGACAATCGAAACGACCAAATTTCAGATGTTATAAAGTCGATTCTACGTAAATCAGCATTAGAAAAAAAGGTTTGCCAATAAACACCATATCAGTAGTTTTGATTTCACGACGCGTGTTTCGTCAACCATGTTAGATGATTCAGTCATCTGCGGATCGATTGAATCATCTCCTGATTATGCTAGGAATTTAGTTACTGAATTGAGGTAATTTAGACATTTCAAGTGACACAGACGTCATCTTTAAAGAAAAAAATTTTTTTTAACAAAATGGTTTTTTTTTTAACAAAATGGTTTAAACCGAATTGACATAAAAATTAATTCAGACATTTGCTGTTTTCGTTTGTCTGCAAAACTTTTGGACACCCTGTATATTAAATAATATTTTCTTATGTTTCTTATTTTTAGTTTTGGTGTCAAGCTTTACATGTTCTGAAGGAATACTATATGGTAGCCAACTATATGTGGATGTTTTGTGAAGCTCTTCATTTACACCTAGCCCTAGTTGTAGTCTTCGTTAGGGAGGAGCGAACAATTAAATGGTTCTATGGTATTGGTTGGGGCATTCCCTTTCTTATTATCCTCGTTCACAGCTTGGTACGCTATTACGTTACTCAAGACACCGATTTGTAAGTATTTATTTGTGTTATATATATTAAATTATTGCATATTTAATAACATTAATTTTGTAATTGATATAGTTTATAATTAGCAAAAATTCAAATTTGTGAAATATATACAAAATATGACTTAGAATATCCATTAATATTTGTTTTGCGTTTTTATTAGAACTTGAGGTTGATAATCTTTACTTCCAAAAGTTGTCTCTATATGTGTGACGTATGACATACATTAAGGCCCGTCTCACGGATAACATGACTTTTTCAAAAAAAATACACAACAAATTATTTTTTCGGCAAAAAATATTACTTTTATTCAAAATAGTCTCCTTGCGCGTTAACAGAACCTTTTGCACTGTCAATTAGGTTGACGAATGCATTTTTGAGTTCGGCCAAAAATATGTCCTTCAGCATGGCGGTCGACGCCTTCTGAATGGCTTCAGTATCGGCATAACGCTATCTCTTCATTGGCAAATGAAGATTTTCGATGAGTTAGAAGTCACAGGACGCTAAATCCGGCGAGTATGGTGAATGATTGATGATTAAAATGCCCTTTTCAATCAGTGATGAGCGTCGAGAGATTGGACGGCACATTATCGTGTAACTCACGCCAGCTGCTTTGTTGACGGTATTGTGGCCGCACATGACGAATAGGCGACAACAGACGCTTCATAACACTAAGATAAAATACGGCATTGATCGTTTGACCAGGTAAAACGAACTCCTTGTGCACAATTTCGTCGGAATCGTAGAAACAAGTCAACATTATTTTGATTTTTGGCGTATGGAGACGGCTTTTCTTCGGATTTAGTTCGCTCAGGTGGTTCCATTCGGCACTTTGGCGGTTAGTTTCTGGATCATATTGAAAACACCACGTCTCATTACCAGTAACAATCCTGTCTTTTGTAAGTTTTCGTCCTTTTTCCACTATTTAATCAAATCCTTACAATGTTGGATTCGGAGTAATTTTTTGGTCGTTAGTTAATTTGTGTGGAATAAAGCGTGCACAAACCTTCCGAAGTCTCAAATGATCGGTCAAAATGCGATGAACTGAATTTTATTTCCGTGTATCGCAAACGAAGATTTTGGCTGATTTTTTATAAATTCAAGCACAGTTTAATATTACTTTGAGTAACCACAGCATTTTTCGGACCAGGATGTTTGTCGTTCTTGATGCCCTCACGACCTTTTTTGAATCGTTTAAACCTCTTGTGGACTCTGCCACGGGATAAACAATCATCACCATACACTTGTTTCATTAATTCAAACGTTTCGGTGAATGTTTTACTAAGTTTAAAACAAAACTTAATGTTCGCTCTTTGTTCGATGTTCATTTTTCGACCGATGATATAAACACACTGACACTTTCAGCGCGATAACTCGGCTTCTAATGATCTAAATGTCATAAAATTTTGATAATACGTCAGTTAAGGATGCACCTTTCCAACGCTTGCCCGTCCCGTCAAAACATGGCGCCACTAGTAATAGCTATTTTTTTTAAACTTCTGTTTTCCGTGAAACACACCTTGTATATTGTATCAGTCAATAGCAACAGTTTGACCAAAATGGTACAACTAAATACCACGAAACGAAACGATACGAAATCACAGTGAAATTATTTGAGTTATTTTTCAATAATCCATTTACCATCATCTGGAGATGATGCTAACTTGGCTAATTAGAGTTTAACCTTTTTTGTTTTCAATTTATTGCATGTAATTTGTATTAAATTGTGTGTATTGTATGTGTTTATTGCAAGTAATTGCTGTCAGAACCGTATATCAATCCTTATATTAAAATTATTATATTTTTTTATGTGAAACACTGAACATAAAGAGATTTACCACGCCAGTGGACACGAGTTTCACTAATCATGTTAGCATCATTAGAAGATGATCCAATCAAATATTAGATTGAATCAGTTATTGAGACACTTATGATATTATTATGATGATCAATAATCAAATTACCATGGAATGTTTAACATGAGAGCAACGCTTGCAAATTGCCGAAATTTCTTATCAAAATTAGTGTCCTGTGCGCCAAACTTATAGAGCACTTTATGTGTGCCCAATGGAATGATGTATTCATCGAATTATCGACAAATACTGAACGCATTTCACGCTGTCGTGAAAGTTCGTCAGTTCGTCGCCGTTCACAGGAAGTTGAGCTTTATTGTTCGTCTACGTGGATTATTTAATTCCGAATTTGAAGGGGAGGTGGTCCCAACAGGACGGCTACACATGGCATTCAGCCAACGCAACGAGCTATTTATTGCGAGAACAATTCGCCGAGAAAATTATTTCGAGGAATGGACCTGTTGATTGGCCACCAAGGTCATGTGAATTTAACGCCTATAAATACTTTCTTTGGGGTTATGTTAAATCTTTGGTTTATGCCGATAAACAGCAACTATTGACGCCTTGGAAGCCAACATAACTCGGACAATTGCGAATATAAGACCTCAATTGCTTAAAAAAGCGGTAGGAAGTTATATTGGCAAAATGCGTTTTGTCAGAAGTAGCCGCGGCGGACATTTGTCTGAAATTGTTTTCTAACATTAATGCCAATGAATGTTATTTTAGATAAAATAAATAGGCATGTAATTTGATTGTTGTTTTATTTCAATTTAAAATTCGAACGCACTAAAAAAATAACCCTATATTATCCAAGAATTATTCTTAAATGATACTGAATTACAATCTATAAAATTGTTCGGAAACTATGAGATTACTGAATATAAATAACGGGAACATTTTTATGACACATCAACTTCTACAGGAATGAAGTACAATTAAGAATTGTTGCTTTGGGGCAGACGAAAACACAAGTATGTTCTAGAAGCATATATGCACAATATACATCTTTCTACAGGATGATATTAGATGCATAACTTTAAAGGCTCTTCAAAACTGGCCTATTAAAATAAAAGGTTTCATTTAAAAATATTTTTGTATAATATCTCATATAGAACTTTTTTTTACTTATTTCAATAACAGAACTAAAAATTATCGTCAATATTTCAACTTTATTCGAAAATTGCATGACATTGTTTCGGGCACACAATTGATTTTTCAGATGCAAGAATACAAATAATTAAATATTAAACAGATCGCGGTGAACAATGGATATGCCTCAAATATTATAAATAGAATAATTGATAAAAAACAAATTGAAACTATTAGTTAAATATATAAAATCATTAATATTAAAAATTTCGAATAGAAAACACATATACACAGAAACTAAATTAGTTTAAAATCATTATCAAAGACACTCAATGTAAAAATTCCCATAAAAACTAATTTGGGACGTCATATTATTAATAGTATTAAAAGTCGAACAAATAAACTTAATAAATCAGGAACATATTTAATTAAGTGTGGTTTTTGTTCAAAAGTCTACGTTGGTCAAATTGGTAGATCTTAATTTATTAGGCTCAGGAATATAAAAAGAGTTATATTAAAGAACACAATAATTCCCATAATTCTGATTATTTAATTTCAAAAATGATAATTTTGGTGAACATTTTAATATGCTCATAATGAAAATTATTCTATAAAAACTAAATCTGTTATAGTACTTAGAAATTGAAAAATTTGATCCGGTAGACCTAAATAGTTCACCCTTATTGCACGTCTAAACATCGAAAAGTTTATTTTCAAATATTATCATTTATTGCTTAACTAATTTATATTTACTTAACTAATTTATATTTACTCTTACTAAAATTTTAACATTGTATTTCCGTATCTGAAGAAGGCTCTAAGTACCGAAACAAGTGTCATACTATTTTCGAATATAGGGGAAATCTAGACATAATTCCAAGTTTTTATTGAATGAATTTCCATCAATTATCGGCTACCTTAGTTAGATATATTTGTTATTTCATATTAAACAATTATACCGCTATATAAAAAATTACAGAATGTTTTCAAAATACGATTTTATTCCGATATTTTTTGAAGAATCACCCTTTGGAAATAAAATCGATTGAATTCTGAATTAGTGATTATAAATCATACGTAATTATAAATTATTTATTAAGGTAGTTTTGGTGGAGTTATTCTCAGGAAGTTAGAGTGTAGTTGAGGATATTAAGGGTCTGTAATAGGATGCTTTGGGAATTATTTAGTAACCTTAATTATTGGGATCGATAAATGCTTATGGTTATCTTCTATATCACACTTTATTTAATTTCATTTCTCCGATAAAAATGATATCAATTCTTAATTAACTGGCGAGTATAACCGCTGCGTCTAAAACACTGCTTACAACGTTGGTACGAAAACTGGGGAAGTGCGTGTTCAACTCCCATTCACGGTGTGAATATTTCTACTTGTACTTTCTCTAGGCAAAAGTGTAAAATTTTACAAGGATTTATCCATTTTTTAACCATACTGGGTAAGACCGGATACCTTCTAATATATTAGTTAAACAATCAGGAGGTTTTTCGGAAATTGAAGGTTTAGCACAAATCAAACGTAGGTAGCCCATCGGGATGCTGACTGAGGTTAAATGATATCGCATGATTAGTTGTTACCGCATCTTTAACTTAAAAATGGACGAATCTAAACTAATTTTGAATTCTTTTTATAAATAATGATTTACACACAATACAAGGTATATGTGTATATGTGTATATTATATATGCATTGTATAGCATGCATAAGTAAATTTTCTTCACATATTCATCAATATTTTCAGTATTATTAATGACATACGAGGTATGTAAATAAATACAGTAATGAGATTAGTGATATAGCAGTCCAATCAGAGCACCTACAGACGTGTTTTTCAAGAGCTCCCATTGGTTATCTATACTGAACTACACCAGGCTGCTTGGTGGCGTGATTGTGACGTCATCAAAGGTTTTTCGTAGTGATATTGATTGTTTTTATTAAAACAATTAATATTGTTTCATATTGTTCAATATTTGCAGGACAGCGGGCTAAATCCGCGTATTGGTAACGTTCAGCAGCGTGAGGATGCGGTCGAAAAATTAACCCATGACATAATAGAAGCCACGTAAGTAGCTACTAAAACCTCTCCTGAATCAACTCAGACTACTCTGGACATCTCGTTCGAGGTAAAAGAGAAGATTCGAATAAACAACCGGCTTTACAGACGCTGTCACCTGACTGGCGACCCTGAACTCCGGCTTCGTGCAAACGAAGCCAAGAGAGAGTCCTAACGGGCTCTTCAGGAGTTTAGAGACGACAGGTGGGATTATTTCCCAGCGTCAATCGACAGGGCTGATCGATCGTTATGGAAAACAGCCAAATTCATGGTGGCTAAGGTGAGAGCGCCGGTCCTCTCCCTGAGGACGGGTGATTCTCACGCCGTCATCGGGGTGGAGAAGGCGGAGCTCTTTGCCATAACCTACCAAAAGCAGATGACTTCTCCTCGACCCTCAGTTGAGAAGAGGAATAAAGTTGAAAAGGTCAAGCAGGAAATCCTTTCTTACCAAGGAACTCCCAACTCCGGCTACTGGATCAGCCAAATTGTTTCGCCGAAGATAATACACGATATTATCAGAGGTTTGAAAGTCAGAAAAGTTCCTGGTGGCGACCGCATCTCTCCAATGCAGCTGAAACGACTACCCAACAAGCAAATTGCGCAGTTGACTAACATAGTCAACGCAATTTTCAGACTCCAGCAGTTTCCATCTCTTTAGAAACATGCCCAAATCATGGTAATCCTTAAAAAAAGAAAAAGTCCACAGGAGCCAAGTAGCTACAGGCCGATCAGCTTGCTTATCGCACTTGGCAAGATCGCCGAAAGAGCTATTTTACATGCTCTTAACGGTGTTCTTGCCGACAAGAACATTCTGCCGGACGAGCAGTTTGGTTTCCGGAGGGGGCACGCAGCCGTCCATCAGGTGGCGCGTCTCTCGACAGAGATCAAACAGGGTTTCGACAGAAGACGTCATACGAGAGCCGTCTTTCTAGACCTCTCGCAAGCATTCGACCGAGTCTGGCATCTCGGACTCATAGTCAAGATGCTCGGCATACCAACCGACCTAGTCAAGCTGTTGGCATCATTTCTGACTAGACGCACTTTCCAAGTGCTCGTCGATGGTGCACTTTCATCAGTCCAGCGAATCGAAGCGGGAATACCGCAAGGTTCCCCTCTTGCCCCCGTAATCTTCAATGTCTACATGGCGGACTTTCCAAAGATTCAGCATGTGCAGACTGCATTTTATGCTGATGATACGGCTTTCTTTACGTCGGCCCACGCGCCTTGGGTGATTACATCCAGGTTGCAAAAGCAGACGTTGAAAGCCTCGAGATGGCTAGTCGAATAGCGACTAGCAATCAATCGCAGCAAAACCCAGGCTGTCTTTTTCAGTCGAACACGGCCGATAATCCACCAGAATATTCTTATTCATGGAGTCCCGATCAAGTGGGTCAAAACGGCTCACTATCTGGGACTTGAGTTCGACAAGGCCCTTACGTGGTCTTCACACCTCAAGAAAGCCACCGAGAAAGCATACTGAATGTTCCGTATGCTGTACCCCTTAATCAATCGGAAAAGTAAGCTTACGCTTGACAACCAACTAACCCTGTATAAGTCCATGGTCAGATCAGTCCTTATTTACGGACATCCGGCCTGGTACCCGTTCCTCCCAACTTCATCGATTAAAAGACTTCAATCTTTTCAATCACGTACGCTTCGCACAGTAGTAAACGCTCCCTGGTTTGTTAGGAACGCGCAAATCCACCGGGAAACAGATATTCCAGAGCTTCAGACGTTCCTGTTCAGACTACTGGACAAATTCATAGCGACGGCGTCCCTTTCGGACAATCCGCTAATCAGAGCCACGGCAGCTTTATTGCCGGCCGTTGCACCAGAGTGACCATTCACGTCGGTCATCACAATCTTGCCTAAAGAATGACAAATAAACCCTCCCGATAAACGACATTGTCGCGACATTCGGAAAAAACCAGAGAATACAAGCCAGGGCCTTCGGGTCAACTTACCACCCAGGAAGAATTAGTAAGTAAGAGACATAGCGTTCGATCTGGCAAGACTGATGGGTTTTCCAATGGAAAGTAGACGCAACAACATCTGATGCGTCTTCAGGGCGGCTTTTCTACAGTCATATGGGGCGTTTTACCTCATCTGGTCATCTGGTGGTAGGTAGCAATTTTTGTTTTCGTTTGCCGGATTTTTCTATTTTCCTAATGCGTTCTGAAAATGACATTACAATTTCGAGCAACGGTGCGACGGAAACTTTTGCAAAACTTCAACGGGCCCATGGAAACAGTGTTTTGTTAAGGCCCAGGTTTTTAGGTGATTTAAGGTATTCGCAGAAGGCTGAGACTCCATTGAAGATAAACCTAGCAGTGGAAGGCTTTCAGCTGCAAGAGATGATGGAAATGTCCACAGGATCTGGAATTTTGTGGATTTGGATCATCGGTTGACAGCCAGAATGATCTGGAGACAATTGAATTTAACTCACACAGTCGTTCAGCAGATTTTGACCAATGAATGGGGGATGATGGGGGACTCCAGTCTCACCATGACCAAAAAAGCCAGAATGAGGAAATCAAAGATCACAAGCATGCTGTTAACCAGAGAATTTTTTGATAGCCAGAGAATTTTTTATAAGGAACTTGTGTCGTAAGGCTAAACGATAAACTTGGAATACTTCGAAAAAGAGTAATTCGTGTGAGACTGATTAAGAACACCTTCATGCTGCATCACGACAATGAGCCTTGCTACAAAGCGACTTCAATTAACGAGTTTTCGGCAAGCAATACATCACTCTTGCTCTGCAGCTCTCTTATTTACCAGACTTGAGTCATCATGACATCATGAAAAAATAAAAAATTCCAAGATTGAATATTCGCCTCAAAGGATATCATTTTGGAGCATATGAGAAAATTGACAAGCCGACCGGCTGAAGATGATTCCAGTATCTGAGTTACAACTCTGTTATGAAAACTGCACTAACCCTGTGTAGCTGGGCGGCTTTGCAAGACAACGACTTTGAAGAAGACAGAATGATTAAAACATTAGTCTCTCAAATATAAAATTAACCTCATTACTTTATTTACTTACCTCGTACACACTTCGAAAATCTAAAATAATATACGACGATAATTCCTGAATATTCCTAATGTATACACCTTTGACCGACAAAGGATAGATATACATTTTCATTTATCGATATTATTGCATAAACAGTTTAAAATTTTAAATTGCAATCCCCTTAACAAGTGCAGAAATTTATTGGTTTACCAAAAACACATCAAGTGTATCAACGCTGAGGTAAAATTCATGATAATTAAAACAGAGGTAGAAAATATTTGTTTGATTTGTTTTTCTGGCCCATCATATTGATCCGGAATAAGGTGTACCAAATCTAACTTGTATGCGAAACTTAAGCAATAAAAGAATAAATATAGAAAATTAAATAAGGAAAATTGCCCTCCAGCAATTATTTTTTATTCCATTAAGTGAAAACTTTTCCGAGGAAATCATTTTCTTGATAACAAAGATTTAATCGCTGCTGAAAATGGGTCGCTGGTCGGATATGAACATTTTTTTTAAAGGTCCTTTATGATCGGGACCAAAAATATATTGTCGTTTAAGATTATGTTGACAAGTAAAAGTAAAATTATTTATAATGCCCGATATGTTTTCTTCTGTATTAGGGACATTAATTCGGAAACTCTCTTCATATAGAAGTGGGTTAACCAAAAATCCGCACAGCATGTTCGCTTGAAAACAAATTGCCTTGAGAGACGAAGCAGTTTCGTAGTACAGTGTTATATATGTTCAATAAACCTCTAGTAATCCGAGTCGCTTAATATTTAAGCAGTGTCGTGTCCGTATAATCGTATTTTTAAATAAAAAAGTTAAAATAATGCTATATTACTGACCATTAATTCAAATTAGCTGATTAATTACTAATTTTCATACTTTAAAACGTTATATCATTGAATTGTATTTAAATTCAGTAAAGAGTAAGAAAACATATAGATATCTGAGAAAAAGTTAAACCCATAGACTCAAGTCCACATATAGATTTTTCATTAGAAATATTTTTCAAAATTAGAATGTAGAGTATTTCAACAAACTTTATGGTCATAATATTGTTAAAACGCTCATTATTACGCTCAATTTTGTTAACAATGTTGTTAAACCTCATTATCGAAAAAATATAAAATGAAATACATAAACCCCTTCGGGTTATAACTGAACTCGACTGTGGTTTTCATAATCAGATTTTTTAAATTACCAGTTGGAAGTCTTTAAACCACCATCTTGAATAGTGAGTCAGATTGAAGTCCAAACTGCGATGGAATTCGCATTTGATTCTATTGCGTTCGCAGTAAAATTGCGATTGAAATTGGATTTGAAATGAACTGATAGTCAGAAGATTTTATTATCGGTATTAATAAAATCTTCTATCAGGTTGCGTAAATCAAAGCTGGTGATCAATTCTTCTGTTGAAACCTTCGGTGTGAAATACTAAACTTGAAGAGCTTTTCCACTAAACACCAAATCACGTTTTTAAACTTCTCGTTTTGTTTCGCACGTTTCGCTAACCATTTTAGCACCATCAGGAGATAATGTAATCTGGATTTAGATCTGGAAGCAGATTAAATCATCTTCTGATGATGCTAACGTGGTTAGCGAAACGTGCGTCCAGAAGTTTAAAAAAGTGATTTGGTGTTTAGTGTTAAATCTCTTCGAGTTTAGTAAAACTGCTGATGTTTATGGATGTTGGTGATTTTTTGGAAGAACTGGGTGAAATTTGGGCCACTTGATGGCTATTCTGATAGTGGTTGTTGCACCTGATTTGGGTGTATTAGAAGAATAACCAGGAGTTTGAAATGGTATGTATGCGGTAAACTATTAGTTGATTTTCTTTGTAACCAATGTGGATGAAACTATTGAAATCTGTGGATCTGTTATTTACAATATTATTAACGTATGAATCAAATGTTGACTAAATTTTGGCTGACAACTCGATATGAGTATGACCGTATGAAGTTTAATTTTATTGGAACCATTGTTGAAGAATTTTGGGGTTTATTGTATTTTAAATAACCCAACTTAGATCTGCATGGTGGTGTCCTTATGCTGGACACTAAAGATCAGGAGGAGACAGAATTGGAACTCGCAGTAGCGCCTGTTTGGCTTTTCGAACCTGCCTTTTGGCTGCGGCTCTTTGCCTATTATTTTTCTCATAGAGCTGCACAGCTCAGTATGTCTCTTCAAGCCATTTGGGTCTATCGTTTACCGTTTTTCCCATAGTTTATCAGAGTTCTCATCATCTTCTATTTGGACTTACAATATATTTTTTTTGTTTTTTAATTCGCCATAGCCATGTCGTGTATCCTTTGCAATAGCCTAATCATCTAAATTTAGCTTTTATAATCTAGCCTGATAGTCTTGCTTGTCCATCTGGCCTGATAGTCTTGCCATTTTATTCTTAAGATTTTCCGAAGGCAATTTTAGGACAGGATTTTTATGTTCTATGATATAATTCATATATTTATAACACAGATTGATAAGTATAGTTATATATTTTAAACCCAATTAAAATTATTTTTTTTAAACTTAAATAATTTATATTATAATTAAATAATTTATATGTATAATTACAGTAATTCAATGTGCAACCCTACAAAAAAAATGGCAAAAGAAAAATAAATTAATCGCTTAATCTATCTTAACAAACCATTTGTTTTTTATTTATATAAAATCCAACAGTGATATTTCCAGTCACTAGATCTTGTTTGATTAAATCGTCAAGTTTTCAAGATTCGTACTAAAATAATTATGTTAAAATGGTCGTCGATAACACATGAGTCATGATTGTCAATAACACATGATAAATAAATCTGATTGTGAAACAGCTAAATTTGGATTCTAAAAATTATGGATGGCGATTAAATAGTTGTTTTATTTTCTGTCGGTCTTTTGGAAACCAATAAAGTTAGATTTAAAGTGGACGTTTTGTTTAAATAGTGAGCTATACGTTTTTCTACATTTCCGATCTAGCTAAATTTTCATTACTGTCCATTTGATGAAATTGCCAAGGATATCTAGGAGTTACGACAAATTAAGCTGAAAGGAAACGTTTAAACAAACTTGACAGTAAAATAAAGAATCCAAAGGATTTTTAACGAAGCTTAGTGAAAAGATTCAACTAACTGTTATCTAGGAATTAAAAAATTATTTATTTAGATTATTGTTTATAATGATGAAGAAATTAATTCAAGGATATTTTTCACATAACACTCAATTATGCCTAGAGATTCTGAACTTATTTTTGCAAATTAAGAGATTAAAAAACATCTTCAGTTTGTTCTCTTTTATAGACAAAATTATTTCCCAATATACATTGTTACAGGGGTAACTTATCCGCCATAGAGCAACTGGTGATAGTAAAGTTCAAAACAAGGGAATGTAATCAATAAATGTGTTGGCAAATCTTAGTTATTAAAGAGATGCAGGTTATTGAAAGTGAAACTAAATTTTTGAAAAATTGAGATCATTTAAAAACGGTTGAATATATCAGGTTCAAAATCGGGGTAGTTGGGTTTTCAAAGGTGGAAAATCCAAATTTGGTACTAGTTTGAGCCTAGTTCTTAGAGGGCGCTTACTACCTATTTTGTAAGGAATTAACTCGCTCATATTTTTTACCCATATAAGCTAATATTCCATTGCATACCTTATCGATGGCTGAAAAATCTGCAATTCACAAAGCGTGTCTTGAATACGAGGAAAAAACCATTAAGATGTTAAAAATACAATGGACTTTATTTAAAATAACAATTTTTTGAACTTTACTTCAATAGGTGTTGAAAGTGACGCCTCACATTTGAGAACATATTTTCTTCATTTCTAATAACATTGGCCCCTTACTGATTTTTTTTAAAAGTTCGCCTCGTGTATTGATTTTAATGTCCCCATAAATAAAAGCCTAACGGATTAATGTTACGCGCGCACCACCGCCCCCAGTCCATCGATGTGGAAAACGATGATTCAAATGATTTTGCACTGCAACAGTAAAATGCGGTGACGCCCCGTCTTGAATGAACCACATGTTTTGTCTTAAGTTTAGAAGTCCTACCGTCCAAAAGGTCTAAAAAATAAATTTTTAAAAACTGCATTCAGTCTTTGCGGAAACTGAAATGGACGATTAAACAATTGTCGATTATGCCGCACCAAATGTTAATTGAAAGTTCATGCTGAAAATGTCGCTCTCTTGGTAGGTGTGGATTTTCCAGGGCGTAATACTGATTATTTTGCCAGTTAAAAATTCCGCGTCTGGTACAAGTTGCCTGGTCAGTAAACAATATATTTTTCAAGAACATGGGGTCTTCGTTTTTTTTGTGTAGTACATTTTTACAAAATTCTGATCTAGTTAGCAAATCATGTGGCGATGAATTTTGAACACGAAAAATGGTAGGGAAACAATTTTTCTTTATGGAGAACTCTTGAAAGGGTAAATTTGTTAATTATTGTAGATACCTCCAAAGGCATAGTGCTTAGTTCTGGATTTTCTGCGAAAGTAATTAAAATGTTCTCTTCTTGTTCTACCGTTAAACGTTTCGGTCGTCCACCAGGATTGTTATAATAAAACGAACCTGTTTTGTCTGATTAAATTTTTTTTGAAAATTATGTCGATATGGGATAAATCTGATGGGTAGAGCTCTTCATACCTTCTAACTGCAGCGCGACTATTGTAATTTACTTGTGCATAAACGCAGAGCATATCTCTTAAATCACGGTTAGGAAACTGATTAAGTCTGGGCATTGTTTACAAATTATTTTCTACCAACTCAAGATTGGTGAAATTAGTTTCCATCTACGTTTAATAGGAGAGGTAGAAAACAATGACAGTTGTCATTGAGACGTAATAATTTGTATCCAACATTCAAGCTACACTTTGTGAATTGCATATTTCTCAGCCTTCGACAAAATATGCAATGGAATATTCGAATACGAATATCTCGCAAATGGCGTGAGCTATTGATATTGGCCAAGGGTACCTTTTTTACGTGGAAATTATGACTATTCTCTATTTTGAAGTCAAAATATTTATAAGATTAAAAATATGAGCGCGTTAATTTCTCACAAAGTAGATAGCGAGCGCCCTCCAGAAACTAAGCTCTAGCTAGTACCAAATTCCGATTTGTCGTCTTTGAAAACCTAACTACACCGATTTTGAACCTGATATCTTCAACCGTTTTTAAATTACCTAAATTTTTCGCTTTAATTAATTATATTCGCAAAATTTAGTTTCGCTTTCAACACCCTGTATTAATGACTAACATTTCCCAATACATGTATTAACTAAATCCTCTTATTTTGATCTCTACTATCACCAGTTGCTCTATGCCGGATACGTTATGGAACACCCTGTATAAAGTTAAATGTTTCTGTTAGTAAACACAAAATATCTTTAAATAGGGCCATAGCTTAGGTGGACAATAATAGTCGAAACTTTCTAAATAGTTAGTTAAAATAGTCATACATATAAGGGGTCGCTAGTATGTTTAGAAACGGTCTTGAGAACACTTTGAGATTTCTTAATGAAATTTTGTACACAAACATCAGGAAATATTTGGGTTGGGTATATTTTAATTTTTTTTTTAGTCGCATATTTGAAATCCAAGGCTTACTTGATACCTCAATTTGGCACTGTTTGAAAGAGCATGTTTTTCTGAATTCAACATGGTAAATATTGTGTAATTTTTTCCAAAATAGATTTAAAAATAGCTTGAAGGAGTTTTTTCCTAATTTTCGACGACTTTTAATGTTGCCTGTATCATTGAATCTTTTTACCGTTTTTGAAACTGTTGTCTTAGTGATATTTTTATTCGGATGTACTTCATTAAATACTCGACAAACTTCAGCATAAATTAGCCTTGGATTTCAAATATGCGACAAGAAAAAAAATTAAAATATACCCAAAAAGTGGCAAATATTTGCTGATGTTTGTGTACAAAATTTTATTAAGAAATCTCAAAGTGTTCTCGGGAAATTTGACCGTTTAACGTTAACGTTAATATTTGGCAAAAAAAGAAGCAGCCTTTTGTTCGAGAAAAAAAGCATCAGATAATACATACTAATAGATACAATGTGTGTACAAAAATAATGCGAATGGTAACGTAGTGTTCCTTCCCTTTTAAAGGGGAAGCATACCAACATCTGATGCGTCTTCAGTGTGAATTGTGCTACCAACCGCGCCCCAATGAATTTTGTTTCAAACTTGAGAACAGCGCGACGGAAACTGTTGCAAAACTTCCACAGGTCTATGAAAACAGTGTTTTGTCAAGAACTCAGGTTTTCAGGTTTTTTAAGGCCTTCTCAGAAGGCCGAGACTCGATTGGAGAAAAATCTGGCAGTGAAAGGCTGTCAACAACAAAAAGTTGTAAAAATGTCTACACACTTCGGGGTCTTATACGTTGATCGTTGGTTTACGGTCAGAATGATCGGGAAAGGATTAAATTTGACTCAAACAATTGTTTATTAAATTTTGACGAGTGAATTGGGAAAGAACAAAATCTGCGCAAAAATGTTTCCAAAAAATGTTTCACTAGATCAAAAGGGAGGAAAAGAAAGAAATGAAGGAATCAAAGAAAAGGATCAACTGCTATGAAAAGAGTACATATCGTGGCTTCCCAAGGCAAAAGGCACTTTAAAGAGCAGAATGTAAATTTAAATTTAATCAAACATTTATACATTTTCTGTAATATTTCTCATTTCTTTATTTACATACCTTGTACATTTGTTTATTCGGAGAAAAATCTAAAAATCAAAATCTCTAGTCATTTAATAGTTTGATCATAGCAAATATTTGTTGATATCGCATTCCGTCAATATCGCTTCAGTCTTAATTGCTAGAACAGTGTTGTAACGAGTCACTCTCGACGATGCTTTACGTATTAGAAACACAAAATAGTCACCCGGAATAAAGTCTGCCGATGAAGGCAGATTATCAACGAGTATACATATTAGCTCTTTAAACCAAAGCATTGACAAATTGTTTTGCTTTTATGCGAGAGTTTGGTGTCATGCAACCTCGTTCTGTTTTTTTTTTAGTTATGCTTGACTATGAAATTCCAGCTGTTTGCATAAAATTTCAATTCAATTCAATTCAAAATATCCATAAAATATTTTCTGGCGACATTTGAAGCATTGGTGTCAATTTCTGGTGAATTATTCCATTAGAGTAGTCGGTATTCAACCTCCATTTGTTATTGGAGTTTGAATTGTTGTTAAAAAATTGTTTATTAAAAAATGTTATTGTGTTGGTATCAATTTAATGGTGAATTATTAGGGTTTTAGTGTGCCAGAGCTAATATTACATAACATGGAATATTCATAAATTCGGATACACTATTAAAATCCTGGCATCTCCAAAATCCAGTCATAATTATGATATATAGTGCGTTCGAAATTTAAATTCAGATTAAATAATAACCAAATTGGATATCTTGAAACTGTTTATTTTATGTGAATTAACATTTAATGACATTAATGTTTTCAAACAATTTCGGGCAAATGTCTGTCGCGGCTACTTCCTACAAAGTCCATATTTTCAATCCAATCTCCTACCACTTTTTTAAGGAATTGGGGTCTTATGTCTGCAATTGTCCGAGTTATGTTGGCTTCCAAGGAGTCAATATTTCCTAGTTTATCGGCATAGACCAAATATTTAACATAAACCTAATGAAAATAATCTTTCTTACTTACTTAATTCTATATTTTTATACCGTTAGGTGTCAGGCGTGTGGAGTTGAGGTTATTTTCTTTACATCTGTCTCCATTTCTTCCTATCTTGTGTCAGTTCCTTAATTTTATCCCATATTATGCCCCTTTTTGTGAATCTGTTTTCCGGAGTGTGACACATGTACGAATCACCTTAGTTGTCCTTCTGCTATTTTATCATTTATGGGTTCAATTTGTAGGTTTTCTCTAAGCATTTGTCTGTTTGTTTTTGTTTTGTTTTGTATTTTCTTCAGGAACCTTATTTCCATTGAATTGAAATTGAATTGAATTTATACGTGTCTTGTGATTTTCTGTTAGCCTCCATGTCTCACTACATTATTGTTGGTCGGATTACTTCTTTAATTACTGTTGTTTTTATCTCCGTCGGTATTTCTTTCCTCCCACGGAAAGTTGTCTTTATCATATTAAACATTTTTTCAGTTTTTCCTAGTCCATCGTTTATTTTTCCTTCCATTCTTCGTTTACTCTCGATTGTCAATCCCAAGTATTTTTAGCTTTTCTTTTGTTCTATTAGTGTTCCATTTAATTGTACGTTATGTTTCTTGTTTTCTTTGGATATGATCATACTCTTTGTCTCGTCTATATTAATTTTCAGGTTTATTTCTGTCAGCTCTTTGTTCAAAATTTCTAAGTTGTATTAAAGGTTCTTTTCTGTATCAGCTACTATGGCTATATAATCTGCAAACATCAATTCAATCTCTAACAATTTCCAGTATCCGAATTTTAATGTTTTCATCCTTTTCTTTGCTCCCTTTAACGTTTCGTCCACTGCAATCGAGAATAACAATGCATTCAGCATGCATCTTTGTTTTACTCCCATAGTCATAAATTCATTCGATTCCTCATTGTTTGTCCTCACGAAGTTCTTGTTGTCCCTATATATAGCCTTTATTACTTTTACTGTCCTATCTATTTCTCGTTTCTCTAGCATTTTCCATATGTTCTCTCTTTTAATCCGATCAAAAGTTTTTTTCTAGATTTGTGAAACACATATGTATACCTGTGTTCTTTTTTAGTAGTTTTTCGCTTGTTTGTCTTATCTTGAACTGTAGATCTTGCGTGCTTCTTTTCCTCCTAAATCCACATTGTGTTTCCTCCATTTTCATCTCGATTTTGCTCCTTATCCTTTTTTTTCAGTTTCTGGTCATAACCTTTCCTGGTATGCTCTTTTCATCTGGTTTTTGATCTTTCTTCTTTTCATTGTCCATCTTTACCAAAAAATGATCGCTCTCAATCTCTTCTTATCACTTTCACATCCCTCATACTTCTCCATTTATGTTTTCTATCAAAAAATAGTCTGTTATTGATTTTTATCTACTTCTCGGTTCTAGTCTAGAGTATTTGTGTATCTCCATGTGTTTAAACTTTGTGTTTGATATTATCAGTTTGTTCGCTATACATAGTTCTATTATTCTGTCTCCATTATTATTTCTTGTCCTCTTTCCTTCCATTCCCATACATTCCTCCACTCCCTCATTTTGATTACCGACATGTCCGTTCAGGTCGCCCATAATCAACACATTTTCCACCCCACCATCGATAGAAAATAATTTAAAGTCGTTAAATCACATGACCTTGGTGGCCAATTAACAAGTGCGTTCCTCAAAATAATTCTCACACCCAATTGTTCCCTCAATAAATCGATTGTTGCATTGACTGCATGACATCTAGAGCCGTTCTGTTGGAACCACATCTTCTCCAGATCAATATCATCGAATATCGAATAGCAAGGCCCAACTTACTGGGGACGGCGATGAATTAATAAATTTGGATCTTCATCAACACTGCCAGCAACAGCGGCAATATTTTCTTCGGAACGCCCGTTTTTTGTTTTTATATCGAACAACGTGAAACGTCGTTAGAATTTCGGCGAACACATTACAAATTCACGGAGTGCTCTATAAGTTGGGCGCACATAACCCTGATTTTGACAATAAATTTCGATAATTCGCAAGCGTTGCTCTTATGTAAATGTTCCATGATAATTTACCAGACTATTGAGACATATATTAACAGACTTGCGTGCAAACTCACAGTTTGTTTGATAACGATCCCTATCGGAATTTCAGACACACTAAAAATATCACCCATTATTAGTTCTGCATTCGACTCTGCGGGCATTAACTATAAATTAGAAGTTACAATATATTCTCTTTAAAACCATCAGTTTATGTAACTCAATATGTTTTCTGTGTTTTTTTTGTGTTATTTTCAAGCTTCACATATATAAAGGACTACGTTCCTAATTGGTGTTTAATAGAGTTAGAGCACCATATTTTTCTTTATTATTTTATCTACTGCGTTGTTATCCACTATGTGTAGTTGAATTATTACTCAAACGATTTTGGTACTAGCCGATTTAATTGACCTAATGATGTGTTTATTGTTTTCAACTGCTGAATAAATGCTAGTTTTTGGCTATTTTTATTTTAGAAACAGTACAATAGATGAGGTGTCTTTATCTACAAAACGGATTACATAGAATAACTTTATATTCCAATGAAATATTATTTAAAGGGGTGGAAATGATTTGAAAATAATGGCAAGATTTGAAAACTAGAAATTCACCATTTGGAAAAATCTTTCATTCTTAACATTTTTATAATCATAGAAATTTTAATCAAATTTCCGCAGTTCAATCAAAAAATCATTCAACAAAATATGGCATGTAGATATCTTTCAATAATGATGAGATGTTTGTTTCTGATTCAACAATCGTTCTAATAATAAGGCAAATTAGAATATATATTCTTAATTTTCAAACATTTTCTGGTGTTATAATTGCGCATGCGTTGAAAGATAACCTTGAAAATTTAAACCATATTACATGCTCAGTTATTTAACAGTCATTTATGTCAGTTGACGTTAGTGTTTTTGTAAAGATGGAAAAAATCGAATATGGAGCCGTCATTAAATTCTTGCATTTGAAAGAACGCATGTGCGTAGACGTATTGCAATTTCAAATGCAAGAATTTATTGACGGCTTGATATTCGATTTTTCTACGTCGACTGACATAAATGACTGTTAAACAATTGAGCATGTCATATGGTTAAAATTTTCAAGGTTATCTTTTAACGCATGTGCAATTATATTACCAGAAAATTTTTGACAAATAATGCCATCTTCATGTTGAGGTTGGAAAGATTTCAAACCACCCACATAATGTAAACAAATATTGGCCATAATATTGGCCATAATATGTAAACAAATATTGGCCATAATACCACTAATCCAACAAAAATTTGAAATAAGACAGAATTTTACCATTACTTCACAGTATTAGTGTTCACGCTAAACTGACATAATTATGATTAAAGTATTATTGATTAAAGAACCCTTCATGGTTTGACAGTTTGAAAGAATTAATGAACTCTTACAAACATATATGTTCGTTAAACTATCGTGTTGATTTTGCAATTTCTGAACAGACCCCAGTTCATCTGATGAGGACTAAAGACCAAAATTGGTTGTAAAAATTGTCTAATTTTCTCGAAGCATCAAGCAAGTCATGGCTTATTGTTGCAATACTGTTGGGTGCTTTATTGTTACATATTAATATATACCTTTATATATTATTCTCGAAAAAGTAATACATATGCTAAATTATTTTTATCAGTTTCTTACTCGAAAATTAAGATATCTATAATTTTTTTTTCAAATTTACATTTCAATTACTTCAAATCGGTGGTTAGTTCAATGCCCAACGAAATACAGTTACATCCAACATGATAAGAGTTAAACTACCGCATTGAATGAACCCATTTCTGACTGCTAGGGATATTGTATAAATTAGGGTATAACTTAAGTGTATTTAGAGATATTAGTAATGAGTAAATTTCTGTTCAGACTATTAGATGTATGTAATGAATGTAGAATAATGAAAATTTCTGTTTTCTAATTTGACCAAGAACAGTTTAGATAGAATATTTTAGTTTTCACCAAGTATATCACCATTCTATTATGTATATTTGTTTCAATGAAATACAATTCAAATAACAAAATTTTTATTATTTTTGTTATAATATTTGTGTCGAATATTCATGTGAATCCGTTCGTAATACGCTTTCATTTTGTGTTCCTCATATGACTTTTTGGTACTGAAAAGATTATGTGATAAGTGTAAGGAGAATATAGAAAATCAGGTAGAAATTCATATTAATACACATAATATAATATGTTAGTTATAATAATTTTTCTGCGTCAAAATTGATTATTTGGTATTTTTACATCACTGGCATTTTTGGAATTCTATTGTTAACTTCAAAGATATCAAGTAAATGATAGCTTTCAATTAGCAGAAGTCCCAGTGGACCTAAATGGGTTTATAGTCTCATGTTGGCACTAAGACTGTAATATTTATAATTAGAGACATATCTCTTAGCTAGACAGTTGACTATTTGGCGTTGCTACCTGAAATGTTGTCTGAGAAATAAATTGTCAGTTTTGGAATTTGGAATTGAATAATGTCAACTACGAAGAGGCCAAATAACGGTGCAATAATTAATGCATTAATTGCAATAATTTGCATTGCAGTATTACCTGTGCCATCTAGGTAGATTTAGAACCTTATGTTAGTACTCAGAATGTAACACTTTTAATCAAGCTTATACCTCTATGCTTCTGACACTATCTAATACAACAATAGCCTTCCAGGTTTACCTGTCGATATAAAATATTTCATTAACTTAAAATAAAACATCTTCATGCCGATTACCAATATTGTATTTTATATTATATTTTAATGTGCAACTTATAACCTCTTTGTGGGTAACTGAAATTCACCCTACAAAAATCATGTATTAACTAGGCCATAATTAAAGATTTAACAATCACTAATGTTCTTCTTCAATGGATCTATAACTTCGTTGCGGGCTTCTAGAAGTTTGTTTCTCTAGCTATACCTATCTTGGGCAGCTCCGTTCCAGTTATTCATTCCGACCAAGCATCCTCCGCACAGCATCAAGCTCCGATCACCATCCTCCTACCGTAGCGTGGTCTCCCTCGTTTCTTTATTACATTAAAAGTGTTCTTGGTTTGGTTAGTATATTCCATTCTTCTGAGGTTTTCCAATATCAGACGTGCGCATTTTATGTATCAGACCTCTTTCTTCATGCACTATTTTCGAAAATTGGTTCATAAATATTTCTCAAGACTTATCTTTCGAAGACGCCTGGAGCATTTTGATCATTCTTGGTGTATGGTTGGCTCTCACATGTTTCCCATATAATTATTCATAATTAATAATATTTCCTATTATATGAAGAAATCATGTGGCGATGATATTTCAAATATTGTAAGTGTCACAGATTCATTTATATTTAATTTATTCCAACAATTTATCTTTTTAAAGTATACTGGAAAACTAAAACTTTTAGTAGACAAAGATAATTTAAAGTGAATACGAGGTGTGTAAATAAAGTATTAAGACTGATTGCGTAGCGTTCGATCTGGCAACACTGATGGCTTCCCATTTAAAGGAGAGGCGGGCCAACATGTGATGCGTCTTCAGTGTGAGTTTGAACTCCCTAGAGTCACTTGGTGGTCCGTAGTAATTCTTCTTTTCGTGAACCGAGTTTTTCTAGTGCATACAAAAAATTAGTGACAACAATTTCCAGCACCGGTGCGCCATCAAGTTTTGTTTCAGACTTGGAAAACTTGTGCATTTTGATCATTGGTTGATGATCAGAATGATCGGGGAAGAGTTGAATTTGATTCAAACCAGATTTCGTCGGATCTATCAGATTTTGACCAATAAATTGGGGCTGAAGATATTCTGCCAATATGGTTCCGAACAGTCTTTCGCAGGATTAAATGGAAAACAACACAAGATATCTTGACTTTTTGGGCAAATTGAAAATACTTAATTCTGAAACATAATTTGATAGCACACCGTTGCTTGAAATTGTCACTAATTTTCAGAACACACTAGAAATATCGGGTTCACGAAAAGATTAGCGGCTACCAAGTGATTCTAGGGAATTCAAACTTCTACTCAAGATGCATTAGATATTGACCTCTCTCTTCTCCAAAGATAATGCTAATAGAGTTGCCAGATCGAACACTACCATCATTTTCATTACCTTATTTATTCACCTGGTATATACTATTTTTATAATATAATATGAACAAAAAACCTAATACATCTTGTGTTTGATTATTTTTATATTTTTTTTATGCGATTGCTAAACATTTGTGAAAGTTTTATCATTAAATTTTTATCCGGTTGTAGCATATTTTATATTTGATACTACTAAGGCTAGGCAGTATTTTTGGCAGCTCAGACTGTTTTCTATAAGAAATCGATAAACTGTACGGTACTGTAAGTTTTCTGGTTACTCCATGATACTTATGGTATTAAATTCATTATATAAAAAAGAGAACTTAAAAGAAAACCTGCAAAATTAGTGAAATCATGAAACACAAAATAACACCAGTATTTTAGTAAATGTGTGACACAAACTAATGCATAAGTTATGATTCTGGGACAAAAGCACAAGGACTTGTGCACAATATATTATTCTCTTATGATTCTAAAGTCTTGAAATTGCTTTATTTGAAGAACAATGGGCGAACGACAAAGTACTTAAAATAGTCACATTCGCAGGTTTTCTTTTCGTGGTTTATGGATTTTTTTGATATGATTTTTATTGCAGAAAAATCAACAAGAAAAGTTTGCGGAAATAATCGAGCAGCAATTAGTTGAGTGCGTAATAATTGGTTAACAAACATATCTACTATACAAATATTGCGAAATTCCGACACGCCAAAATACGAATGTGGGGCTAGAAGATCAAAAAGGTACAGGATGGGTTGAATATATTGAGTTAGAAATTATAATATAACAATTTTAGATTCTTTTAACATCCATATCGATTTTACCAATAAAAATTGATTGCAATAATATTCTCTTTATGGCCAAATATTAGCTTGAAGACATATTTCAAAAATATTCTCCATAACGAGGAAAATTTATTATGTAGACCTGGAAAAGAGAATGTCATAACCTTATACTATATATTAAAGAACTTTAGATTTACGTTTTTCCGTAGGGTTTTTGGTTTCAAATTGATGAAATGGGTCCATGAAATATGTTTTTTAAAAAATGTTCCTTGTCAAGTGTCATTCATTTATCACTGTCGTTTCTCTTCTGTAATATTGTATATGAGGCATAAAAAGTTAGAGAGCATAAAAAATGTTGAGCCTAAAACACTATGACAAATATATTTTATCGGATTAATTTTAAAATTTAGTATACATTACGATGGTATTATGTAATGATAGAAAATCAAAAATTCTACTTACAGTTGGTATAAAAAATCACACAATCACAACAATTCTACTTAGCTGAGTATCATACAAAAAATACTTTAAAAACATGATAAAATAATTTTATTTTTTTGCAGAACTATAAAGGTAAACAGGCAAAAAGTATAAAGTGTAAAGTAAAGTGTTTGGGTTAGAGGCGCATCAGCAACTAGGCTATTTAGCGACTGGACCTACAGCTTAACGTGGGTTCCGAACCACGGTCATCAGCTTCCGAAAAACCCAGGCCAGCACCCCCCTCGGGCTATAAACCTTTGGTTATGTGCCTAGGCATAAGTCAGGAAACCTACCGACTGGCGAGTGACCAACGTAGAACACTTCTCAGAAGGCATCCGGCCTTACCCAGCCTTTAACTGGCGTGACTGAGGGATAATTCGTAGTCGGATTTTACACTCTTGCCTAGAAACAATCACAAACATTTAGGAAAGATAAACGGACAGAAGAAAGAAAAATAACCATCCGAGCGCTGGAATCGAACCAGTTACCGCTCAGCGCGGATTCGGCAAAGCATGCGCTCTTACCGGCGCACCAAAGCGACCGGCTATAAAATGTGAACCTGACAAGTTATGCTATACAGCTAGTATATAGTATTTTCAGTTCAATTCGAATATATATATATATATATATATATATATATATATATATATATATATATATATATATATATATATATATATATATATATATATATATATATATATATATATATATATATATATATATATATATATATATATATATATATATATATATATATATATATATATATATATATATATATATATATATATATATATATATTGTGTCGCTTGGTACAAAGAAATGCTCAAAAAATTCAATCGTGGTGCGTCAGAAACCGTGTATAACATCTACACAGGTGACGAATCTTGGATCTATGCGTATGAGCCCGAAAGTAAGCAGCAATCGACTGTATGGATGATTTCAAAATGAGCCAAATTCAACAAAAGTTGTTCGCGCAAGAAGCACTTCGAAGCAAATGGTCGCCAGTTTTTTTGGATAAGTGAGCATGTGGCTACAACATCACTAGGGAATCGTAGAACGGTCAATTCTGGTACACAACGATTTGTTTGCCAGACATATTTGAAGAAATAAGAAAAAACAACCAGCGACGCAGTATCATTTTTCACTATGACAACGCGAGCTCTCACACATTGGACAGAACATGTCAATATTTGACCGACCAAAACCTCGAATTGATGCCTGAGCCGTGACATTACCTCGGACAAAAATTAGAGGTGACCTACTACCATGTGCGATGGCACCCCAGCCATAACACTTACTGTACAATGTACGTACGTCTCCATGAAGAACTCCGGATTTCGTCGTTCTCCGCGATTTATTCTTACACGAGCACGGCCGTCATGATCACCTATGCGGAAGCGGTACTCGTCACTAAAAACATCATGATTCCATTCCGCATACCACTGGCGTCTTTCTCTGCACCACTCCAGCCGTTGACGCCAATGGTCTGCCGTTAAAGGTAAAGCCAGGTATGGTCTGTAAGAAACGAGCCCAAAAGATCTGATGTTGCGGTAGATTGCTCGCATTCCAATTAACCTTCCATGCTCTTCGTTCCACTAGTTAGCAATTGAGCTTGAAGTTGAAAAACTGTCATTCTTGGCCAAAAGGCGAAGACGGCGCTCCTGGAGTTCTGTCGTGGCTGGACGGCGTCTTGTGCCTCTAGCTCATTGTTGTCGATCTTCTTCGACCCACGCTCATAATGTTCTTAACATTGAGTGAACAATCCTATACATTCTTCTTCCAATTTCCCGAAAATATAATATGGCCTCTCAGACCTACAATGTAGTCCCTCTGAAAATATATACGTCTTCGCGCTCTAGGCATGATAACTTTTTTAAAGAAATTAAATTGCAGTGAAACAAATCACTGTTAAATCGAAAAAGTTATTCAAATGAATTGTCTTTAAGGAAAAAGTAACAGTGCTAAAAACTTTTTTATACAAACAAATGCTTCGTTGCTATGACTAAAATTTTGATCACTTATTTCTAAGGATACTAGAAACAAGGTTACAAAATATAATTAAAATACCAAAACTTTTACTGGGTTCCTTTTTTTATGTCACTTAGTATATACTCCCCTGGCTTACACAATCGCCTGTAGAACATATTTGGAATAGGATAGGTCGAAAGGCTAATATGATTTTTAACCTTCAAATTAATTTATAATGGTCTTATGATGTACTATAACTTACTTTATTTAAACTATATCAGAACTACATAGGTCTCCTCACTGGAAGCATGCTCAGGCTTGTAGAAGAATATGTTCATTTATATGAACAGTAGTAAACAATTATTGAAATGTCTCTGTAAAGTACATAATATTTTTTTGTTCAAAACAGCGAAAGCATATTAGGTTTAAAAACATTGTTTCATTGGATGATGTTTTTTCTCAATCAGATATACTAGGGTGCAACAAAAGTATTAACTTTTTTGTTGAGGTTCTGTTTATAGTTATTCACGCTTTGATACAATTTATATGCCTCGCAAATGCCTATTAATGGTAGTGTGGGATACTTTTAATTTTCTTGAAAGTTTTTTAGTGTTTGTTCTAGGATCTACAACACCCTATCTTCATCACTCATGTCTCCCGGAAATTTTTGTATCAAAAGTGGCTGGTGCGGATTAATACGACAGGTTTCCCCCAAATTTCGCAAATCTCGCGAACGGCGTCAGTCGCATTGAACCCTTTTTTTAACAATGTCATAAAATTGCCCTATTACCGAGACTTATTTAATTTATAAAAACCATTGACTGAATATTTAGCAGTGGAATTAATGTAATACTGAATAAAGGATGTTTATTTGTCAGAGCAAACTGTGTAAATCGGATTAAACCTCTGAGGAATGAAATATAATCCTTTATTTATGAACAAAGGAAGCAATGCAAATACTTATGTTACACCCTAATCTGTAAGGCATACTATAAATAAGCATTTGTGAAAAAAACACTTCTTTTAATATAGTGTGCTTTTTTAGTGTATCGGAACTTCCAGTAGGGGTCGCTGTCAAACATCTGTGAGTTTGTATGGCTTTAGTGGTAAAATTATTCAGTAAAGTCTGTGAGATATTCGACGTTCCGAAGACAATATCGCCTTTGTTGCTGGCAGTTTTGATGAATAACCCAATTTATCTATTCATCGCCATTCGCAGGATGTTTGGCATTGCTATTCGACTACGTGGATTATTTAATTCCGAATTTGAATGGCATTAATCTGGAGGAAATATAGTTCCAATATCATACAGCTAAGGCCACAATCGATTTATTGAGGGAACAATTCCCTCAGAATATTATTTCAAGGAATGAACCTGTTAACTGGCCATCAAAGTCATGGTACCTTTAGATTATTTTCTTTCAGGTTACGTTAAATCTTTGATCTATGCCGATAAACCAGCCACTATTAGCGTCTTGAAAATCTACATAACTTGGACAATTACGGACATAAAATACATATTGCTTGAAAAGTGTTCGGTAATTGGATTGACAGAATGCGCTTTGTCAGAAGTAGTCGCAACGGACATTTGTCTGAAATTGGTTTCAAACATTAATGCTGTTGAATGATATTTCACATACTAAAGGGTGTCTCAGAATGTTTTTCGTTTTTGATACTTAAAAAATAAAACATCAGAATTAATTCCAACTTGTTTAATTGCTGTTAAATTACAGAGTAGTTTTTGATTTTTTATTTATGGAAAATAACTATCCGTAAATGCGCACCATCCACTTCTTCACACTCATTTAGCCTGGAACTGAAATTTTCAATCACTCGCTGGAGCATCGCATCGTTATTCTTTGCTTTAAAACATATAAGTTGGGTGGTAATGGATTGAAAACTTTACTTTTTAAGTATTTTCCCTATGGGAAAAAATCAGCAGGTATTATATCTGGATTCCTCGGTAGCCAGTTGATGCCAGTTGATGTCAAGGCATCGTGAAATGCTGCTAAAGAATCATTCGAGACGTGTGAAGTTGCTCCATGTTGTTGGAAAAATGTGTTGTGGTTGTAGCCAATCGAGTTTTGCATTTCTGGAGCCAAAAAAGTCCGGATCATATCAACAGAACGATCGGAATTAAAAGTCTGAGCGCGACCATGGTTATCCCCAAAAAGTAGTGGCCGATAATTCCTTCGCATGATATGGCAGCCCAAACGACAACTTAGGCGAATATAATGGTTTCTGGTGCAATTCTAGCGGATTATTGAGAGCCCAATATCTGCAATTTTGTTTATTCACGTGACCTTTAATGTGAAAATTCGATTCATCAAAAAACTATATGTTATTGAAGCTCCTAAAGCGATTTTTCATTGTCCTGCAGAATTCGACTCGCTTAACTGGATCATCGGGCTTCAACTCTTGCACAATAACAATTTTATAGGGATGGACATGTAAATATTTGCGAATAATGCAATAAATCGTGGATCTATGCAAATGTAAAGAAGCTGCGCATAATCGTCGAGACTGTCGTGGATTGTCTCTAACAGATTGGCTAACGCGGTCAACATTCGTGCTCGTTCTTGATGTTCCTTTGCGCCTAGTTGATTTATCCGGCATTGGGTTTCTAGTCTCTTTAAACTTGCGTAAACAATACTTGATTAAATTCGCACTTGGCACATTTTTCGTGGTCGCTAAATTAAAATGTGTCCTCTACAGACAGTCGAACAATATTGTAAGAATATTTGTTTTTATAAAACGCTCACGCGCAAAATCGGCTCTGTGATCCAGTGAAACGATCCATCGCTACTAAATTTAAAAAGCCAGTCAAACAAAAACAGTCAAAATAAAAACGAAAAACATTCTGAGACACACGTTATCAATAGTTTCAAAGTATCTAATTTGGTTGTTTTATTTGCTTAAAAAAGTCGGACACACTAAAAACATCACCTTATATTTTTTACAGAAAAGTAAAGGCATATGATGATATATCTTTTGAATATGGTGTTTGATTTTTAGCGAAAAATTGTTTACATAAATAAATAATGTGGTGTTCGACGGTGCATTATCGAACTGAAAAAACAATGAATTATTTTGTCACAAATCTGAATTGTGTTCAAAGGGTCTCATGCAATTATTCAGTACAAGATTCGTGATTTTGGTAATGTTTTCTTCCTTGGTTGACGTGGAAGATCTTCCTGAACGAGGTTCCACTTCAACTGAATCTGTACCATCACTAAAGTCGTTGTACCACTTGTAAACTCTGCACCACTGGTTTTTGTGACATAGATTCATCCCCGTAATACTTCGAAACCTTTTTAATGTATTAGCATAAGAAAAAATTTTTGGTCGAAAAATGTATCCATTTTGAAGAATTGCCGAAATATGTGTAATAGTTACAAAAGACGTAATAATTTTTAACTTTAAAAGCGTAATGATATAAAACTTCTATGATATATCAAGGATGGCTATACCAAATAAAAAAACAAATGTTTGTTTCGATACGTATGGCACGACTTAAATACTTTGGATGCTGCTATAGATTTTTACAAATACAAATTTTATTCACAAAATATGAATTTAATACTGTTTAAATTTGTTGTCTACTACAATCGTTCAAAAATCAGAATGTTCACAATAATAAATAACAATATTTTATATAAGTGAAATAAGCAATGTCAGCTGCTAAGACTTTTTTTCGCGGTTCTCAGCAGTTTCCTGGAATGGGTCGGGGATCTCTGCACATAACTCCTCCATCCCTAAACGCAAGATTGTCTCTCAGGGGTGAAGAATGTTCTTGGCGTTGGTTGTGGTTTTTCAGCTTCGGTCCTTGGACTGGCTTTTGGCTTTCTTCTTTTCAATCGATAGAAGACGTACCGTACTCCAGCAGCGATCAGGTTAAGGTAAATCGGCATGGTCCAAAAACAGTGTTCAAAATGCGAGGGACCAATTAATTTAATTGGTGCTATTTCATTTTGCTCTCTTTGTAATTGGTGAATTTGGTCCAGAGGTATGTTTTCTAAGACGAGCTTTGTCCTATACTTCTGTTGCTTCTTGATGCTTCTTAACTGATATTTCTTCTAATAGTAGAGGTTGGCTGCAGGATTTTTCTTTATGGTTTTCGTACATAGAATCATTAGTCGAAATTTACAATTAGTGAATAGTTGGATTAAAGTTCTGGATAATGGATACAGTTTCCTTCAGTTGCACAAAATATGTTCCATTGCATGTATTTTCAATTTTTGTTTTATTAGCAAATACAGTGATATAATGGGATTCAATCAATTGCTCTATGATGTTTCTAGTTAATTCGATTTGGAACTTTCTTCACAAGCTTGAAGACTGGTTTCTAAGTTTAATAATCGGTAGATATAATTGTCGATTTCCAATTCATTTATTAAATTGGCCTTTGTACGAAGTATTCGTTTTGCAGAATGTCACAAGATACTGGCATATATTGATAAAAATTCCTGTTCATAATCAGATAAGGATTATGGGGACTAATGGTGGTAAAAGGTTTTGTGTAGGAATTGAATATAAATGGAAATATTGAAAGGTGTGAGCATAAATTATGGTAAAGTGAGTTATAAAAACAACTTTCTTGGGATGATAAAATGCCTGAACTTCATAATAGTAATTAAAAAGAGATTTTGAAAAAATCATTTCATTATTTCAATATAGCTTTACAGCTGTACCGTACATTGATTCTAATTTATCGTTTTTAAGTAGATTCGAGTGTGCAATCTTTAATCTAGCAAAAATGATGGAGTTTTCGATATCAGTTAGTAGTTGTGACATAACGCTAAGGCTTATATTAATCTGATCTAATACGTTCCTAGTGTCCAGATAATGATTTAGGTTTGATACTAGATTGTCCGTTCGTAACCCATCTTGGGTTACTACATCTTTCAATCATTTTGGTGGTGGGAGGAATATGTTTGTTTACCTTGTCTACGGTTCATCTTTGGTTAGTTTATAATTTATTAGTAGAATTCATATAAAATTCTGCATCATCCGCATCTAAATTATCGCTAATGCTTTTAATTATAGAGCCTAAGCCATTAGTAAAATCTTTTTTAGTACGATATACAGGATTCATAGTATTATACTTTTGTTCCGCTGAAATTAGTTCATATGACATTGCTTTATGAAAACTTTGAAGTTCAAAATAAAAAGGATTATTTTTTATCTCTAAAACTTAGTAAGCTCATCCTAATGCTTCCTGGGAATCTTGAGTTGTCTTTCTATAGGTTCTAGGTCATAATAATGAATGAAGGTATGAACTTTTGATTTTAAACGCGCTGTTCCTAGCTTATACGGAAGAAGTCCCGGATTTTGAGCTAAGTTGCTGCTGGCAGCAGAAGATGAGATCTGTAATGGGTTACGTTTAAATTTAGGTTTTTTAAATTTTGGTTGTGAATTAATTTTGATCCTGAATGAATTTTAATATTTTTATTTTTATTAGCTTTCTCTTTTACACATTTCTGTGTTAATTTATTTCTGTTATTTGACTTTAGTTTTCTATAAACATTTTCTCCTTTTTTTATATGATCTTTTCGCTGTTCGTTATGTTTACTTATGATACGTTCTTATTGAGAAGTCATGTTTTCGTTTAACTTCTTATAAATTTCTTGAGGAGCTTGGCGATATTCTGCTATATAATGATTAATGAGTTTTTTATTTAAATTAATATCAAAATAATCTTTTGAATTTAGTTGACCATTTATTATATCGATTGGTTTTTGTTTTATTATAGAATGAACTGAATTGTTGTAACCTAAAATTGCATAAGGGATTTGATTTAATATGTCCGCTTTTATTAATAATCACTTGTAAATGTTCTAATATAGTAGAATGGAAACGTTATATCGATCCATTCGATTCGGAATGATTATTAGAGATATAGTGAGAATCAATATGGTGTGTTTGAAGAAATTCTTGAAAAACACTATTTTTCAGTACCATTGTTCGTTGTAACTAGATTTGGTAATCCATGATGTGTCATGAAAGTAAGTAAAGTAATGATCGTACAATTTCAACACCGGTTAGACATTGTACATATTTCGAAAATGTATCTGTTATAGTTAAATATGTTTGTCCTTGAGCTTGAAAAGTGTCTATATGGATTATTTCAAAAGGCTTTGAAGGTGTTGGAATTATCATTAGCTTTTGACGGGGTAGATTTCTGTCATATTTATTTCATTGACAACTTTTGCACATGTTGATATAATCTGTAATATCTGATTTAATTCCTGGCCAGAAATAATTTATTCTAATGCGTGTTTCTGTTTCTAGAATTCCAGGGTGGTTGGTTTTCCCTTTATGATAATTTTGAATAATAGTGGTTTGTTTGTCTTTCTCTTTAATGTATTCTAAATATGCGTTGCATTTAACGAGTTTGAATACTGAATTTTTGAATGTATTTGAAAATATATTACATATTTACGAAAAACAATTATCATCTTTGACATGAAGTACGTACGTAGTTTTGGGTTTGACAAATTCTTTAAAGAATTATATGAGATCATTTTCCTAGTTATTTTTTCTAAGTTGTACATTATTTCCTGATTTTGTCGGGAATATTTGTATTGTTTTTGGTTTCGCAGGTAAATAATAAACAAGGTCTATAATTATATGGTTATTATAGATATTTAAAGGTTTTGCCAAATTGGTATTCAAAGAATACTGTCTGACTAGACTAGTCTATGACTAGTGTGTACTGTTATGCCATCGTCGTCCTCATTTCGGCTTATATTTTCAGCATCAGATATAAGGGGTTGTTCTCCTATATTACCATATATTGGAGCGTTTTCATTATTTTCTCTAGACATCATATTATTAAATTTGTCGATATATTCTACTAATTGGTCAAATTCTTTTTTGTTCGACGATACATAATACTCTACTAAGAGCTCGGCCCCTTGAACTGGGATTTCTGGAAAATTCTGAGACGTCTCATGTTTATTTTCATAGAATTTCGTACTCGCTGTTAATGTCCTCGACATACGTTTCCTATTGCTCGGAGGTGTCGTCTTCGGTGTTAAACAATTATTCGACTATTATATTTTTGTTTGCTCCGTAATTTGCAAAATGATTGTAGTTTTGATTCGGCTTTCTAAATTGGGAAGTATTTCATGTAGAATAGGCGTGGGTCTGTTTTGTGCTGGTTTCATATTGGATTTTCTTCCAAAAACTTGAGAATTACTTACTAAAATTTTGAGCGGATGGACTCGGATGTCTTTATAGATTTATTGATCCACGAAGAAATTTTATGTGTTGAATCTGAAGGCGTTGACGAATTTGACTGAATGATCTAAAAGTGTTATTGAAATTATTTATTGGAAATTTCACCGGTAGATGGGTATTTTTCGGAATCGGTGGCATAAATGGAATTTAATATGTTGATTTTTGATAATATTTGATATTTTCTTCTTCAGTTATAAACTGTAATGCCTGACTTAAGCAATCTGGAAGCATAGCTCATATAGTTGGACTTGGGGAATCTCATAGTTTAGTGAAAAAACCTCTTACTGATTTGTTTTGCCGGAGCGGTGCTGTGTAAATCAATATAATTACAAAGAGTATTGAGCAGATGAATAACTCTTTCGTGAAATTGTGTCTGCAATTTTAGTAGTTTTTGTTTTAAATTAACCAAATCTTGGTTCAAACAATTTTCATCTTTTTGATCACCAAAATATTGAATTAGTGTTTGCTTTATGTTATCCCAGGTATCACAATCGTTTATGGCGAGAACTTCTTCAGCTCTGCCTTCTAATTTGTTTAGGATACCATTTAATAAGAGAACATTTTGAAAACTCCTTCGATCACTTACGTCAAAATAATATGATAGAATTGACTCTGAAGCATTAATAAATCTGTGTAGTTTATTTGGATTTCCATCGAATTGTGAAATAATGCTTAAATTCTTAATATCTAAAGCAGGTGAAGCTATTTTTTGTGTTCCTTGATTCTTATTTAAATTAGTTAAATTATTTGAAAGTTTTAATGTGTTAAGTAATTCTATTAAATCTACTTCGTTGTTTTGATTGGTTTCGTTAAAGGAATCAATGTAATTTGGGGATCCTGATATGAACAATTAATTGGTACTTATAATATCAGTAACCATGCAATGAGTTGAATTATCGGCATACCAATTTTCTCGATAGATGATTGGAACTTGCTGACTCTTCTTGTGCACTCACAACAGTATTTTTTTGTTGTCTTGTTTAAGAGTGAAACTCAAATGATTATTCACTGTCAATGTCCCCCGAAACTATCCTACCGACTGCACTACTTAAATAATCGTTCAAAAATCAGAATGTTTACAATAATGAATAACAATATTTTATATAAGTGAAATAAGCAATGTCAGCTCTTAAGACTTGCGGTTCTTAGGAGTTTCCTGGAATGGATCGGGGACCTCTGCATATAACTCACGCGAATTTTTGATTATGATAGTATAAACTCATACTTTATGACAGTTAATATTAATTGGAATTAAAATTCGATATATTTCAAAATTCATTATGCTCGCCAATTTAATTATATTAACCTAATTTGCATTTTATCGTCCTCCCATTTCTACCTTTCTTTCACTAATGACCCTTTCCCTGCCCAACAATTAATAAATCCTTACGAGTATCTAGCAAGAATTTATTCCCTACTACAATCATAATGGCCAAACTCCTTTTAACTTAACATCGGCTTTTATAAGCTACACCCCAACAGCAGCATTTTTTGAGTCGATTTGCTTTCAAACAATTCCTTTCGTTTATGTCCCCCTGCCCATCTCCTGATTTGTACTGTATCTTTGACTGGCATTTCCTAAAAAGGGAATATGCCTACGCTAAACCCTGTAATCCCAGAATATCATCAACCTTATGATATGTGTAAACGATCTAAAATCAGCGTTAATAGCTATTACTTGAAATATAATTCTAGATGGACCCTAGATGAATAGATATGGAATATGAAACTAAAAGGTGATTCAAATTGAGTTTCCACTTTACCATCTAAAATATTTTTGAAACGCCACGGTATTTGTCAACGGCAACATCAGATTTCTAAGCTAGAAACACAAACAAAAAGTCATATAGCAATATATGACGAAACAACGTGTTAAAATTATTCAAGCCTTTTATGAAAACGATCGATCGAGGAAAAGTGTATTACGTGCTTTACGTGAATGTTTTGTCGCGCAAAATCAAATCGCTCTTCTGAGAGGACAATGTAGTCTAAAAATTCGAGCAAACTGGATCCGTAGCTAACATCAAAACCCCTTGACATGCTCGTAGAGGTCGTTCGGAACAAAATATTGCCATTGTTCGCGAATGTGTGACCGAAAATCCAAGCACATCGATTCGTCATCGATAGCAACGTATTCCACTATACAGCGAATTTTAACAAAAGATTTGCAGTTGCATCAATACAAACTCCAAATAATCCAGGAATTGAAGCCTCGAGACCATCAACAGCGCCCTGTGTTTGCCGAATGAAAATCATCTGTAGCGATGAGGCACATTTTTACGTTGGTGGCTTCGTAAACAAGCGCAATTGCCGTATTTAGGGATTGGAAACTCTAAGACAGATTGTTCAAACGGAAATGCATCCTCAAACGGTAACTGTTTGGTGTGCTTTTTGGTCCGGAGACGTAATTGGTCCATTTTTTTTCGATGATTGTGCGGAGAACGCTGTTACGGTTAATGACGTTCGCTATCGGAACATGATAACACATTTTTTCTGGCAGCAGTCGGAAGATATGGACATCAAAGATCTCTGGTTACAACAGGACGGTACCACCTGCCACGCAGCAGGAGAAACGATACAATTACTGCGCAGCAAGTTTTCAGGTTGCATTGTTTCACGTAAGGGCGACATCAACTGGCCGCCGCGATCATGTAATTTAACTCTCTCAGACTTTTTCTTTTGGAGATATCTGAAGAGCAGAATCTACAAGAATAAACCGAACACCATTGCAGAGCTGAAACATGAGATGAGACACGAAATAGCCGGCATAGAACCTGAATTGTGCCGCAGAGTAGTCAAAAATTTTCACAAATGGATTACGTCATGTTACATGAGCCGCGGCGGTCATTTATATGATATCATCTTTCATGCAGAATTGTAATGAATAACCTCAAAAGGCAAATAAATAATTTTTATAATTTTCAATTTCTCAGTGTTCTTTTTAATATCACTATATAGAAAGCCAAATTGAATTACCTTTTAGATCTGAGTAACAAGAGGGTACGAATAAGGATGACACTGCCAAAATACCGCTCCTTGATGATTAACTTCCTCTTCCAATCAGAATTTGATGAGATCAGAAGAGATCTGACCCTTAGATCAGGGGTCTCCAACCCGTCGATCGAGAGCTACCGGTGGAGCTAGCGTGGACAATTTCAGTAGCTTGGTATATTTAGGATAATTAGACTAGACATTAAAAAAAGCCAGAAATAAAAAAGATAGAATTTTACCTGTATACTTTGACCATTAGTATTAGTTCAAGCTACTCTTGAGGAAGCCCTAACAGGGCGAAACATATGTAGAACAAAATCTATAATAAACGTTTCAAACATTAAAAAGATATAAGTATATCATTTAAAATCCATTCCATTAAGGTCCATTATTGCATCCATCATATCCATTATTGCATTAAACAAGTTTATATATCTCCCTTTTTCTATGTGAATATTATTAATGTACACATTGAAAATATTGGCAACCCCTGCCTTAGATAATTACAGTAAAACTTACTTCAATGCAAAGCTTTCGATAATACACATAAGTAGAAATACACATAGGAAGTGAGATATAGCTTGAATAAAAAATGGCGAACTGTAAACTGATTTATTCCTTTAGAGGTATAATCGGATTTCATTGTGCTTATAATTAATGCTTTTTTATTTATGATACTGGGCAAGCTCATACGCTTAGTATTTAAGTAAATTTTGGTTATTTCGAATCATTTTTTTTTATTTAATATAATCCATCAATACTATTTGCGGTTCTATTTTATTACCTATCAATCTTGCTTAAACACGTTTTCCTCTAGTGATACCTATTTTGCAATTCAATCTGTTAAAGTAAACCGTTTAAATTGTTAGTAATATATTATGTTACTCTAGGAGATAGTTTATCTTAACTCCATTGTGAAAAATTTCAGATTTACGTATATTCGAAGGATATATATAGTTTGGAATTGTTGGCGTGAAATCTTGAAACCTGTTTTCCACGCAAACTTTTTTAACCTGAAAAAAATCAGAAGCATCATTTATCACTTGTTTTCAACCATACTTACCATCTATAGTTGATACATGCTCTTAAATAAAATAATAGAAAATAAATAAATAAATCGTATTAAAATTATAGAACAACCAAGAGAATTTTAAAGGTTTGAATTTTACATAGAATATTAATTTGGATGGACCAAAGATGATTGCGTTAATTAGTCATGCTTTAGATGAGATGTCCTTGTCGGAAAAATATTTAAATGGGATTATTGTCATCTGTCGTCATATCGCCTCGCTATATAACCTGCCCACCTCCATTTCAATTATTCACCTTTCCAATAATGTCACACACTTTCGTCTGTTCTTTGATCCGTGTGCAGATCTTTTGTCCCGCTTTGTAATGTCAAGCATATACCTTTCCATACCCCTCTGTGTTATCTGAAGTTTTTGAACTAATTGTGATGTGAGTGTCCATTTTTCACTTCCGTATGTCGAAACAGTCAGCACGCACTGATCAAGAACCCTTCTCTTCAGACAAAGTGGGACTTTGCTCCTAAACACTATGCTGAGCCTGCCAAATGCCCGCCAACCACACTTAACACGCCGATCACTTCTCGGGCTACATTGAAATTCTTTGCCCAAGATATATGTAGTGGTCCACAACCTCTAAATCGCTGCCTACAATAGGTATTCTTTTGTTTTCAATAAATTTGTTAAACATAACGTGACTCTTTTTCATTTTTATTTCAAGCCAAATAGTTCTCCAGCGGTTTGCAGCTTTTGCATGTGTTATTGTAGTTCATCGAGGTCTTGTGACAGGAGAACGATATCATCTGAAAATGTCAGGTGGCTTAAGTATGCACCATTGATTTTTTGATTTTTTTTTATTCTATTATGTTCCCAATCCAGATTACGGAATACCTCTTCAAGGCAGGTTGAGAGAAGAACAGGCGATATTAAGTCACCCTGTAGTACACCCCATTCTATACTAATTTTAACTTCAAGATCATCCATTTGAACTGTCGCTGTAGCTTCATCATACACAGATCCCAGATATTGAGTAAAAGGCCTTTTCATAATCAATATAATCCAAGCCCAGTGGACCCCAGTGGCCCAGCGCTTTCTATGGACTATTGGACAACCTGGATATGATCCATTGTACTGAATCCACTTTTCAGTCCTGCTTGTTCTCTTGGTTTGGAATCATACAGTGTTCATAATGTTCTTTTGGATATTATCTTGGTGAAAACTTTGTACATTACTGATAGGAGGCTTATTCGGCGGTAGTTTTTTAAACTTTCATGTGCTCTTTTCTTATAAAGAAGAATCACATCAGCATTTTTCCGTAGGCTGGGTATTTTTTGCTATTTGAGGCATTTTGAGTACAATTTTGCTAGTATTTTATGTAAAGTTTGACCACCAACATTTCAATCGTTGCACTATCTTTTCCTGGAGCCTTTCTATCCTTCATCCCTTCTATAGCATTTGTCGCTTCATCCAACAAAATATCTTGCATTTGCTGTTTCGTGTGCATTGCTGTCTTTGACTGGTTCTGATCTTCATATAATTATATCAAAGCAAATAAAGTTTACCCAGGCTTCACGTGGGTGTTTTGCCATTCCTTGATCCGCCACCCAAAGCGCAGGCAAGCGTCTCCCAAGACCGGTTTCTGGCCGTCAGTTGTCATCAGTTGAACTCAAGAATAACGCCTGAAGATGGGATGCAGAAATGACTAAAGCCATGACCATATAAATCGGCCATGTCGAACGGTGGTTTAAGGAATGGCAAAGCATCAACGTGGGGTGAACTTTCTTTACTTTTTAATACTTCTCAACGAGCCCACTTCACTATTTTTTATACGTACCTGGTTTTTGTCCAAGGTTAGACGGTACAGTCTGACTGTTGTAGTTGTTTACCGCAGGATGGTATAGCTGCATGTGACTGCAACCACCATTCGATATCAGAAACCGGTCTTGGGAGATGCTTGCTGGTGCTTTGTGCTTTGTGTTTTACTTATGTATTTTCCGGACAGTTTAATATATCTTTTTTTTTGTTTTTTTTTGTGATTTTCGATCAATTGTATTAATACAATTATTATTTTTTGCTATTTTATTAACGTTTCGGTTTATTTTATAAAACGATCCTTAGAACAATTACAATTCTACAATATATATTATTTCCATAAACAGTAAACATTTTTATTTAAACATATAAGACGATTAGAATGATTTTTAAGTGTTCGTGTGTACTTTCGACTACAGTTTTGATAGCTGTCGTAGGAATATTTTTCTGATATTTGAATCTGATGGTACGTCAGGAGAATACCGTGGGTGAGGATGTAGTTGCCAATTTAACTCTTTGGTTTTTTATTCGCCGATTCTGGCAGAATGAGATTTTGCATTCTTATGCTGCTGAATAACACTTTTTAATTAATCAGTCCTAGGCATTTTTAAATCAAAGGCCTGTTTATGTTTAGTCTATGAAGCTAAGAACAATAACATTCAGCACTTGTGACTTTACTAGGATTCAGAACTTCATAGTGAATTCCTGTAAAATCCCCCCTCTTCTGGTAGTAACATTCCTAGTGCTAACCATTGTTTTTCCTTATGTGGAGTGCTGTTGAAAATCTACTTTTCGTTTTCAATAGTTGAAGAAAATGATCTCTGCCTAACCTAGACAAAAATACACTGCAGATAGTTATCAATATATGCCACTAGAATATTGGTTATGTTGTGTTAAGTTAAATTATTGTCAGTAGATGGAAATGTTTTTCAAATTTGAAAAAAAACGACGTTACTTAAGGGTACATCTAATAACTAATAGATATACATTTACTTTCTGGTAATTAGTAAATATGTTTATCAATATTTTGGAATATGCACTGTAAGCAGAGTAAGACTAACAAGAATTGGATGTATACATATTAATTATCAACTTGAATTATACCAATTTTTACTCTTTCTCGTTAGACTATAACTGTCAGCAACGCAATAAAGCAGGTGATTTTCTCACCTCTTCGTATTTTATTAAAATATATTTGACCCTAAGCAATTTTATATGCTTTTATCTTTATATCTTTTTATATCTGCTAAAAAAACACTTTATGAGTACGCACGTATCTCTTGGGAGATCTATTTCTGTTTTTTTTATTTGATTATGAATCATTCTGAAATACTGCAGATCACAATTTAATTTTTACCAAAGAAGTAATAGGTATAGAATAAAATGTCGAATTATATTTAGACCATAAGACGCACATATTTACTTTTATCTACACGGAATACTGATGTCTTATATACAGCATTACTTAGAAAGGCTATTAGTAATCAGGATCAGTTCTAGACCCTTGACCGCCACGTCCAAAATGGATTTAGTCTCTTTTACAAAAATGGCTTACTAACTTCATTATTTCTATTAAGTAAAGTGTTCTAATAGGCAATTTCAGACTGATCTAATAAATATTTGATTAGTGAAGCGATTGGCATATATGTCTATAGACCGGCCACTTATAATGACCTATCTGTAATGGTATTTTAATTTTACTAAAGGTTCTTTTAGATACAGTTTTCTATGTGTATCAAAGATTCTATGTGTTGGTCGCATAAAGGCTGCGAAACATCTTAGCCTCCCACTAGGGTAAACTTTGTTGATAATCATAAATATAGAAGTTGAGATAAATTGATAAGTAGTGAAATGATAAGTAGTAAATTGATAGTAATAAAAAAAAATTAAATAGATATATTTGCATCACCGCTCCAATGTATGTTCAAATGATGGAACATACAGAAAGCTAGCTTTTGCCAAGTTTTTTGGTATTTCATATGTAAGCGTTCTCTCACAGTACATTATACAAGGTACCGCAAGTGTCACGCTACCATTTTAATTACTTTTAAAAGAATGAACACCGAATTTCTTTTCTGTAATATGTTTATTTCATCTTAATATTTTGTATTTATTATTTTTTAAAAATTATGCCAATGAAATATTAATTATTAGCAGCAATACAACTTTGTGTCTTTTTTGACACCTTTCCATAAATTTTGTCAACATATATGGTGTTAATGCAGCAATTGCAATCAACACGAATGTTGTCCTTGAGTTGTATGATTTGGTGCTTATCTACGCAAAACATTTTTCTTCAATTATCCCCATAAAATGAGCTTGGCCTGAAAATTGTTAATTTAATGGAAGTGGTTTATAATAACATTACTATATTTTAATCGCTTATTATTGTCTGTAGGCAACAGGTCTTGGATAATTTGAATCTTATAAGGAAACATGTGTATATCACTTCTGAAAACTAGGCTTAAACTGCTAGAAGACTAGAACTTGCTCCAATTGGGTATCACGTTGTCGAATGGAGGTTTCTGGACACTCCTACATACTTTGCTCCACACGTGCAATATTTCCAGCGCTTCGCAGTGTTCTTGGATTTCTGCAGAATGACCTATCCCCAACTGTTCCAAAATCTTGAAATTGTTTTAATAAACGATACAAGGACGATGGAAGATTGAAAACAAGTGAAATAGAATTATAGTGTAGACAAAATGACAAAAAAATATATTACGAAAATTTACAGCGGCCTGGAAGAATACTAAAATGCAAGCAAATACACAAAATGCAAGATTAAAATATTTGAAATGGAGGACAGATATAGCGCCATAATACTAAATAAGAAAGCAATACTATAGACCTAGTGCTCGTTATTGGCTCCTATTTGACAATTTCTAAAATTTCTTCCTCAATCTCTACCATTTCGCGTGGAGGAGGTCTTCCAGCATGACCCTCTCGTTGTGCCTTTAAGTACCCTATATCGCTAAACCTTGTAACTAATAAAATGTTAAAATAAAATGTAAATTTATAAACGTTTGCGTAGCCGGATGATTTCTTAAAGGAAACCTTTCCGTGTACAAACGACATTGTGCTGCGGAATTATGACCACTGTTCAAATTGAATAACGCACTGAAAAGAAATATCGTACAAGAATACAAAAACTAGTCATACCCAGTATCAGCAGAAAACAAATACTTTATGTGTTTACAACGCAGTGGTCGAGAATATCAAAAAGTCAGATGTGTTTTCAAATTTTGTAACTGTTAATAACTTCTTTATTTTGCAAATTTTATATAAATGATTTTTGATAAAATTACTTATTTTTACGAGTTCTACAACCTGTTCAAATAAATGACTTATCTTTGAGAACACACTGCATTGCTCAGAATAACTGACCGGAAGCCATACATGTAATAGTTGTTAAATAATATATTTACTATCGTATGATAGGAATATCTTGCTAAGAAGAATTGAGGAAAGACAAAATGCTTTCCTGAAAATTTGGCTTCATAAAAGTTAAACAATCAATTTTATTGGAAGTTTTCTAAACAACAAGGATTTTTTTTCATACTCTAAGCAAAAATGTGTTCATTTAGTTGCCATCAAACGACAGCAAGCGTTTCTTGAGACTGGTTTCTCGTCTTGAGCCGTCATCAGTCGAGCTCGAGCTGAACATTTGAAAACAACTGAAGGAATGACCAAGGGTACGACTATATGGGGGAACTGAGTGAAACCGTGAATAAAATATTGAAAAAACGAGATTTATGCTGCGTTTCATGACAAAATTTTGCCCGTGTCTTCGGTCGCGATCAAAAGTTAGTAAGCCTCTCCCGAGATTGGTTTCTGGTCTTAGGTCGTCATCAGTCCGGCTCGAGCTGAATGTTTGAAAGCAACTGAACGAATGACCAAGAGTGCGACCATATATATAGACCATGGCGGATGTAGGCTGTAGTCAAATGCAGCTCACGCTACTGTGTGGTTTACAATAGTACCAATGTGTGAAACCGTTTGTGACCCGCTTAAGCCCCATCAACCAGTTATGTATGAAGATTTACATATTGGGCTTGTGAAGAATATTAAAAATATTCAAAAAAAGGAAACTTTTCATGCTTACGAATGGTAGTTTGAAATTATTTTTTTTTGTAAACCAGCTCAGATTTATTTCGGGTATTTTTAAGATTTTTGTTTAACAGTTTTTTATTATAGTTTGAGTTAACTGTGAACATAGATTATGTTCAACGTAGTTTCTATAGAAGTATATTGTGATGGTCTTTAAGCAAAAAAAAATATGTACCGAATGATCTTAAAAAATATCTTAACAGCTTAATTATCGCTTTTTGCCATTTCATCAAAAGCTTATTCTTCCCATTTGTAGAATGAGTCACGGCAACGGACGGCTGTACGTTCTAATTGTGTTGAGTATCTTCCACTCGTGGCGGAGCAGTTTCATTTCTGGTAAGGATGCGGTAGGGTCGATAACATGAGCCGTCTGACCCGGTCCCGAGACCAATGTTCCAGAATTCTCTCCATTTAGCAATAAGGTTGAAATTTTCTCCCAAGAGTTGTTCTGCAAATATCGGTGGAGGGGATCTAGTCTTCAGTCTCCGCAGGCCGGCAACATGCAAGTCATTGGTACTGGGTGGTGGGGATTTAATAGTATTTTATTATACTCCCGTTCGAGTCTTTCCTGTCTTCGGATAGTAGGAGAAGCAACACTGCACAACAGCTAATCAACAACCATTGATTATTCTCATGGTCTCATTGAGTTTGGTGTCAATCATCTTTACGTAGCAGCTGTTTGGTCAGACTGGAGCGCAATATTCAGCAACCGAGTAGACCAGCCTAAGAGCTGATGTTTTAAAGGTAGATATATTTGCGTGGTATCACAAATTTGTGAATTATATTATTTATGGTGTTTATGCTGTGATATTCTCCAGATGTTTTTTATTTAAAAGTGTTCAACCCACTGTTACCCCTAGGTATTTTGGATAAGGAATGTAATGTAGAGAGTTGTTATTGAAGTATACTTGGGGTTCCAGGCGCGTTGAAGCAGACACGTCAGTTTTATTCATATTTCGAATTAGTCTCCATCCAGCGAAATATTTTCCCAGTACAGACAGGTCTTCTTACAATGTATTACTATCTTCCTCTATGGTTTTACCGCGGGCAGTAAGAGCCAGGTCATCAGCATACCCAAATTTTATTGACGTTGTTTGTGCAATGACTTTATTTTATAAAAACCACCAAGATTTTTTCGATTTAGGGTTCGACAGTTGCTTGGAAAGTGACAAGAGTGCTTAAAATATGAGGAAGATTATTGCTAAGATTAAGGTGGTTATCACTCTATTCATAAATAAATGTCAAAGGTCGTTAAAAAAGATCGATAATTAAGGCTAATATTTTCACTATCTTTAATTTATATATTATTTACAATCGCTTTGTTACCTCGTCTCTTCTTCAGTTGTTTTAACATGTTTTGAAAAGAGTGTTTAAATTAAATATATTGGAATCTTGAGTCAATCGAGTACAAAAAAATCTTTATATTTGGACGAAAATTTATCTACGTGTTTTTTTATTGGCCTGACGTCTGGACCATTAAGTCAACTCTCTCTGTAACGTAAAATCAGTCGAGAACAGTAGAGATCACGTTTTATTTATTCATTCAAAATAAAGGAAAATGTTTCAGACTTTAGCAAGAAAAACTACAAGATATTTTATAAATCGGTTTATTCTATCAACATAAGCTTTATCTGCGACATCGTTGAAGTTCAGATGGGGCACTGAGTGTTTCCAACAACTTTTTCGATTACTGTTTTAGCCTAAATGTTTTAAGAGCCAAACCAAAAATGAGGGTTTTCTTATTATATAGATATACTTGGTTTTTTTTTTGAAAATATAGCTCACTCTATCATCTTGTTTTGAGTAATATTCTCACCCTATTTTGTTTTATTTTTCATATTACTATTAACCGAATATTTTAAAATATAGAGTAGGTCAAATTTTTTTTTGTATTTTATCTTCTAGTCTTTTACAAAATCGTTTATAAATATTTCGATACATTTTTTCATCGAAAAAAATTATGAAAAATTAGTGATTTTTAACCATGTATTTTGAAGTTGTTACTGATGCAAGTGCCAACTATCATTTTAATTATTTAAAAATTAAAAAAAAAACTAGACAGATTTTTTTTCTTTAATAACACGTCGGCCAATAAGTCCTCGGTCTGGCAAATAAAACAATTTTTTTTTGGGCAAATTTCGACTTCAACTCGAAAATTCATAATTATATTCTCCTTGAAGAGCAAGCATTCCAACGCTTTTCTAACAGTTCTACGGCTTTCTAACACAACGATTTCTCTTTGCCTGTAGAATATCCTTTAGTTTCGGTAATTACCTCTTCATTGGAGCGAATTTTTTTATTTTGTTCATTTGGAGCCTTTTTTCCGATCTCGTCCTTCAAACGCACCATTAACGCTATGTGATATTCGCTATTGATAGTTTTACTTTTCTCGAGATAATAGATCAACAATATCCCATGCGCTTCCCAAAATACAGAGGTTTTAACCTTGCCTGCTGATGGATGTGTTTTTGGTCGCTTTGGACCGCTTTCACCGGCTACTGCCCATTCAGCTGTTTGTCGATTTGACTCCGAAGCTGTAGTGATGGATCCATGTTTTATCAATGCTCACATACCGTATGAAAAAATCATTTCTTATTTCCCTTAAACAGGTCCAAACATTGCTCAGAATCATCAATACGTTGTTGTTTTTGGTCCGCTGTAAGCAAACGCGGTACCCATTTCGATAGCAATTAGCGCATTCCCAAATGTTCATGCAAAATGGTGTAAAAACTTCCTTTCGATATCTTCATGATATCAACGTTACTTTAGCGTTATTTTACGTTACGTTATTTTACGTTATTTAGCGTTATCAGCGTTACTTTACAGTTTTTCGAAATAATTTTTAAAATTTTTCTCTATGGAGTAACCACCTCATTTCAACGTCCAGAGCGTTCAACATAATCGATGCTTGTTGGGCCGAAGCTTCAGGCGAAAAATTTCTTCGAACAATAATTAACTTATACGACCCTTAATATTTCCTTTGTTATTAGTATTTTCATTCGGTAAAATATTATGATATTTATGTTGCAAGGTTAATAATTAATCAAATAATTATATTATTTGATTAATCGTGCCTCCAAATTTGATTACAATTACATCGTCGATGACTATAACCCATATTAATTTATTTTCTGATTTTAATTTTAGTTACGTCAACCATCTAGCGTTATTTAGTTAATATCTAAAATGCATAACTTTACACGTGCTCCATTAAAATCGGGTAGACTATGTATAAAAATCCATACCTGAACCGAACCAAGATTCGAACCCAGAACCATTCGATAGCTAGGTGAGTGACTATGCCGCCTGATCACCTCGTTAATTTATTAGTTTAATTTACATATTTCTCAATAGTTAATAAGAAAAATATGTTTTCTTTCAGCTTTTCTATTTCTATCTGTTTTTTTTTAACATTTTGTGCCATATTCTTGATTAAAATTTAAATTTTAGTATGAAAATCAAAAATCAATCAAAAATTAAATGTCTTTTTTTGGTGACGATAGCAGATTAATCTGAAGAATAAAAAAACCGGTATATTTATTAATTTGAGTAGTAATAATACATCAGCTGAAACAGTCAACTCCATATTTCTTTTTTGGTATTATTCGATAAATTGGTCAACTCATTTTTACCTTGTTTCTAAGGCAATGTTAATTTTTCAGAATGGATTTACTGGACATTTAATGGATTTACTGAGCATATGTGGTATTAGTCCCAATATTGTATAATTAAAAAATTATTATACACAACGTATAATTATGAATAATTACTTTATTTATAATTATACGTTGAACAATTTTTATTAGAAATAAAAAAAAACACTAAAAGGTGTAATTCTGTAAAACTGTTTAATCTACATAATTATCGAAGCTTAGTACTTTATAGTACTTTATAGGGTGACCGTTATTTTTATTTACTTACTGATTGGCATCTTGTTGGCGTGGGGTCGATTAGACGTCGTCATACTAAGCTGTCTGAATTTCTTGCCACAATAGCTTCTTGTTCGCTATTTTTTTGCCAGCAAGACATCGTTTACTCTTTCCAAAAGTTCTCGATCCGCTTTAGATCCGGGCAATGTAAAGATCATCCTAACACTTTAATATGTTTCCTCTCGAACCACTGCTGTACCATGTGAGCCGTATGTTTGGGATCAGTGTCTTGTTGGTAGACCTAGAGTAAAAGCATAGTCTCTTCAGCGTAAAGCAGCTTAATTGTCTCCTAGATTCCTAAGTAAATTTCTTTTGTAATGTTTTCTTTTATCCCAAATACTGGACTCCGTTATATGAAAAACACCCTAATACTCTGATGTTATCAATACCATGCTTCACCATATCCAAAGTGTTGCGTGGATTGTATTATTCATTAATACGTCTTCTCGCATACAATTTGCCATCAGAATCAAATAAATTAACTTTAGTTTAATCGCTCAAAAGAACGTTTTCCAGTTACGTTGGAAATCTTCACTACAATTTCTTTTTGCAAATTTTAACTTCTGCTTTATATTCCGTTTGCTTTACGGAATTCTCCTGGCTACTATACCGTACAGGTTCTTAATTGAAATTTTAGTTTTGGTATCAAAGTTTTACAAATTCATTGATCAAAATCATTAATAATATACATCTAATGAAATATCATTTTTTTCATCAAAAATCAATCACCAGAATCAATCATTCAAAAAATCAATCATTCGGAAATCAACCTTTTTGGTGCCACTAGCAGATAAATTTGATAAAGAAAAAAACATATATTTGTTAATTTGGGTAGTAGTAATACATCAGCTGAAACACTCAGTCAAGTCGATATTAAGTTTTTGGAGATATTCGTAGAGATTTATCAAACTTAAAATGGGAAATAATTCGAAAATAAATAAATAAAACCTCTCCATATTATTATATTTCTGAAATATATAATTTATAATATAATTTTGAAATATATAAGAAAAACTTTATTAAGGAGAATGCTTAGAGATGAATTAATTGTAAGTTAAAAAGATTACCAAACACCTGAAAATTCTTAGCTCAAAAATACAATTGCTAATGGTAGTTACAGGCAGTTTATATAAATTTGACTTTTGATGATGAGTTGTTTTTAACAAGTCTTGAGTTGCCTCAATGATACTTAAACTTGCTTGGGTTGAGGAAGGAAAAAGAAAAGGTATTCTTTTAGATTATTTAGACACTATTTATAAACAGAAATATTTTAAAGTTGCTTTGCGAAGTATAGCTGCATATCCTTGACATTTTAATCGTTCTGAACACACATTTGCTCATCGCCCATAGACAGAAGAACTATACGTTGGTGAAGTTCTCGTTCATGTAGTTTTGAAATATTTGCTTGTTTGTAATGTACTCCGCTAAAAGAGGGCGCCAACTTTCTATTAGCACAAATGTACTGACTGCACAAAGAATAAGGTTTTAATCAGATTCACCCACACACACTGTAGGATGAAAGCCTCTTCAACATGGTTCCAACTCTCCCGGCCCAGATTTTTCTCTGCCAATCGGCCTTCTTCGTGGATGTTTGCGATCAAGCGGCCTCCACTCCTGGTCTATCTGTCATCCCATCGACTCACAATATGGCTTGCCCACTTCTATTTCAACTCCTTTACTCTTCCAACGATATCACATTTTTTCATTTGTTCTCTGATTCATGTTCTGCGGTTTCTGCCCCCGTCTTTCCATTTCCGTCTACGCTATCCGAAGTTTTTCAACTGACTGCGGTGTGACTGTCAATGTTTTACTCCCGTATGTCATAGTGGGCAGAATGCACTGATCAAAGACTTTTCTTTTTAGGCAAAGTGGGAGTTTGTTCTTAAACACTATGTTGAGTTTACCAAATGCCTGCCAGTCCATTTAACACGCCGTTCAACCTCCCGGACGGTATACTCCTAGTAATCCACAACCTCCAAATCCCTTCCTGAAATAGAAATTCTTCCGTCCTCAGCATATTGATTTAACATAACCTGACTCTTTTTTAGGTTTATTTTCAAACCAAATGGTTCTCCAACCCTTTGCAGCACTTGCATGTGGCTTTGCAACTCCTCTCTGTCTTGTGAAATGACAACAATATCATCTGCGAATCCGAGATGGCTTAAGTATGCATCATTAATCTTTATTCCATCCTGTTTCCAATCCAGATTACGAAATACTTCTTCAAGGCAGGCTGAGAATAGAACTGGCAATATTGCGTCACACACCGTTCTGCTTGCTCTCTGGATTATGCGTCATTTTAATATTCTTGGTTTTCTTAGTATTATCTTGGTGAAATGTTTGTATATTACTAGTAGGAGGCTTATTGGACGGAAGTTCTATAAATCTTCGTGTGCTCTTTTTCTATGAAAAAGGGTCACTTAGGCATTTTCTATAATTTGTGTACTTTTTGTTCTTTGAGGTATTTTTCCACTAAGGCAAAGGCTTTGAGGCATTTTGTCCTTTTCTGGAACCTTACCATTTCTCATTGTTACTATAGCATTTGTCACTTACTCTACTAGGATATCTAGCATTTGTTTTTCCTTAGGCATTGCTGTCTTTGACTGGTCCTGATCTTCTGAAAACCTCTAGCATTTCCGTACACGCCCTGCAGACTGCGCCATCCTCACGCATTAAGGCAATAATTTGCTTCCTTTAGAACTTTGCTTAAGTTTAGCTTTATTAATTCCCCTGTTTTCTTCCAGAGTTTTTTGCACTAACTACATATTGAACCAGCGCTTTTCCTTTCGAATACGTTTTCTTGTAATTTTGCAATGCTCAACGCATTCGACCTTGTCAAAAGGACTACCTGCATTTCTCATTGTCCGTTGTCTTTTCATTAAGTCAATGGTCTCATTGGAGATTTGTGGCTGTTTGAAACATTTTAGGTCTGGTGCTATTGGCCCAGACATTTCTAGCACATTATCGATGACTTCTTCATTCTGATCTATTATTTCCATCTCCTTCGGGTCTTGGAATACAGCAAAGTGGTTCGACAAAACAATCTCAAAATCGGTGCCCTTCTCCAGCAGCTTACCAGAATCCACTTTGGCCTTCTTTAACCTTACCATTCTTTTGTGCTCTATTCGACAATTTATCCTAATCTTTGCTCGTACCATTCGGTGGTCACTTCCTGTATTAAATGATCGACAAATCATCACATGACAAATCAAATTTACTTGTTAGTCCAGATGGACTTTTCCATGTCCAAAATACAAAGTTCTTATCTTTCAGTAAAATCAACCAATCTGTAATCACTTAATCACTCTTGCCCAGAAACAATGACAGATATTTAGGAAATAAACAGAAGAAGAAAAAAAGAAAAACAATCGTATAGTACGTGTTTAATTCTTTGGGTACTTTCTGGGATTAAAATACCACACCTTTATAAAAACAATGATCTAGTGGACATAATATTAACTTACGAGGAGTGCCAACAAACTGCAGCCGCAGCATGCGGAAAGATCTTACACGCCGAAAAGTCTCTTAAGAAATCATCCGGCACCGCGGATGATTGTAAATTTTGTTACAAGACTTTGCGACACAGGGTACTTAAAGGCACAACGAGGAGGGCAAGCTGAAAGATCTCCATTTCGCGAAATTGTGGAGATTGAGGAAAACATTTTAGAAATTGTCGAAAACGAGCCAACAACGAACACTAGGTCTATATTACTGACTATACTACAAGAACCTTTTATCCCTATCATTATGATCGGGTACAAGCGTTACAATTCGAAGATTATCCCAGAGAGATGGCTTTTACATCAGTACAACAGAAATGAAAATTTAACCAAATATATTTTTGCTACAGACGAGGTCAGATTTACAAGAAAAAGAGTAAGTAATTTCCATAACAACCATTTTTTGGCAGTAGAAAATCTGCATGCTGTGAAAAGTACCCATTTTCAGCAAAGATTTTCAATACATGTTTGGGCTGGCGTAGTAAACGGCATGCATATTGGGATTTTCTATCTTCCAGGTCGACCGACAGGTGAAAAGTATTTAGACTTTCTTCAAAACAATCTACCATAATTATAATAAAATGTTTTTTTAAATGCTAGACAAAATATATGGTTTCTACATGATAGAGCTCCGCCACATTTTAGACGAGAAGTTGGATAGGGCGCAATGCACCCATTTCTTGGTCCGCGCGCCCACCGGATTTAACACCCTGCAATTTTTTTCTGTGGGCCTATTTAAAAAAGTTAATTTATCACAATGGAGAAGTAAATACTGTGAAAGAACTACAGCAGCGCATTGAAAACGCTTGTGATGTTATTCGTGGACACCAGGATTCTATTTTTGATGCGTGTAGTGACGCATGGGTACGCCGAGCAAAGATTTTGTGCTAAACAAACAAATGGTGACAATTTTGAACTAGTTTTGTAATATGTAACATTTTTGTTTTTGTTATCCTGCAACTGTTATATAAATGATTTTTGCTAAATTGACTTCTTTTTGCGAGTTCTATAACGCACAGCTCAAGAATATTAAAAAGTCAGGCCTGTTTTCAAATGTTGTAACTGTTAATAACTTCTTTATTTTGCAACTTTTATATAAATGTCTTTTGGTAAAATTACTTCTTTTTAAGAGTTCTACAATCTGTTAAAATAAATGACTCAACTATGAAAACACCCTTATATAAGATGCCCTGTATATTTTATACTTCGTAGTAGGAAAAAGCTTAATAGTTTTTACATCAATTTGGTATTATATTTCAAACGAAAGCTTTGCAGTTCTATTTTACCTGTAACTTTCTCTTTCGTTATTGAATTTAAGAAGACTTGTAGAGGGTCGTGTAAATTACTGTTTTTCTGTGACCGAAAAAAGAACATGTTTTGGAATGGAACAAAAATTTTTTTCTGTCTATTTTATATGGTATAACAATGCACCATTTTAAAATTCGATTTTTATATTATGATTAAAAAATTGAATTATTCTTAGTTGAAAATACGATATTTTGTATACCTTTTAAACATTTGTTGTTAAGTGAATTATTTTAAACTTTGTGATGTTAATGGTTTTGTGATGCTTTGGTTATCAATAAATTCCCTAACCCATTTTAGCATTGATTGAATGAGGTCTATATCTTCTCAATGTATAGTATTACAAACTTCATGTATTTTATTTCTTATTGCGTTTAAATTATGTGGGTGCTAATTCAACTTTTCTAGAATGATGTACTGTAATATTTTATCATGCTTTAAACATATTCTATGGGCAAAATATGAGAGATCAAATGGCTATGACATCAGATTGCCATAGACTTTCATAAAAAAAGCTCAAAAACCCTCATTCCATGGCCAACATGTAGCCGCGTATTATCTTGTTGAAAGAGAGGATGGACCAGTGGGTTAAGGTACTGAAGAACATACGGCTTTAATGCTTCTTGCAAACACCTTTGCGCTTAACTAAAGGCTAGATATTTTTATAAGCAATGTCACTTCATATCACTACGCCTACTGTTTACTATGCATAACACTCAATATTATACTGAGGTTGACATATTCCTGCGTATCGACTTTTGACTATTCTTTGATCATCGTTCATCTAAACAGAATTGCGATTTATTGAAGACGATTTGACGTTGACGTATTGAAGACAATACCGCTTCAGTATTATCGTTCTCTCTATTATTGTAATCATTGCCGTTGACGCTCACCAGTCAGATGCAACCCTGGGTGTGGCCGACTTGACTTTATGCAGCCCAAATGACTTTATATCGTAGTAAACGATCCAGAGAATTATAAGTGGACCTTTGAGCCATCAGCCATAGATTAACTTGTCTAAAATCGATCCCTGATGGCCATAAATATTAGAGATGGATCTTAAACGTCATTTGTGCGCTTTCAACGATTGGAAATAGTTTGCTTTAATTTTGGACATAATCAAATCATACTTGACAATCTTTCGATTTTTGTTAGTGCGATTAACGATTTAGCGAAACGACGGACTCTTTTCGTAGACCAATAATTAGGTCTTTTTTAAATTCAGACAATATATACATACATATTCACACATATATATATATATATATATATATATATATATATATATATATATATATATATATATATATATATATATATATATATATATATATATATGTATGTCACTTCCGTATGTCATATATGATATACGGAAGTGAAACCTGGACACCCACATCGCAATCAATTCAAAAGCTTCGAGTGGCATAGAGGGGAATGGACAGATGTATGCTCGGCATTACAAGACGAGACAGAAAGTCCTGCGGATGAATCAGGGAACAAACAAAAGTCTGTGACATCATTGGAAGAGCTAAGCAATTGAAATGGAGATGGGCAGGCCATATAGCGAGGCGATGGGACGACAGATGGACCCAGACAATCCGGGAGTGGATACCGCTTGATCGCAAACGTCCGCGAAGAAGACCGAAAACACGATGGATTGATAACATCGTTGAGTATATTGGACCCGAGTGGCAGAGGAAAGCCCATGGCCGTGAAAGTTGGAAGCATGCTGAAGAGCCCTTCATCCTGCAGTGGGTCGATACGGGCTGATGATGATATATATATATATATATATATATATATATATATATATATATATATATATATATATATATATATATATATATATATATATATATATATATATATATATATATATATATATATATATATATATATATATATATATATATATATATATATATATATATATATATATATATATATATATATATATATATATATATATATATATACACATATATATATATATATATATATATATATATATATATATATATATATATATATATATATATATATATATATATATATATAAATTAACAATTTTCATGCAAAATTACTAATGAGTTAATAGATCGTTTAAAGTTTACATTGTGTACAATCTGCCTTGCTGCTAATAACTCAAATTTGTTAGGATGAAACAGTCACCACTGTTTGTCAACCTATAGATCCAAAATGTCCTGTAACCTTTGACCATGTGAAAAAAAAAGAATAATTAGAGACTATTAAAGACTATTAGATCATAAAGATATTAAAATAAATGAAAAAATAAGCATCTCAATAATAATTTCTATATCAAGCTACTACTCTTTATTTTGGTTTGAAGATAACAGTAAGGATTCTCGCTATGTTACACGTTTTTGTTGAAGTGAATATATCACAAATTAATAAGATTTAAAAACAAAAATTGAAATATTGATTAATCCTCCCCATTCTTTATGTACACAGTCTCTCTTTCAATCATTGATTTTGATCTGAAATAAATAATTTTCCAATTCGATGTGCCTAGCTTTTCTCCTTTTACCACTCACATTACTTTCATAGATATTCTCTTTGAAAGTCGCTCTCTTTATATTCTGAAACCATCTTAATCTTTAAGATTTACTTATTCCTAATATATTTGGTTCATATTTTAAGGAAGTACGAGCGAATCTATGGGAAAAACAATTTTGCAAATGTAAGACTTGAATTTCGGAAATTGTGACAAAGGATATGTAATTGAACTATGGTCAAAATTTGAAAATTATTCACCGTCTTGTTTTTTAGAAAAAATTATATGAATAATAATAATTTCTACCGTTCTTATACCCAGCCTCTTATGGTGGAATTATTTCCTCCAAGAATTTTTCTATTTTTTCATTATTAATCTTCCAATTTTATGAAATAAAAAACATCACATGATAAAGTTTAATATTTGCAAAATGTTATTACATATGAATAATATCGGGTTACCGATATAATTATTTAAATAATGAAAGTCAAATTTTGTTTTCAACTTCAACAGTCTCGCAACGTCGTGCCACCAGCTGAGAAAATAGATAGGGTTATAACTAAAAAGAGATATTACTACGTATGACATTTTGGAATGTAAGATTAAAAAAGTTATTTTTCTCGTAGAATTTACGTTTGTGCCTAGAATATATATCTTTTTTAATATACACTTTTCATCTTGTAGCGTCAAAATTCTCATAGATATACACAATATACACTGATATAAATATTTACGTGTAAACACAAATGCGCTTTGCCACATATTTTTTGTCGAACCACGTGTTAATAATAACGAAGTCAATTCATTACTTTTTATAAATAAATAATTTATTAATAATTATTAAGTTTGTTTCAATATTATAAATAAAATTGCGAATTTCTATAACTATAGTAAGATTTAGGAAGACAAACAGATTATATTATTATTTTGACTGAAGTATCGCTCGTACTTTCTTAACTGCTTCAGTCCCTGATTTGTTCGTTTCTTCCGTCTGCCTTTCACTCTTTTATGCTTTCTCATATTTAAGTTCCTTTCTTCATATCGTTATTTTCACCTATCCACATTTCTTAAAGTACTTTTCGCTTTTAGTCATATGCTTTATTTTATCTAGGATTTTTTCTAATCCGGACTTGGTGTGCCGAATCCGGTGTGCGATATTCTTCAACCGTACGCAGATTGTTTGTAGTTTTGTTTTACTGCTGAATATAATTTTACTGTGGCTTGGAAATACCACATATTGATGCCGATCTATATTTTCCCTTATTAGACCCTACACATATACTATAATACATTACCAAGTTGAGTAGTGTAGATGACCTTGGATTTTCTTGCCTTAGACCTCCCTTTAACTTTTTTTTCCGATAAGTTTCTTCGGTGTTTAAGTTAATTATTTCTTCACTAATCCTTTATTGCTTTATAGAAGTAAGGAGTTACTCTTATATATTTATTTTTAAATATGTCTGTATTTATAAGTCAATGGAAACAACAAATATGTCTGTTATTTTCCTAGTTTTCTTCGCAGCTTTATCTCAAAGTAAATATCTGATATACAACTGGCCTTCCCTACTTGAAACTGCTTCAATATTCTTGCTTTCAATTATTCCAACTTCTTGCTTCAATTATTCCAACTTGTCCTTGATATACTTATATTTTTCTTTATTTTAAACAGCTTTTTGCACTTTATTCTTAATTTTCCATACTGCGTTAATTTCCTTTTTTGAACTTCTTCCACATATTGTTTCATATACCATGAATTACTTCTCATCTATATCTTTTCTCATATCTCATCTCATCTCATTTTTTTATATCGGGCCCTATAATTTTACATAGACGATCTATATCATCTTTTATTTTTATTTTCTTGGTTGGTTTTATTGGTTTCGCACGCTTATTTTCTTGGTTTCTAGGTTGTTTTAAGTTTTTTATGTACAGATGTAACTGCGGCCTGTTAAAGACAACGAAAACAAATATAGTCATAATAGCTATTAATGACCAATTTAATAATATTATTTAATTAAATTAATTTAATCATTATTGATAAATCTTTTTTTATTAATACCTGATTAAGAATCAAACTTTAATTCTATAGTTTTAAGGTTTAACTAAGCTAAGAATTAACTATTTGTGAGCCAGAAACTATTTGACATTTAATCGACTAACTACTAGTATGGAAAATAGTTCTCTAGAAGTTATAACCCGAAACCCATTAATCAACTTCCAGTAATAATTTATCGTAAAGTTTCCCGATGTTGAACCATTACGCATCGCTCGAGATTTTAAGTAACACATATAGAGTACACAAAATGTGTAAATAGTGCATGCATTATTGTGTTAAATATCTGTTTAAAAATTTTTAAATCAAATAGTAAGTCTTTTTTGTAGGAATATTACAGTTGTCTTGACATTTATTTTAAAATTAGGAATTATAATGATGATAAAATCATCATATGTCCTATGCAAATTGTTCTACTGAGATGGTGTTACCCATACAATGTCTACATACTAATTGATATAGGAACTATTACAACTAGGTAGAGTATTTAACATATTTTTGATAAAACGTAAATAAAGGGTGTCTCAGAATGTTTTTCGTTTTTGATACTACAAAAATAAAACAGAATTAATTCAAACTTGTTTAATTGCAGTTAAATTACACCGTAGTTTTTGAATTTTTATTTATGAAAAACAACCATCCTTAAATGTGCACCATCCTCTTCTTCACACTCATTTAGTCCGGAATTGAAATTTTTAATTACTCTCTGGAGTGTCGCTCTTGGAAACGCGTGGATTTCGTCAGTTATTATTTCTTTTAAATCATTTAGGTGGCAATGGGTTGAAAAGGTTACTTTTTAATTAGCCCCATAGGAAAAATCAGCAGGTGTTAAATCTGGACACCTTGGTGGCCAGTTGGTGTCCCCTCGGCGACTAATCACTCAGGGAATAAATCGCGAAGAGCTGCTAAATAATTATTCGTAACGTGGGAAGTTGCTCCTTCTTGTTGGAAAAATGTGTTGCCTTTCTAGCCATTGGAGTTTTGCAATTTCTGGAGCCAAAAAGTCCCGATCATATGGCAATAACGATCGAAATTAGCAGTCTGAGCCCGACGACGGTTATTCTCAAAAAAGTAGTGGCCGATAATTCCTTCGTTTAATATAGCAGTTCAAACGATAACCTTAGGCGAATGTAATGGTTTCTCGTGCAGTTTCAGCGGATTGTCGGGAGCCCAATATTTCCAATTTTGTTTATTTAGGTGACCGTTGATGTTGAAATTCGATTTATCAGAAAACCATATATTATTGAAGCTCCTAAAACGACGATTTTTCATTCGACAGAATTCGACTCGCTTAGCTGGCTTCATATCTTGCCCAATAACTATTTTGCAGGGGTGGAAATGTAAATCTTTGGAAATAATGCAATGAATAGTGGATCCGCGGAGTTGGAATCGAAGCTACGCGGAGTCGTAGAGACTGTCGTGGATCGTCTCTAACAGACTGGCGAACGCGGTAAATATTCATTCTTGTTCTTGATATCATCTTGCGCTCAATTGATTTATCCGGTATTGTGTTTCCAGTCTCTTCAAACTTGCGCACCCCATGTTTGGTTAAATTCGCATTTGGCACATTTATTAAATTAAAGTGTGTCGTGCACAGACGTCGAACAATAGTTTAGGAATCGTTTTTATAAAACGCTCACACGCAAAATGCGCGCTGTGGTCCCATGAAACGATCCATCGCTACTAAACTTAAAAAGCTGGTCAAGGGTTTGACACCACTCTTCTCGCCCCGCCATCAGTGTTTGGTGCGTAATAGTCAAAACAAAAACGAAAAACATTCTGTAATACCCTTTATTATAACAAGAAGTAAATGATTAAAGTTGAGTAATAAAATATCCAACATGTATGTAAAAACAATTTTTATAATGATACATAGAAATGATTTCTATTATTATATTTTCTTATATTATAAATATTTATGTTAATATTAATTTCTGAATAACTACCATTAACAAAACAACGATTAGCACAATAAGATGAGGGCTAATTAATTAAGTAGATCTGATATGGAATAGTAAATTCCTAACACTCCCATGTTTTGACGTAGAGTTTTTAAGATAATTAGATTCTATCCTCATTTTAATAGCATGTTGATTTTCCACTGTTGTACGTACTTTTTCTTACTCAAACAGTTTTTTTTTAATTTTCCTATAATGAAACAAGAGCTTGTTCAAGGTTCTACAAATAATATTATGCCAACTAATAAACACAAACTATAATATATATATATATATATATATATATATATATATATATATATATATATATATATATATATATATATATATATATATATATATACACATATATATACATACATATATATGTTACATCCAATTTTCACGGATAGTAGATAATGTTTCTAAATCATTCAGAGTGTCGATCCGTTCATTCTGTGAAAAGACTTTTCGCCAAAATCTCATTTGGCATTTTCTAGTGTTGTCCGCTTCGACTGAACAGTTCAACTGACGAGCACGGGTCGTTGCGCTCGGTCTTATAGCCGGCCGGCGACTGCGCAAATTGTATCGGGGCAGTTCGGGACTATTTGCGGCGCTCGGAAAACACTGTCGGGCGTCCGTTTATTGATGTTTCTTCCTCGCCGCCACGTTGCCGCGTTTCTTCTTTTTTCAGAAGGGATTTCCATACTTTTGGAAAGTTACGAGCGTCATTTCGCGTATTTAGCTCACGCCCTTCTTCTATTTCAAGGGTTTTCTGATTCTTCGGACTTTGTAATTTTCAATATTCGCTATTTGTTTGGCTCCTTCAAAATTGATTTTATGTCCTGTTTGTAGTTGGTGCTGGAGCAGAGCGGAAGTGATTTGTTTATTTTTTACGTTGTTTTTATGTTCTTGTATTCTTGCCGAGATTCTTTTTATGTTCTTGTATTCTTGCCGAGATTCGTCTGTTTGTTTGTCCTATGCATGTTTTGTTGCAGTCGGAACAAGATATGCTATATACCCCATGATTTTCCAATCTAACTTTGTCCTTGGGGTTTTTTAGAATGTTTGCGACAATTTTGTGCTGCTTGTAGGCTGTTCTGATCTTATGTTTCCTTAGTAGTCTGCCTATCCCATCAGTGCTTTCTTTTACGTATGGTAGCAGGGCCTTTAGTGCATTTGGTTCATGATCTTCTATCGGAAGGATTGAATGAAGGATGAAGGATTTATGATCAGTCGGAAGGATCTGGAAATCAAGGTGTTCGCTACTGCTTGGATTTGACAAGGATGATAATGGGATTTGGCGTTGAGGTATCGATCGGTGTGAGTTGGTTTTCTATACATTGTGTATTCGAGGGTCCCAGAAAGTTGTCTTGTGATGAGGAGATCCAAAAACGACAGTTTTTTATACTGTTCGATTTCCAGGGTGAACTGTATTCTGGGGTGGATTTCGTTTAATAGGGTTAGGAAGTTGTTTAAAAGTTAGTTTCCATGAGGCCATATTATAAATATAACATTTACGTACCGTTTCCAAAGTTTAGGTTTTAAAGGAGCGCTGGCCAATGCCTTTGTTTCGAATTCTGTCATGAACAGGTTGTCTATAACGGGTGATAGAGATAATCTCATTGGAGTACCGTCGGTTTGTCTGTAGATCTGCTGGTTGAAGCAAAAATATGTATTCTTTAAGCAGTGTTCGGGGAGTTCCCCACGTATGGTGGAAAGTCTTCGTTCATCGAAATTAGGTCCAGAGCTTCGTCTATGGGAATACTAAGATATAGTGACACAATCTCCAGGCTTGCTAGTATGTCTGTATCCTCTAGTTGGAAATCTTTAATTATCCTTATTAATTGTTCTGAGTTTTGAACATAGGACATGGCAAGTTTGATGCTTGGTTATATGATACTTGCTAGATATTTTTCTAAATTTTGTGTTGGACAGCAGAAGAAAGAGGGAGAGGAAGAAATGCAAGCCGAGCTCTTCTCCGAGAATAAATCTGAAGAAAAAGAAGGCATTTGGACTGAAACGAAAAGGAATCCTATCTATTACAGTCGATGCTAAGCAACAAGGTTCATTCTATTTTATGGAATGAAATAGACAAAATATCTTTCTGGCACAACGAATCGGATTACAATATCAGATACTGAACGTCCAAAAGAAATCCGAGACAATAACAAATTACTTATAAATATATCTAACCACCACTTATCCACAGATGAAGAGTCCATCCTAAGCAAAGGCTTCAACTTTGCCATTACCCCAAAACATTCGGGGCGAAAAAAGAAGGCATTTGGACTGAACGGAAAAGGAATCCTATCTATTACAGTCGATGCTAAGCAGCAAGGTTCATCCCATTTTGTGGAATGAAATAGACAAAGTATCTTTCTGGCACAACGAATCCGATTACAATAACAGATACTGAACGTCCAAAAGAATCCGAGACAATAACAAATTAGTTGTAAATGCATCTAACCACCACTTATCCACAGATAAAGAGTCCATCCTAAGCAAAGGCTTCAACTTTGCCATTGCCCCAAAACTTATACTAATAAAAGAAATAATTTCGAACGTTGAATCAACCCTAGACGACAAGCCAGATGAAGAAGCGGAAATAATCAGATAAGATGGAGCGTGAATAATACAATCCAACAAAATACCAAAACCAAATGTTAATAAGGCTGAGATCAGAGCGCTTGAAAGTTTAAAAAGAAACGAGGATATCACTATATTACCAGCGGACAAAGGAAATGCAACGGTCGTAATAAACACCGAGGACTATATGGGAAAGATGACGAACATTTTATTAGAAAAAATATATCAACCATAGAGATAGAGATCCAACAACCTATCTAGAAAAAACAACCAAAAGCACAATCAAAGCATGGAAACTAGAACCGGACATTGAACGAAGAATAATTCCAAGGGAAAAATCAAGCAGATGTCCTAAACTTTCCGGTCTACCTAAAATACATAAACCAGAAATCCCATTAAGGCCCATAGTAAGCGCCTTCGGCTTTCCTACACAAAATTTGGAAAAATATCTAGCAAGTATCATGCAACCAAGTGCCAAACTTGCCGAGTCCTATATTCAAAACACAGAACATTTGATAAAGCATTTTTTTGCAAAGCAACATTTGATTTGGAAGCCCCACCCATCCCTTACATTGGAGGATACATGTTTCGTCTGTTGGTGGTTAGACTCATCAGGGTACCGACATATGCTCTCTTGCCAAGAATATGGAGTCCCTCTCCACAATCAAACAACCCATATTTTCGCCGACTCCTCCTCGAATGGCTTATACATGGAGTTTTTAAACCTGATATAGGCCAACCTTTTTATTTGAAATGATAGACTAGTTCTTCTATATACTAAGTTGCAGAAAAGAACTTGACTAAGAAAAAATTTACAAATAATGTTTTCCGGTATGGCCAGATTTCTTGAGTAGCTACTAAAACAATATTTTTTTAAGTGGCACCGTTTTTTTTAACATAATTTAATAAATCTTAAGTTTCAATATAAAAAATGTCATGTCACATTTCTTTATTGGAATAGTCGTTTTAGAACAATCAATTATTATTCAGCAATAATACAAAAAATAATAATAAAAGTTATTTGCTAAAAGAAACTAGTTTAAAATAACAATAAAAATAACTCTTATAAACTAATCAATAATTTTTTTTTTACAAATGCTGAAACTGGTGCTCTCCTTGTAATCTACAATAATGAACTCTTTTACAATATTATTATTAACATTTTCCAACATATTGGGCATAATGTTATTAATTGTTCACCGAATTGATTGTTTCAGTTCATCAACAGAATTAGGAGCGGTCACGTATACTTTGGTTTTTAAGAAATCCCAAAGGAAAAAGTCTAAAGGTGTGAGATCAGACGACCTAGCAGGTCACTCAACTGAACCCCTTTTTCTTATCCATATTTCTGGCAGCAGTCCATGAAGATAATCCCGCACATTTCGCGTAAAATGAGTTGGTGCCCCATCCTGTTGGAAGTAGAGCAGCCTAATTTCTGCTAGCGGTAGTTTATCAATAAACAACTGAAGCTGATTTCTCAATAACTCTAAATAACGTTTACCATTTAAATTTTGTTCTATGAACAAAATCCAATCACTTTTTTATTGTAGATTCTACACCATAAGTTAAATCTTGGATTATTGCATTCATCTTTCTTCTGCCTAACAATAATTCCTGTCAGACCAATATCTATAATTTTGTCTGTTGAATATGCCATTTAAATAAAAGTTGCTATAACAAATGTGCTTCTCGAAATTGGTTTGCTGACGCTTCTTGTCCAAAAACCAGTCGCAAAATTCCAATCCTCTATCACAATTATTATCATGTAATCGTTGTACGCTTCTCATTTTGTATGGATGATGATTGTTCCCCAAGTGACGGCATGGACAATTTTGTGCGTTGACTTGTGAGTATTTTCCACATTACAAAGAAGAATAGTTTTCTTCAGTAACATCATTTTTGCGCCTTTTGCGGATCCTTGGGCACATACTACCAGCTGTTTTTAGTTTTACTAAGTTATTTCTTAAAAACTCTGGATTTGGAAGAGACATAACGGGATGTCTTGCGTGGAAGTTCGAGCACGCATCGCGTACGCTTAAGCCACCAACATGATTGATTAAATGATTAATTTTAATCTTTGATTTTCTGATTCATCTTAACAACTGAATTAAAACTACACTATTACTATGATAGCTTATTTTAGTTCCTGCCGACTACACATGGTGTAAGTTGTTTTTGCTAATTATTCTAGAATGACTACTCCATTAAAGAAATGTGACATAACATTTTTTATTTCGAATTTTAGGACTTGTCGAATTATGTCAAAAAAATACGGTGTTGCCATTAAGAAAGTTTTAGTAGCTACTGAAGAAATCTGGCAAAATCTGGCAAAAACATTTTTCTTAGCCAAGTTATTTCCTACAACTTGGCATTTTAAAGTACTAGTCTATCACTTCAAATAAAAATTTATATTTGTGCGTACTGTTTCACGGATGGAAAAACATGTATTGGGTTTTTTCCGATAGTACATATATATATATATATATATATATATATATATATATATATATATATATATATATATATATATATATATATTTTTTTTTTTTAATTTTTTTTTCACACAGTTGTGGTAAGAACTCCAAGTACTTGGGCGTAACCAAGAATACTTGGGTGTCTACTGACGGTCAAGGGCGCGTCTCACTATTCCGACTGTTATATTACTGCTTTTTATATCCATACTACTGCTCTTTTAGTGATACCTAGTTGTTCGAGGTTCTATATTAGGGATTTGTGGACTAGACCATTAGCGCTCACCACAAATGGAAGGATATTAACTCTATCTAGGTGCCATATATCCTTGATTTCAAAAGCCAGGTCTCTGTATTTGTCAATTTTTTCCCTGTATGCTCGGTGTATATTTTCATCTAAAGGTACAGAGAAGTCAACTATTGTGGCTTGATTAGCTTCTTTCTGGTAGAGCACTAAATCTGATCTATTTCCTTGCACCGTTCTGTCAGTTCAAATCTGCAAGTCCCAATATAATTTAATGTGTTGATTTTCTAGAACAGGTTTGGGAGCGTATTGATGATATGGTGTGAATGTTGTTAGTAATCCATGTTTTAGACATAGACGTTGGTGAATAACTTTACCCATGGAATCATGTCTTGCTGGGTAGCTGGTGGGGGCCAGATAGATGCAACCCGATATTAAATGTTGTATCCATTCTTCGTCTTTATCACAGTATCTGCATTTGGAGGTTGGTATGTTTTGTTTCATGATGACTCTAACATAATTTCTTGTGGGTAAAACCTGATCCTGTATTGCCATTATAAATCCTTCTATTTCTTCAAAGAGATATCCTGAGGTTAGATAGGTACTTGTAGCCTTGGAGTCAACTTGTTCTTGATTGTTTAGAGTAGCATAGTGCCGTCCATGCAAGGCCTTGTAGCGCCACTTGGTTTTCATTATTTCAAATGCATTTTCTGGTTCCGGTTGCGGTGGTTCGGCCAGCCGAAGAGGAGTGTCCTTTTTATCCAATACTACAGCTGCTCGATGTATGGGTGACTGCTTTCTATAAAAGTAGTTTTTTAGGCTTTGACATTCCCTTTCGTGAATCACTTCCAAACATCCCAGCCCTCTACCGCCTTCCTCTCTTCGTAGATAGGCCTTCGTATATTATTATTAATATTATTATTATTATTATAATTATAATTATTATTATTATTATTATTATAATTAGGTGCGTATAGACCCGGTTGGATCACGCAAAGCATTCTGACTCATTTTCGAGTGTTCTTTCTGATCCTTCACACCTCTCTCATCCTTTCTCCGTGGATTCTCTTTCTCCCCTCCGTTCACTTTGTTCCCGATCACCTCGAAACTTCGCTCTCTGATGCAACATTCCACATATCTATTTTGTTTCTGTACGTTCTTCTATCCTCAATCTCTGTCAGACCCATTTGTGCCTTTCCCATATCAGCTTTGACTTGTGTGATCCATGGTACTATTGACTTGACTCCTTGTATGTATGTAAGAATTCTGTCGGTGAGTCTTGTCGGTGGGAATCTACTGATATGTCCATACAATTTCAACCTTCTTTTTTTATCCGCCGCTACGTTGGACATTCTCTCTGTGGTCTTTCGAGAATGTAGTCTATATCCTTCCTCTGTAAGTTTTAGGCCGAGAATTTTCGTCATAATTTTACGTTCTTTTTTTAATATGTTTTCTATGCCGCTTTTTGTATGAAGTGTAAGTGTCTCGCTTGCGTATAGAACCTCTGGTTTGATTACTGTGTTGTAGTGTCTTATTTTTGCATGTGTGGATAGGCATTTTTTATTGTAGATATTGTGTGTCTTGCCGTATGCCCTCTTCATCTTCTGCAATCGAGTCTTCTGTGCAATCTTCTCTCTTCCTGTGGGTTCGAGGATCTCGCCAAGGTTTTTGAAGTGAGTGACCCTATTTATTTTGCCGTATTTGGTGTTCAAATTTTGGACATCTAATTTTGAGGAGAATAATTCGGTTTTTTGAAAGGAGGTTTGTAGGCCAACTTTCTCCACACATTCCTTGAGGACTTCGATCTGTTTGGTTGCCCTTTTTTCATTGTCTGCGAGTATAGCAGGTCATCTGCGAAGGCCAGGCATGCTATTTCTATGTTGTTTTTGGATCGTCCGAGTCGTATTGGTTTCCAGTGTCCTTGATTTTTTAGTTCTTTTTCCCATTTCCTTATGACTTTGTCCAGGACCAGCTTGAAGAGGCGTGGGGATAACTCATCTCCTTGGCGTACTCCAGTTTTAATCAGGAAGGGTTCGGAAATTTCTCCCATAAATTTTACTTTAGAGGTTGTTTCAGTGTCTGCTTGATTAATCGTAGTGTTTTGGGGTCGAGTCCTTGTTCTTCCAGGATGTTGAATAAAGATTTTCGGTCGATGCAGTCGTATGCTTTCTTGAAGTCCACGAACGTGCAGATGATTGGGACGTTCCTGATAGCTTTGTATTTCAGTATAGTTTTAAGGTTTAATATTTGTTCAGTGCATGAGCGATCAGGGCGAAAGCCTGCCGGATACTCGCCAATTTTGTGTTCTAATTGTTCTTATGTTCTCTGGAGAAGACATGCTGGGAGGATTTTGTAAGTGACTTGTAGTAAGGAGATTCCACTGTAGTTGTTCACATCTGTTCTGTCTCCCTTCTTGTGCAGCTTTCCATTCATCGGGTAATTTTGCTGTTTGCCAAATGTTCGTGATAATTTGCGTAAGCTCCTGCAGTGAATTTGGTCCGAGGTTTTTCAATAGTTCCGCGGTGATACCATCTTCACCAGATGACCTGTTATTCTTTAGTTTGCGTATGTGCCTGTAGATTTCTTCCTGTGTTGGTGGTGGTGATTCTGAATGGGTATGAATACAATTTTCCTTGGGGAATCTTGTGTCGCGTTCAGGGCAATTGAGGAGATCAGAGAAATAGTGTGCCAGCTCCTGACAATTCTCCTGATTGGTTAGCGCTAATCTCCCATTCCGCTTTCTGAAGCAAAGATTTTGTGGTGTGTATCCACGGATTTCCCTTGCAAAAGTCCTATAAAAGTCTCCCGTGTTGTAATTGCGGAAATTCTCCTTTATAGAGTCTAGTTGTTCCTTCATGTACTTCCTCTTAGTTTGCCTGATAACCTTTGCAGTCTATTTTCTAGTCACGTCAAAAAGCTGTTGACTTTCTGGGGATTTTTTAGTGTTGTACTCCTGAAATGCTCGTTTGCGTCGCTGCAATGCACTTTCGCATTCCGAGTCCCACCAAGGATGTTTTGTGTTCTTTTTCAATCGGATCAGTTCCTGTGCTTTTTTGTGTAATTTTTTTGTGGAATTTTTTCCATGTATCTACCTGTTCCTTTTCCCATTCCTCTATTACGTTGGATTCCTTGATGTTTTTTGTGTCAAATTTCTGTAGATGTGCTTTCTTGTGATGAACTCGACTTTGATTCGTGTTAGGTAGTGGTCTGATTCAATGTTCGGGCCTCTGCCGACTTGGACATCTTGGATCTTTCTTTGTTGTGGGTATGAGATCGCAACGTGGTCTATCTGGAATTCTTCAATCTGTTGAATAGGCGATCTCCATGTCTTCTGTTTTCGTGGAGATTTTCTTAGGAATGTTGACATGATCTTAAGGTTATTCTGTTGGCATAGTTCGATGAGTCTTGTGCCGTTTTTATTGGTAAATTTGTGACTGGGAAATTTGTCTACTGGTTTCTGATGGATTTTTTCTCTATCGATTTGTGCGTTCGCCCAGTAAAATTTTGACGTCATCCTTTGGGACCTTTGCCATACCTTTGCTAGTGTTGCCCAGAATTTCTCTGTAGACTTGGGGTTTTTCTTGTTTTCACCATTTGTGGGGGCAGGTACATTAATCATGGTGTATTTTTATTGGCTTACTGTGTGCGCATTGCCATTAGTCTATTATTTATGGGCGTGATTTCCGTAATAGAGTTAACTATCCCTTTATGAACCACAATATATATATATATATATATATATATATATATATATATATATATATATATATATATATATATATATATATATATATATATATACGGCAAGCATATTTCATAAACTTTTAATGAGTTCTAAAATGAGCCCCGCGTAAAGCTGTTGGAGCAGCTCGATCAACAGAATTCTTAGACTATCGGCTGTTCAATATATAAAGTTTTCACACTATTATGAAAATAAGTAAAAAGATTTGAAGAAAATTTAAGATCAGCGGCTTGTTTTCACTTATGGGAACCTGTTGGAAACTTCTGCATAATTTGCTGTACGAATGTTTCATCAGTTTATTATGTATTCAAAAATAAGTGGACGAAAACAAATCAGTCTTTAGATTTTGAACAGTTCTGCATCCTGGTTCTCGAGGGTGCAGACTGTAATTTTACTTGCTTTGAGTTAGTTCTGGACAATTAAGCTTTTAACTTAAATACATGTACCTTGTTTGTATCGAAAGTACTTGTACTTGTCAGGTAATAAGACTAGTTTGTTTTTGTAATATGATAAAACCACATGATATAATATCTAATACAGGAAGGAATAGTTTCGAGTATTTGATGTAATCGGATTTCTACCACATACAACATACATTCCAGCTTTTCGCTCCTTCAAGTTTCAGATTTTCCGTATAGTATAACACCTCTAACAGAAACAGTGCTATGAATTTTTGTATCCAAGAACAAAGACTGATTTCAGCACGACACTAAACAACTTGAGTGGGTGGGTTGATACATGGGTTCTCGGTCATATTAGAAAACTGTCTATATATCGAAAATACATTTATATAATTCTAATTTATATGTTCCGAACTTACGGATTACTGTGATAATCTTAGGTCATTTGCAAGAGCTGACAAATCAATAATTTTCAAACTTTTTTTATAGAAGACAATTAAAAAGATTATGGTGTTATTACCATTAAAGTCAGATTCATTAAGCTGGTATAAAATTGGCCTGGTATGTTAAGATAGGAAAATTAATTAATTGAGTGATTTTTACATCGAATTTATTGTAATTAGAACATTTTTATTTAAAATGCCAATATATACCCCTTGCTGCTTTATAAATCATTGTTCTTTCGTTAATAGCATTCACAACCGTGATAAACGTTTTGCTAAATCCCATATTTAAAACATTCAAGATTATATGCTCATACGAACTATAAACTAACAGTGACTTTTTGAGGATGTAACGTTAACACGACAATCACTCTTGGATTTTCTGCACCCTATATGTGGTAAATTTTTGTACTTTCAAACATAATGACATTTGACTTTTCATATACTGACCACCGTAAAATAGAGGAAAATGTTCAATATTGCACAATACCATTTATAAAAGTGGTAACTGTTATATCGAAATGAAGGAACAGACATTTTAAATGCTTTAAAATATAGACCCAACGTATAAATTATCTTTTACAATATTACAGTGGGCTCTTGCTTCTATAAATTTTATTCTTTTTATAAACTTTATGTAAATTTGTCTACAAATTTACTTAAAAAAGTTATTCTAGTACATCATTTAATACTTTAATTTGTTATCTTTATTTGTAAATAATAGAATCGAGAGTGTAATAGTACACAAGGAAAAATATAACAATGATAAATTAATATTGCTTTATAACAGTTTTTGGGATAAAAATATCAATGTGTAAATAAAACAGTTTTGTTGCTTTCTGTTATGCTTTGATTATATTTACTTTAGCATCCATTTGTTTATCTTCAAGGAGTCAGATACAAAATTATTTAGAAAAGGAAGATAAAACAGGTTAATACAATTTAGTCCAGTATTTTATCTGGCATCTTATTTTTTTGTTATTAACAATTTATTCTTAAAATAAACAGAGTAATGTTTGCCTAACAAATAAATAAAACCTTTATAATTTTAATTATTCCGTATTGCTTGATCTTCCGTAAAAGCTTGATGCAACTATAATAAAATAGATAGTGAATTTTATTTAAGACTAGCTATACTCGACCACGCGTTGCTGTAGCTCAGTTTGGTTAAATAATTAAATCAAAATGAAAATAATCAATAATCAAAATCTATGAAAATTCAATTTAACAATGCAATTGGAAACATTGAACTGCCAAAAAGCACACTGTCCGGCATGAGCAATGTTTAGTATTGGGTGTGTTGCTGTTATGTTCAACAGAGGGCGCCTCCATTGCCGCAAAACATTTAGTATAGCGTGTGTTGCTTTTACGTTACAGATGGCGCTCTTTTTCAAAAAAGCATGTTTTTCCTTGGCCCAGTGGTGACATCTATATAATAGGTATATAAAAACATGCGCGTATTAGAATGCAACGTTGTGTCAAAATTTCAAAAAATCGGTCGGAGATTTAAGATTCTAAAAAAAACGAACATTTCCATTCATATATATATTATATTTAAAACCACAAACATAAGCTAAACAAATTTACAGTTTTTTAAAATCATGTTTTTAATTTTGTAGTGATATTTCTTGATTGTCTACTGTAAAACTATTTATTTGTTACTTATACTAACTTATCTCATACCAACGATTAATACGAGTAAATTCAGTTATACCATTAATTGGTTTATCTCAATGAAAAATCATCAAGGCATTTTTTTTATAACTTTTATATTTCATTCTTTTTGCCTTTATTTTTTAATACATTAATTCCTCTGTACAAGCATTAATCCAAAAGTATTACAGAATATTTTATGTCTTATAAAGTCTCTCACAATTTTTTGAAATAAATAACCTTATTGAAAGTATTACCTTATTTTTACAGCACATTAACCCTAAGTTCTTAACGCTAATCTCACCATAATTATCATGAACAGGATATTTTTTTCTTTTAAATTGTTTACCTTCCACGATAATTGCGGAAACACAGAAACAAAAAGGTAATCAAGCAAAAATGGTATTAGTTTTGTGTTCAAGATACGTTTTTCAATAAATATATTTACAGTTTGACTCAAATATGTATATGACTTTACATGTTTACCAGTGTACGGTTTTATTTCTGCTTAATAGCACTATCTATGTGTGAAGCTCTTTAATCATCCACCGCAACTGGTTTCCTTTTGATACAAACACATACTGATTGGGTGCGTTATTTTCCTCCAGTTTTTGGGCCGCGCAAAACACATAAAACTAATAATAGTCTGTATTCTGTATACTCAATGATATATTGTATAAAATCTAGTTTTTAAAATGTTAAATTGAATTTCGAACTACAGCCCAGGAAAGTGCATTAAACTACATCAAGTCTGTATAAAAAGTAAGTAGAACTAATTTATTAAAAACCTGTATGTTTTTAATAATGTAAAATCGGACAGGAAATTTTCCCTCAGTTAGGGTCGGGGTAATGCCGGATGCCTTCTCAGAAGTTTTCTACGTTGGTTTCTTGCCATTTGGTAGGCTTCTCTATTCTACTCTACATACTTAAGAATGTATCGGAGGTTCAATCGGAGACAAAAGTACTAAAAATCATAAATTCGTGAATATATTTGCTTTACAGAACATAGAAAAGGAAAATTAATAAAGATAATGCTAGAACATAATGTAAAATTAAAAAAGAAATAGTAGATTTCACCTATAAAGTGATAATACTATTAAAGTAATAATAACGCTAAACAGTATACCAATATCCTCACTTGCTGATGCACCGCTAAACAAAAAAAGAAAACAAATTTAAAACAGTAGTCCCTAACAATGTTCAATTAGCAAAATGTTAAATCTTTATCAAAACTAATGACCAGTTTTAACCCCTAATTCATTATAAGTATGTAAGGTGTCTGATTATAGTATCATTCCTATGCTCGGAACGTTACTGATATTACTTTACACATACTTGGCGAGGAACTAATCTTGTCGGCAGTCAAAGAGCTAATCAAAACTGTTCTTCAACATAAGACACCGCCAGATATCGTCAGGATGGTTCCTCTGAGTAATAAGAGATTGAAATATTATTATGCGATTACTTAAAGACTTTTCCATTCCAAATTCCATTTTCCAAATTTTTGTGAAAGAAATTTGTATTCGTAATATTTTGTCATCTGCTCCTGATGATGTTCTAGCGATGATTGCAGCAGTATCAAATGTACTCGCTGTACATTGTGTTATTCATCGTCAGCATTTGGTTGCAAAACATCTGAATGAACGCCTGTATACGTCACTCCATTACGTTAATAGAACAGTCAATAAGATTAGAAACAATTCAACTGGATCCTTTCACAAATGCACAGCAGAATTATCAAAAAGAAGGGAAACTCGTAGAACTGACAATTAATGAAGAACTAAAAGTAAAATTCAGAAATGGATACCGAGAGTTCTGGCTTCCAAAATCAATACCAGCTTTCAACCCTGGATTGTGGGCAATAGTTCAGAAATTTTTAATTGCATTTTCTTCATCGGATTTAGTTAAACAAGGATTCAATGTAGTAGCTAATTTACTGTCTAAGAAAATGACCACTGAGCGTGGGGATTTGCGACTGATGTTAATCAAATTGGAACCCGATATTAACAAATTGTTAAAACTCCACCAGCCTTAATCATCTTATTAATTATTTAATTTCTTATTGAGTGTGTGTTTATTATTACATTTTTAATAAACAATTATTTTCTACATTTTATGGTATTGTTAAGTTAATTAATTTATACTTTGTGATTCTTAATAGATATATAGACAAATAAAATAGGTATAGATAATATGCAACAATATTTTAGTCTTTAGTATAATTAATTATTATGGGGGAGGGGGTTTTGGATTTTTTATGGGGTGGACCAGAAAAGGTTGGGAATCTCTGATATAGAATATATAAATATTTCATTTATAACTGCAATTTAAGTAATTTTATACTAATTTGTCTATTTATATGTTATATTCATCATAACAAATTTTGTATTCACCCCAACGGAAAAGATTAATTGTTAAATATATTAATTCATTTCGATCATAAATAACGCCATAATTCCAATCGATGTTGTTTAACGAGCATCCTTCAAATATTAATTCCTGTGATTTTTCATTCCCTCAGATTAAATGAAAAGCAAAATTAATTTTTGTTTCATATTTCAGCTGTTGGTTACACGAGAAGGCATTCGCATCCTGGTTTGTTAGCGTTCCGATTGTCGTCACTTTGGCCTTGTCAATGCGTAAGTAAATTGTTTGAATACTAACTGGATATTTATAAATAAAACAGCAGTGCATACATAATTTAGTAAGTTTTTACTTATATAAGGGCCATGTATACTTGCAGTATAAAGTTATTTTATCAATCTTGAGAAACTTGATAAATCATGCAAAAATTGGAAAGGGTTAAGCGAAATATAAGTCTTTTTCTTCTCCACAGGAGCATATATCAATTTGTTCTGCACAAAACAACGACATCAGTATAAAATCATACACATATGTTTTGAGAGAGAATAATTTATTTCCAATATATACCCGCCCCCCTTTAACTTTTGAATCGAAAAATATAAAACAACGAAAGTTGACATACATAAATTAAAGCGTAAAAAACGTTTTAGTTAATAGGCAGTGATACAATTGTCAAAGATGGCATTGTGGCGCTGTTTTGATAACTATTTTTAAATGGGAACAGTACGTAAATAATATCTCATTTCAAAGCTGTTTCAAATATCTATTTAAACGTTGTTTTTATTTTGACATCTGTCATTTGATTTAAAAAAAAATCGATTAAATTTAATATTAACATGGAATCAAACAACATCAAACAAAACAGGGTCTCCCTGTAAGAGATAAATATTTGTGTTTTTCTGATGACTTACCGTTTTTGTATATTCGAATTTATTGTGTATTTACATTTAGAAATTTGCTTTAGTTTTGCAACGTTCGAGTAAAATGGCACGTACTTTAGAAGAAGAGTTTAATGCGATTCTAATTATTGTCGTGGCTGGAAGAAATCTAAATGGAGCTGAAAGAATCTTCAATGAGAGTTATGTCGATCGCCCTATTTCTAGAGCGTACTTGCGATGTATGCTAAATGCACATGTTTTAAGCAACGGGTAGTATTCATGATACAAAAAGAACTGGCCGTCTAGGAATTCAGACAAGCAACAAATATATATTGTTGCTGAAGCAGTCATTAATTCTTCACAATCTACATTTCAAGCTGCAGTTGTTTGTGTAGTATCTGCAAAAACTGTGCAAAGGGTTTTAAAAAAACAAGAATTTCACTCCTACAAATTACAAATGACTCACCAGAAAATGATCCCGATCGCAGACTTGAATTTTGTGAAGTACTATCTGGAAGAATAGCCCAAGAATATCTGAGAGAGATTAAATCATCTCCTGATGATGCTAACATGGTTAGCGAATCATGCGCCGATATGTTTAAAAAAGTGATTTGGTGTTTAGTAATAAGTCTTTTCGAGTTTAGGATGGTGCTCCTTCATATTGTTATGGTGTGGTAAGATTTTCTCTGAATGAACAGTATTCCAATAGATGGATTGGACGACGAGGTACAATAGAATAGCCTACTCGATCTCCAGATCTAAAGTCCTTAGCTTTATTTTTATGAGAGTGCTTCAAATATATACCTTGAAAAAGGCACTGCAATTTTAAATATAATGGACATTTTTGGACATTAATCTTTTCTTATTAATTTAAAATGAATCTCCATTAAGTATTGGCTACCTCAGTTAAATATGATAATATAGATTGTTTGAAGCAGATAATTATGGAAGGATATAGGTTAATTTCTGCGAAACATATGAACTAGTATGAGAAGAGTTTTATAACAGGATGTTGTATTGTCAGCAAGAAAGAGGTGTCCATTTGAGCATAAGCACTAAAGCTTATGAAGCTGAAGAGCTGAAACTTTTTGAACCCTATTCACCTAGAAGTATTTTGCAGAATAAAATATATATTAATAATAAGATATGAAATATGGAAAACAAATAAAATAGTTCTACATATTAAAATAAACTTCATTACCTTTAAATTACATATTATTACTTAGAAGCATATATTGCATAGAATAAAATTAAAAAATATATATTTTGCACGAAGTTATGCCCATTTATGCCGATCCGTAATCATACCTTAATTATTCGCACTAACTAACTAATCTAAGTTTTTCTTAAATATTTATCAAAAATTATTCTTAGAAAAACATCAGATGATATAAAGTAATCACTTTAATAAAAATTAATTAGTCACTACACGAGGAATCTAAGATGGGAGTTTTGAAAACAGAAATAAGTTTTTCCATAATAGTCAGATACTTTTATGTACACAATTATATTTTACCAGAACAACCCATTACTGTGTTTATAAAATTACTAGACCAATAGTATCACCCTGATGTTTTAATTGTTATTTTATTACGATTTGAATATTCATTGTTAGAAATTCACACATCTATAGAACTGATGTTCAACTACCTTATCCTAGATACCTCTAAACAACAGGCGTTGGCATCAGAAACTATTAAAATGCAGTTGCTAACGTGAACTGGACTTTTACTCATTAACGTTGCTTAGGAAGCTTTTCTAACATGATTACCTTTTGGAAGTGGAGCCCAACTAGATTTGAATATTCATTGTTAGAAATTCACACATCTATAGAACTGATGTTCAACTACCTCATCCTAGATACCTCTAAACAACAGGCGTTGGCATCAGAAACTATTAAAATGCAGTTGCTAACGTGAATTGGACTTTTACTCATTAACGTTGATTAGGAAGCTTTTCTAACATGATTACCTTTTGGAAGTGGAGCCCAACTAGCTTTGCTAGTGTCCTATCTTTGGTGTAGGCCTCATGGGGGGCAGTGGCTTGATCGGGAGTTGGATATTCGGTATGAAGGCCACATCTGAACACATGATGTATGAAAGCCACAATTCGGACAAGTTGTATTATTTAACAACGAAGAATAAGTTTTTGGGTACGATAAATAATTATAATCAAGATAATAAGATAAAAAGCATATCAGTAAATTGAATATCTCTTAAAACAATCCCTAATGTCATATGTCACTACCTTTGAGACAGTTGATGATATGATTTCCCAAATTTAAAGGAGAAATTTTGGAAATAGTTTAAAACATCCAGAAGGGTGTAACTGAGATAACGAAGAAATGCACTGAATAAAACTTTCAAAACTCTCAAAAGAGAAAAAAGATGTAATTGGAACTAGAAATTCTGTTGCTTCCCAAGGATCTCAATTTCGACTTATAACTGCAATATGAATAATGTACCGCATAATAATTTTTTGAATTTTACAATTTACAGAGCTGTTTGAGCGTTTTGATTATTTGTTAAGACTATAGATAATTAGACATTCTAAACTTTGTGGTATATATATTTCAACCCATAATGTCAGAAAATCAGAATGCCTATTGGATGGATATAAAATATGTTGCTGTCAGAGACTGGAAAGGTTCAAACGGGGCTGGCTTCTCAACTCTAAGACAACTTAAACTTTAATTAAATCCTACTTTCAAGTCTACCCGAACTGCGGAAAGTCAGGCGAGGAAAATTGCAAGTACTAATTTGAATATCATTCAAAAAAGACCATCAGTGCATTAAAATTTTTGGAAAATGAGAATAATAGTGGAAATTCGTAATACTTAACATAATACGGAAATTTCATATTTAGATCAATGCTGATATTAGATTAATACAATGCTACTATTCATTTGCATTTATTGCAGTGATAAATTATCAAATTAAAACAATAAATGTTTATCTCGGATTTTATGACCTATCTGCGGAGAAGGATTGAAATAAAGTATATCATAATAAAAATCGAAATAAACCTCTTGTGAAACAATACAACGCTGGAAGTTTTTTCAAACATCCCTGGTGTTCATTTTGGATATTCGAAATCGTGTCGAAATGTTTTATTTTTGTTACCAGTTTCCAATTCCCAATTTGGGAATAGCCGTAGGTTGCAAGGACCCACATCAGACCCATATAGAAGATATGCTCAGATTACATAGAACCAATTTTAGACTACCACAGTATTGGGTTTAGTCAAGAAAATTTCTTTTGTGCGTCGGAACGTTAGTTTGTAGCAAATGATATGATATTTCAAAAATGCCATCCATATTTGGACTTCGATCATGTTTAATGTTCTCTACATAATTCTCACATAAATAGACTAAATTCTTTTAAAAATTTTTGTCGCACTTTTTCCCAATTTAAAACTAAAAGAAATACTGCCTTATCTGATAACATTGATTTTGGAACCTTTGGTATTAAATAAATAATTTATCATAAATTTTCCTCATTCACTAAAACGCATTGTTACTACTAGATATGCGTTTCGCTATTCCAGTTACCTTCATCAGAATATTTTGTTAACAGTTTGTGCCTAAACCTAGTGCGATGAATATTATTTTTAAAATTACTCCTCCTACTCTTAATGTATCTCTGTAAACTATATTTATATTTAGCTAGTTCGAAACTTTCGTGGTAAATTTCAAAATATGTTCCGTAACTGCTGATCTATTTGGTCTAGGAGGGTTGCTCGGAGGGTATCCGGAATAATAAACAAATATTTATCATTGAAAATGGTTTTATTGTTTTTCAAAATATCTTCCGCGATAATCGATAAACCTTACATACGTTTAAACCAATCCTAAACCACTTTTTCCTTTCAGATTGAGGTATCTCCAAAACATGCACCTTGAACGCATCAACCGCTTTTTCTGGCGTCGAAAATCGTTGACTACGTAGTTTATTCTTTAAGGACAGGAACAAAAATGAATCGGGTGTTAAATCAGGACTGCACAGTGAGTGACCCATCAATTCGATGTTTTGACCGGACAAATATTGAGTTGTTCAATTCGATGTGTAAGAGCTTGCGTTGTCATGGTGAAGAATGATCCTGCGTCGCTTGTTGTTTTTTCTTATTTCTTCAAAGACTTCTGGCAAACAAATGGTTCTGTGAACGCACCCCGATTTTTTGAGCATTTTTTTGCACTAATCGACAAGAGCCTTTTTCTAAACGATTGTCAAATTAAGTGGAATCCAACGCACACAAATCTTTTTTACTTCCAAACGCTCATGTAAAATTTTGTATATGCTTGTTATTCGAATGCCCAGGGATGCCTTAATTTTACGGTATGTTACATGACGATCTTGTTTTATTACTTTACTGCCGGTATCTATGTGTTCTGGCATAACAACTGATTTTGGACGACCTAAACTACTCTACCGTACTCTATAACTTTAGCGCACAGAACACTGACTTTTATAACACATTTCGGCATTTTGCAAGCTTTGCTCTGATGCTAAACTTTTCATGATGATTTTCCAGACTATGCAGAGAAAGATTTAGAGAGTTGCGTGCAACCTCACAGTTCGTTTAACACATGGTGACGCAAAATAAAGTTCCTAGTTTGTTCGCTGAGTAAAATTTGAACCAAACATAATAAGTATATCATATAAATAACAAATGAGTGTTTTATTCTAGATATTTTTTTAATACACATGAAAAATGGCATCGACCAAATGACCATCGTTTTCTTGCTCGCACACATGTGTTCTTCCCACAACGTCTTCAAAGACTCTTCTTTCGCTTCAGGATACATTGTCGCTATCTCATGCCGGATGTTGTCCTTCAGAGCTTCGATGGTTGGAGGGTTATTGGCATATATTCTGTCCTTGAGATAACACCAAAGCAAAGAGTCTAGGAGAGTCAGATCTAATGAGCTAGTTAGATATCTCACATTTCCATTTTTCCATATAATGCAGTTCGGAAAATGTTGCCTTAGAAGGTCCATAGTGGCTCGGGCGTTGTAACTCGTGGTACCATCCTATTGAAGCCACCTATTGTGGCCTTCCGATAGCTGCGGCAACAAAATATTATTAATCATTGCCCAATAACGCTCTCTATTGACCGTCTAAACAACCATTCTTGAAATGAGAAAGCGGATACTGACGCTAAAGTAGCCTCCACAACTGAATCCAGTTTTATTTCAAGCCTCGCAATTTCTAAAATAAATAAAACCCCTTAATTCTAACTATTTATTCGTTATCTATGATGCTAGCTAATTATGTAATATTAACATTTATTAATAAATGATAATTATAAACATAGAATGCCTGTGTGGTTGGCCGTACACTGTGGCAAATAAAATTAATTAAGATGGCTGTTACTTTCTTCTCTTTTGAGTTAAGCATGCAATATTTTCATTTCCAAGTGGTATTTTTTCTTCCAAGTATTTTTCTTTCCTTTCTGATTCCTCCAGAAGTGCCATTTGGAAATCAATGAACTCGATCTTTTTTCTCTTCATACAATTTCCCACTGCGTCCTTACTGCAACTTGGAAAAAACTGATTTGCTTTGATCTATGTAGGTGCTGCAGTGTTTATATATATATATATATATATATATATATATATATATATATATATATATATATATATATATATATATATATATATATATATATATATGTGTGTGTGTGTGTGTGTGTGCGTGTGTGTGTAGGTGTGATATATAACTGGTGTGGATTCCATGAACTCCAGTTACAATTTGCCTCTAAATATTAATTACCTTTATTTTATTAAAAATCTTTTTCATTTGAGTATACATACAAATTCTATATTGGCACTAGAAGATTCATCTGTAGTACCTCCAACTGCCTTCTAACTTTCTTCTACATCAGTGATGGGGCTTGCAGTGTCTTTTGCAACTGGCAAATCTGTATTTATTATAAAATATATACACAAGACAAATTAACTGATTGAATATAAACATATAAAATAACTCATACAAATTATTGCACCGCTTTTTCTCAATTTTAATAAGAAATAATATTTTTATAAATTGAATAAAACAATTTTATACTTTGTTATCTATCACTTTTATTTTTATATTGTGTGAGTATAGTTTCGTAAAACGATGTTACATTCTCAAACACTACTTTAAAACTAAGGTATTACAGCTGTTTATCCTATGTACCTAATTTTACACTTTTATTGGGGTTAATTTCTTTACAATATTTTAAATAGTAGGGAATTCCGGAGATCTGTCTGATTATTTAATAGCTGTCTAGACGGGTCTTTATTATATTTACAAATTGCATAATTATTATATTTACAATCAATTGCTTCTAAATTGTTAAATTTTTTGCTTTTTGGCGCTGTACTGTAAATCGTTCTACGAAACTATAGTCACACAAGTTTGAAAATAAAAGTGATAGATAGCAAAGCAATCGAATAAAATTGTTTTATTCGATTTAAAAAATGAACTATCACAAAGTAACGGACAAATCAATCAATAATATTTTTATAATTTCCAAACCGTTTACGTTAGGTTAGGCCTATAAAATGCTATAATTTCCCACATTTATATATTTTCCCATATTTTATGTCATTAAATTGTGTGATTCCATAATGCATTTATTAATTTCAGGATGGGGTTGTTTATTACTCGAAGATTCAAGAAGTCTTTTATTTCATTGAACAGCCTCTGTGAAGATTTATGCTAAAAGACAAGCAACAAAAGTTGTTAGAATATTATTATGTTATTAGAATTATATTATGACTATATATTTTTTTTAAATTAAGGGTTTTTGTACCATATAGAACTTCAGTTACGTTGTTGTTAAATATTAAACATATATTCGACCAAAAATGAATCAATTATCTCTCTGTTTTCATATTGTTTCATGATGTATCAAGATAGAGGTGTGTAGATAAATTAATGTGACTAATATATCTTTTTTTTTTCAATTGAACACACAATTTTTTTTTCAATTGAATTTTCACAATTCTACATTGTCTCCTTTAAAGTAGTGCCTTAGAGTAAGTAGAGTCACACGGTTCTGGAGAGAGTTTGTCCACTCTTCGTAGCAGTGCAGGAACTCAGAACTTACATCCATTGGCGTCCAAAAGAGCAAATCCTCATGCTTTTAATCTTTGATTTGCTCAATATGGCTTTTTTGACCGTAGCGTGTTTGGACTGTGCCGTTGCTGGCTCTGGCGCGTTCCGGGTCGTATTCAAAAATCCAAGACTCGTCACCAGTAATGACACATTGCGACACATGAGGGTTATTTTTTATCCGCATTTTAATCTACCCCAAAAAGTTAAAGACATTGATCCGAAAGGATTTTCGGAACCATTTTCGCGTAGATTTTCTTCATCCCCAACTCATTGGTCAAAATCTGATGCTTTTCAACTGACGATCATAACAGACAAGATCTGGGATTGTGGACATTTTCAAGATCTGTGGACTATTCATCACTTGTTAGAGTTGAAGGCCTTCCGCTGCAAGGTTCAACTTCAAGGGGAAGTGAACGGTGTTGCCACATCGAACGCTACGCTGCCAGTCTTATTACTTTATTTATAAGCCTATTACAAAATGTGTTAGTCAGCATTTCTCTAATATATCTAACTACTTTCTAAACAATTTGTTTTGTAAACTCTATAATAGGATAAAAGTATGTTTTTGTTATACGCCCCGAAAAGTTGACGATATCCTAATAACGCCAAATGTTAAGTAAAATTAAATAAAGTGATTTTAAACTACGCCAATTATTCCCAAAATAATACTGTGCACGTGGATTATTAATTAAAATTCATCAAATATTTCATGTATGTATCAACTCTCGTTTTTTTCTAAATATTTATAACAGTTTCAGTAAAAAAATCGATAAATCTTTTAACACGTTAAGTGCACTTGATTATTGTAAAACAAAAACTAACGGGTCTTTTTCTATTTAAAATAGAAACCTTGGCTGTAATGGAGTGAAATATTTTTAAAATAAATAGAAATCTAAAAATAGGAGAAAAAATAAACTTGCAGGTGTATGGTGAGTATATAAGCAAGTGGGTAATATTAAATTGGTACATAAGACTGTTATTAAAGAAAATCTGCGAATTATTTATTGAATAACTGATATATCTAATAAAATTTTGTTTATATTTTCAGACCATTCCATATACATCCAATAGAGGTTGCAGTGAACCGCAGTATATTTATTCCAAATTATTTTTTTAAGACTCTTTCAAAATAATCTCACCCGTTACTTGAATACACTTATTCTAACGTTTTTTTCAATTTTTTTGGAAAAGTTTATAATTATATATGCAGCTCGATTATTGAATCGATCTATAAATGTCATCAATACGATCTCATATTTTAGGCTTATTGTCAGTATGAACAGATTGCTGTATTTCTAGGAGTAATAAAAATGATCAATTGTGTTTGTTGTAAATTGTAAATGCTAAAATATGTCACGTTATATAAATGCCACAATCGTAAAGTACAACAAACATATCCAAAATACATTTTTACTTTTTCACTTCCACGACAATTTTTTGTTGGGCAGTATAATTATCACTAAATCATTTGAAAATTGTTTTTATAGTAAAACATTAATAATTCCAGTTGCACATTCTTAACATTTAAATATAGACATTAACAGTATTTTAGCGTACGATAGCGGGTCTATTGAATTTAACACTGAGTAATTGAGAAGTTAAAATTTCAATTTGCACTTCAACAAATCCCATCTCTAATGTATTTTTAATCAGTTTCGGAAAACTGGGGTATCTAAGTTCACAGGGTTTCTATTTTAATCCGGCTTAACAGTCTACAATTACTCAAGGCAATTAGAATATTTTCTTCCGAGCTCTGTCGTATAATTTGTTTTTTTTTTATACTGTGTCGTATAACTCATTAACAACGTGATATTCATTTCTTGACACAAGCAGAATGCAGGGATTATAGTCAAATATAACTGTAAAACTCATACGATATCTACGAAACAAAAAATTATTTCAGTCTTACTGTTTCTAATTACAATATAATATCCGTTACTTATACATAAATCACTGCAAAAGTTTCTGCAAACAATCAGAAGAAACACAATTTAATGAGTAAAAAATATTCTCCTTTATCCTTCTTCTTTATCCTCCTCATTTAAGTGTCTCCTTTGCCCTTCTACTTTATCCTTCTCCTTTAATTCTTCTTCTTCATCCTTATCATCCATCCTTCTCATTTATCTTTTTCGTTCACTCTTCTCCTACGGCTTTCTCTTAATTTTGTTTTCATACTTCTCCACCCTTTACCGTTCTCGTTCATCGTTCTTCTGCTTATTAACTTTTCTTCTTTTCTCCATCCTTTCCTTCATCCTTCTCCTTCATCTTTCTCAACCATCCTTCTCCTTTCGCATTCACCTTTCTCATATTTCTTCACCCTTCTCATTCATCTTACTTTTTAATTCTCCTGACTCTCCATATTTTAAACATTTAAGTTACTCAAAATAAAATGAGGATCCAAAAATCTTATTTACATGCACATTAATTATCATTAAATTCATTTTTGATGATTGAGAACATAAAGAAATCACAAGGTAATAAACCAGAACTATAGGACGGATGAGATATCAATTATATGTAATTTTCCATAAAAATGGTGAGTTGTTCAAGCGACGTAAGAAATTTCTTATTGGGATTTGACTGATACAAACCAGCTTAAAAAATTGCATTAGATGATACTTCTCATTAGATGGTAATCACCAACTTATATAAATGAAATGAAATAGTATTTTTGAATAATACAATATATGTCATTACGATTGACGAAATACTACTAGGTAATACTAAAATAACTTTTGAATTGTGGCAGCTTCTTCTTGGTGGAAATTCATTATACATTTTTGATAAAACACTTTTTTATCTAAATTTCCACTTTTTTATTACTGTTTGATGCGTTTCGCTAATTCTGTAGCTTCTTCAGAACTGACTATTTTCCCTTACTTATTTGACTTAATTGAACCTTCAAAAACCTTTATAGGTCAAACAGACAGATCTTTCAATAACGGATTTAAGAATGTGAAAAAAGTTTTTTCAAGCAGAAACATAATTTTAATTACGCCTCATATCTGTTAAGCGTCTTTCACAATGCCGGCGAAGCTAAGCCGATTTTGCTTTAGAAACAAACATATTAATTTGCATGTATCTATTCATACTGAACCGATCCGACTCGTTCGGCGCGGCCAGGCACCGCTCGGGGAGGTGTTTTTTACACTGCCGGCAGTGCCGGGCGAAGCCGAGCGATTCAATTTTACTATAGAAATAAATACATGAAACAACATGTAGCTATTCAAACTGAAGGCTGTGCGAGTCTGGACCGGGCCGAGCGAGACCGAATCAAGCGAGTTGAATCAAACTTGTTTGATCGGACGGCGTTTTCGGTTGCCGATCCCCCATCAGTTTTGAGGTCGATCGTCCGCCATTGGTTGAGTTTGCTCATCCGGTATTTTTTTCGAATAAATGTAGAAATATTAATTTTAGCTGTACCACAAGAAATACCACGATCAGGATATTTCAATGAAGTAGTTGTAGAAGTATGTAACTGGAAGAGAACAATTTTTACAAATTTTTACTTCGTAGTTCATATTTCAATAATAAATTAAATTTGGTAAAACATGGTAAAGGGGTTTGAGTAGGGCAAAGAAGCTTTGAGCTATGCCGTCTGGAGTCTATGCTCCTGGGAGGGTCACCCCTAGTGGACAGGTCAAGACAGAGGCCTTAGACCAACATGATCCAAAATCTGCCAACCCTCATTGGACCAGCGTGGCAGATTACGGTCTATATCTGCAACATAGTATTTCAATATGACAGTATTCGCGTTTCGCGCGTTTCGTTTCGTTTCGCGCCCTCCATCCACCCGAGATTATTTTCTAAAATAATCCCGAAACTTTACTGCTGGTTAGATGGGATAAGGTTTCCGTAGTCGTAACGCTACTCACAAAACCATTATCTTCTCTTCCATTGGTGTTTCCACTGCTTGGCCGCCGGACGGGGTGGGCCAAGCGCTTCGCACCACTCCCCTCTGGGGGACATGTACCAGAGGGGGGTGTAGTCTTAAGATATTATTTTATTTGCCGATGACACTGAAGGTGTTTCGGCGTAAATTATCTGTCTTACCTTTTACCTGTAAGAAAAAAGAAAACTTTCACTTCACATTTCACCAATTTCCTTTTTTTTCCCAAACCGGGACGTGGTGTCCCATTCCTCGATGTTGATCCCTCGTTGGGCAACAGTCAACCTAGTCCTCCAAAAGTTGGAGTTTCGATCTTCTGTGCCATCTGCCACCCAAAGCTGCGAAGTCTTCCGGACGATAGTCCGTTAACCTTCGCAGTTCTTGATTTGGGTGGTCACGCATCTTCAGGAAGGCTTTCTCTGCCTTTTCTTGCATGCACTGCCTAAAGGGAGTCCACATTATCTCTCTGTGTATCTGCACATTGGAGATGTACCAGGGGGCATCGAGAGCTACTACTAGCTTATTCTCACTAGCTTATTCTCACTAGCTTATTCTCACTAGCTTATTCTCATAGCTTTCCAGTTTCTTGATGTAGGGTTTTGCCACGTAGCCCCACGCGATCGATCCGTACATCATGACGCTTCTCACTAATGATCTAATCATTAGGATCTTCAGCTTCACGTCTAATTTGCTGGTTCTACAAATTAGCGGGTAAGCTATCTTCGCAACAGCCACAGCTTTACACCGTGCGTTCTTTGCATGTTGCCTCCATGACATCCTCTTGTCGAAGGTGACACCTAGATACTTTACAGTATCTTTCCATGCCATTCTTTCGTCTTCGATTTCCAGCTGGTGACCGGGTCTGCTCCTTCTCTGCGTGACGTAGATAGCCTGTGTCTTGGCGATATTGGCCTTGATCTTCCAGGCTATCAACCATTCCATCAGATCGTCCAGGTGATTCTGGACGTATCTGACGGCCTGGTCCGGTCTCTTATGCCTGGCCATGATGGCCGTATCATCGGCATACAGGGCTACTCTAGTGTTATTCCTCCTCGGAATATCAGTAGTGTATATGTTGTAGAGATGGGGCGCTAGTACCGCTCCCTGCGGCACTCCTGCCTCCATCCATCTTCTGGCCGATTTGACTCTACCCATTTTCACAGAGAAACTTCGTTCTCTTAGGTATGAGTCAATCAGCTCAACAATCCACTCCGGGAATCCCATGTCAATATTCTTGTGGATCAGGCCATCGTGCCATACCCTATCGAAAGCCCTTTCGACATCAAGTAGGACGATGGCCGTTCCGTGTCTTCTGTCCAGCGTCTCTGTTATGTATTCTGTGACACATAACAGTTGATCTTCGGCCGAGTGTTTTTTTCCAAACCCGAACTGTTCGGGCGGAAGGATGCTGTTTTCTTCGAGCACCTTCTCTAATCTCTTTAGAACTACTCTTTCTACGACCTTACTTATTGACGGCAATAAGCTTATCGGCCTGGAGTTTTGGGGAAATTTTTTGTCTTTCCCTGGCTTCGATATCATTCTCACCATTGCGTATTTCCATCTATCCGGGAAATACCGCAGTCTAATGACTGCGTTTGCAATGGCGGCGATGGCGGCAATTCCTTTTCTCGGCAGCTTTTTCAGCATGCGATTGGTAACACCATCGCACCCTGGAGCTTTCTTGAGCCGAATCTTCTGGATTATACCCTTGACCTCCTTCGGAGTTGCAAACTCCGGAGCCGGTCTGGGCCCAATCCTCTCGCGGAAGTTCTTTACCGTCCTTTTGACTAACCTCTCGAGGTTTTCGTCATCGTCGTAGTGAGAGTTGATGACACACTCTCTTTCGAGCGCGTCCGCCATGGCTTCGGCCTTTTCTTCATCTGTGTAGACAAGTCCGTTCCTTCCATGGATCATCCTTACATCTGGATCTCTCTTGAGAGCCCTGTAGACTCCCCATAGTGTGCCGTCCGCGTTATCCAACTCGGTCAAGCGGTCAGTCCACCTCTTTTCTGCGAGGTTCTTCAGTGCCTGTCTCAGGACATTGGTAGATCTGGTCAACTCCCTGGCCAGATCCGCCGTCCTATTGGCACGATATCTTCTCTTCAACACCCTACGCCTTCTAATCATCCTCCGAATAAACTGAGGAACAGGTCCGTAGGGGTGCTGGGTTTGCCTTTCTTCCGTCCTCGTCGTGCATTCTTCTACTGCATCGACAATGGCCTTTTCCAATCTCTCCACTTCGTTTTCCAACTCTTCCGTTGTACCGATCTTCGGGATTTGGATTTTGGAGTGGAGTTTCTCCGGGAACAAGTCCCAGTTCACCCACCTCCTCACCGTAAACTCCCTTTGTCCGTCACCAGAACCCAATATTAGAAAAATTGAGTTGTGGTCGGAAGTCCCGTCGTACACGGTCTCAATGTCGATATCCACGGGGATATCCTTGATGACCGCGATGTCCAGTACGTCTGGTAAGCTGCCTGTTGGTTGATACGTGGGCTCTTGGGGAGCAATCACGATTGCTCCCAAAGCCTCCACGAATCTCTCCAGTCTTCTTCCGTTGGGGTTATACAACCTGCTATGCCAACCCGGTGACTTGCAGTTGAAATCCCCAATGAGTACTTTTCCTACATTTCCCTGTAGGAGTTCCTAAATATCTTCTCTTAGCAGCTGATCTGGCCTGCCAGGATGGTAGACGGACTGCACCTCAATGGGTGCATGTGCCATCTCTACCTTGACTTCTATAGCTTCGATTTCGCCATCGTTATCTCTCAATGGCTCAGATTCCAGACTTCGTTTAACCAGGATGACTACGCCACCACCAACTGGATTCGGTCTGTCGAATCTGAATGTCCGGTAGTTCAGGAAATTAATCCTGTACCCGGACGGACATCTTGTTTCTTGCAGCGCAAGAATATCTGGCTCGTAATCGGCTAGAAGTTGTTCTACTTCTATCTTCTTGCCTGTGATCCCGTTGACATTCCAGGATCCAATCATCAGCGTGTGCGGTTTGCTTCCTCTACTTGGCATTTTGTGCTGCAAGTATGGCGCGGACTGACTGCTCGACCGCATGTCGGATTATTTCCTCTAGATCCGGTTTCTTGCTTGCGTCCTTTCGCGTTTGCGTAGTAGGCTCTCGCCTATTCTGCCTCTTCCCACTCTTGGTGGGGGCATTCTTGCATCCCATGTAAGATGCGGGGTGTTTCCCCCCGCAATTTACACAGGTCGCTTCGTCTTCTTTTGAGCGCGTACAGTCGGAGCTCCTGTGCTCCTCTCCGCAGCTCACGCATCGTACAGGGTAACCGCAGTTACTCTGCACGTGCCCGAATCGCTGGCACCGATAACACTGTACCGGTCTGTCGTTCTTGGCTTTTCTTTCCGTCTTTACCATCAACCTATCTAGGTATTTGATGGCAAAGACCTTATCACTCTTGCTTTTCACCAAGACCATTGGGAGTTCACTGCCCTTGGTGCCCGCTTTTCTAGATCGCAATCTTGCGACTTCTACGTCGTCGAAACCCTGGTTCATCAGGGTTTCTTTTATTTCTTCAACAGGAGTGCTTTTTGGCACTCCTTTTAACACCACCTGGTGCTTCTTATCCTCCTGCAGCTTATAGGTGAAGTAGCTCACCTTCTTCTGATCACAGAACTTCACCATAGCCCTGTGATCTGCTGCAGTTTGGGGAGTGACTTTTATTCCCTCCCTTGTCATCTTAGCCTTGGTGTAATTGATCTTTTTATCACCAAGGCTCTTGGAAAACCCTGACCAGTCCTGACACGCAATGGTGACTGGCGGTAGGGCTTTTTTATTGTCTTGTTCGTTAACTGGCCTTTCTGGCACAGTTTTTGTCTTCTTAGCCGGCTGTCTCTTGACTTTTGCGGCTTCTTCTAAAGTCGGAAAATCATTTTCCGACGTATCTTCATCAGTGGACGTTGCAGGCCGCTTTTTTGCCTTCTTGGCTTTTTGGGCTCCGGATGTGCCGGCCACCACCTTGGCTGATGTCTTTTCCTTTACATCTTTCTCCGATGCGGCCTCGTTGAGTTTTGCCGTCAAGGCATTTATCATGTTCTCCAGGCTCTTTATCTTTGCCTGGAGGTCGTCAATCTGTACCTTTTGTTCGTCTAGCAGGGCGTCACGTTCGGCAATCTGGTGCTCCATCCATTGAGCCTTTTGCCTCTTATTGTGCTTATCTTTCTTAGACATTTTTGCGCTAGCACTAGCACTTCCACTGTCGCTTATTTTTTTCATAAACATCGCCTGCAAATGCAGCGATGTTTATCGCGATATCTCACAACGGCACGAAATACCGGTCGGCAGTTCCGAGAAACTGCCAACTAATTTAACGGACCAACTTTTTACAAAATTTTCGGATCGGAAAATTTTTAAATTTTTGTCGATCGCAACCAACTGCAAATGCAGTTAGCCTACCGCTTTCACGGCCGATTCTTTTTCAAAAACCGATCGCGCCCACAGTCGACCTTACACCCGAACTGCGGTTTGCGGTTTACTCCGCCCTTAAGGGGAGGAGTCAATCGCTAAAAATTTTCGCAAAAATTTTCTCTGGGGGCGTTGAAAAACGCCTGTCGTCTCTGCTTGGCACCAAACCTAACCTGCAAAAATCACTCGAGAAAGACACAACCGTTCACCTCGAGTGCTAATCGCGTACTCGATATGACAGTACAACCTCAAACACGGCACTTATGCCCCGGAGGCCAAGGGGTACGGCAGCACGAAGACCTGCCCCAAGGTAGAGAGTGCTAAAAATCACCGGGTTATATCAGGCTGCCATTGGACTTTTGACATTGCTACGTTTACTATACGGCCTATGAAAACGGAGGCTCGATTGCAGGAACTGTTAATCGAACTTGGCAACATTAGTGGGATATTATTGGGCTCTGTGAAACACGAAGAAAGGGCGAAGAGTTAATTAAACTGGAACCAACTGGATACGTACTTTACACCCGAAATACGGAGAATAGACGATGTGTAGGAATTGAATTCCTCATCAATGGAAAGCTGAAGGGCAGAGTAGTAAAATTTACATTTGATGACTAACCAAATGCATCATTCAGCTGAATAAAAAGTTTTGGCTTCAAATCGTCCGAGCTTATGCACAACTATAAGCCATAGGGATGAGAAAGTTGAGGAATTTTATGAAAATATAGCCCAGCTTTTATACAAGGAGAAATGTAGGTACAAAATCCTGATGGATGATTTTAATGCCAGAATTGGAACAACATGAACTGGTGAAAGTACAACTGGCCCAAATAGAACTGGTGAGCGAGATAAAAGAGGTGACAGATTGGTTGATTTTGCTGAAGGACAAGAACTTTATATTATGAATATATTCTAAAAGAAAAATATCAACAGAAAATGGACATGGAAAAGTCCATCTAGACTGACAAGTGATATTGATTACATCCCATGGCCAACGTTAAACCAATATTTTGCAATTGGACTGTCCTTAACAATTTTAATGTTGGAAGTGACTACCAAATGGTATAAGCAAAAGTTAGGATTAACATTCGAAGAAAGCGCGAAAAAATGGTAAGGTTAAGGAAGGGCAAAGTGGATTCTGGGCAGCTGCTGGAGAGAGGCAGCGATTTTAAGATTGCTTTCTCAAACCACTTTGCTGTGCTTATAAGATCCGGAGGAGATGCAAACATTAGTTCAATATGCAGAAATCACCAAGAATGTGCTTCAAACGGCTGCTTCAATAGCGCCAGAAGAAAAATGTTTCAAACAGACAAAAATCTCCAGTGAGACCATTGATTTAATGAAGAAACAACGGACAATGAGAAATGCAGGGAGTCCTTTTGTCAGGCTTGACTGCGCTGAGATCTACAAGACTATAAGAAAACGTATCATAAAGGACACTCGGCGGTTCAACATGGAGCAACTGTAAAAAGCCCTGGAAGAAAACAAAGGAATTAATAAGGCTAAGCAGAAGCTGAGAAGGAAAAACGCAGATTTATGCCTTAATGCGCGAGGATGGTACAATGTGCAGGGCGCGTACCCAAATGTTAGAGGTTGTCAGAAAATTTTATTTCCAGTTATATGAAGATCAGAACCAATCAAAGACAATAGTGCCTACGGAAGAACAAATGCCAGATATCCTAATGAAGGAAGTAACAAATGCTATAGAATCGATGAAAAACGGCAAGGCTCCAGGAAAGGCCAATGTAACTGTCGAAATGCTAAAATCTGGTGGTTGGATGTTACATAAAACATTGGCAAAATTATACTCAAAATGCCTCAAAGAACAGAAAGTACCTGACTTATGGAAAAATGCAGAAGTGATCCTTTTACATAACAAAGGAGTACAGGAAGATCTAAAGAACTGTCGTCCAATAAGCCTTCTATCAGTAATGTATAAAGTTTTCACTAAGATAATATTTAAAATAATATTAAAACAACTGAATGATGCACAACCAAGAGAACAGGCAGGATTCAGAAGTGGATTCAGTACAATGGATTACATTCAGATTGTTGTTGTTCAGCAAGCCATAGAAACTCACAATGAATAACGAACGAACTAACACTTTGAATGCCATTGAAAATGACCCAAACTTATTGGAAAGGATAATACCATGTGACGAATCGTGGTTTTTTACTTATGATACTGAAACGAATCGCCATTTCATGTACCGGAAGAGCCCAAATTCACCAAGAGTCAAAAAAGCTCGAATGAGCAAATCAAAATTCAAAGCAGTGATGATTGCTTTTTCGATAATCATCGGATTGTGTACCTTTACTGGGTTCCTGAAGGTCAAACTATTAATCAACATTACTACCTTGACGTTCTTGCTGAACTATCTGAAAGAATAAGGAAAAAACGACCCGAATTGTGGAAGGACAAGTCATGGGTTCTCCACCAAGACAATGCGTCGGCTCATTCCGCGTTGTCGCTCGACGGGTGTCAAGTACAGTATCCCAGTGTTAGATCGCCTTATTCACCAGATCTTGTACCGTGTGACTTCTATTTGTTTCCTAAGGTGAAACCTGCATTAAAAGGAATAATATTTGAGTGCATTGAAGCTGTGAAAGAGAAACGGCACACGTTCTGAATGAGCTGACAGAAGATGAAGATGATGAGCTGAAAAAGACTTCCAGCACTGTTTCGAACAATGGAAGATTCGCATGGAGCGTTGTAGAGATAGAGCAGGGGTGTATATTGAAGATGATAATAAGTAAATATATATGAAATCAAAATAAAATGTTTTACAGAGCCAGTTTCGTTATTTAAGAGTCAAATCTCACAACAAATCGCCTTTATTGAATTTAGACTGACAAAAAATAGCTTCTGTGTGGAACTCTTAACAAATGTGTATTTTATTATTGAGCCTTTTTGTATTTTATATGCCCATTTTAACATGGAAAATAGTCAGTTCTGAAGAAGCTACAGTGTTCGCGAAATGCATTAAGCAGTAATAATAAAATTGAAATTTAGACAAAAAACATTTTATTAAACATTAAAATAACTGCAAATACCTTTGAGTTTTATTTGATATATGCGCTACGTGATTTCCTCACTTAGCTCTCATCACTCACTCGAGCTAATCTAGTTATATTGACTGGTTCTTTATTAATTTCTTTTCAACACAGATGAATGTAAATAAATTAATAATGTGAGAAATGTTAGTTTACACTAATTAGACGCATTGAAGCAAGGATTGAATTTATAAAATATGAGTGTTTCAAAAATGAGACATTTAATTTCCTTAATTTATCAATTATAAGAACAGGATACCACCCGCTGAACACGTAATATACAATGAAAGGGATGTCTTAATATTAAATTATCAATTAATGATATTAAAGATATTATATAATTTTTTAATATGATTAAAAGATTATTACATTAAATTATTAGTAATAATTAGTACTAATTAATTACAATAAATAAATTATTAAAACATACAACAAATACTATATTAACACAGGCATTTGGAAAAATTATTATTATTCCATAAAGCCAATGTAAAGCTTAATATGCAGTGCATAGTTTAGATGGTAAAATATGGAGATACATCTGCTATGGTCTATAAATGTATCTGTTGTTTACTTTAGGCAATCAGTTTAGCATATTGAATAAATTAGAATATATCTCTATACGAAGTGTGTAAATAAAGTATCATCTATGCCACCAGTATCATGGCATAGCGTTCGATCTGGTAATACTGTTAGTTTCCTCTTTGGAGGAGAGGCCGGCCATTACCCGATGTGTCTTTAGTACGAGTTTGGACGCCTTAAAACCACTTAGTGATGCGTAGCCATTCTTTTCGTTAACTGGATTTTTTAGTGCGTTCTCTAAATTAGTAACGACAATTTCACCCAACGATGCGCTATCAAGTTTTGTTTCAGAATTGCGCATTTTCAATCCTCCTCAAAAAGTCAAGATATGTTTCCCTCTTGTTGCCCTTTTAATCCTGCGAAAGGTTTTTCAGTATCATTTTCCCGCAGATTTTTGTCATCCTCAATTCGGGTCAATGGGACTTTTCTTTGATCATTCTGACCGTCAACCGACTATCAGAACGCAAGAGATCAAGAATTCTGTGGGCATCATTTCTTGCAGTTAAAGGACTCCTCCGGTGGGATTCATCTTCAGTTCAGTTTCGGCCTTCTGAGAATATCTTAAATCACCTATATACCTGACATTATTTCCATTGGCCTGTTTTTGTTGTTAAAGTTTCGGTCGCGCTGTGTATAAGTCGGGAACATTATTTGATAGCGCATCATTGTTCAAAATTGTTATGACTTAGTTTCAGAATGACTAGAAAAATCCTGTCCACGAAAATAATTGCTACGGATCACTCAGTGATTCTAGGGAATTCAAACTCATAATAAAGGCACATAAGACCTTGACTAGCCTCCCCACCAAAGGAGAAGCCAACAGTATTATGAGATACAGCGCTATACCATCAGTCTCATTATGTTATTTACGTACGAGCAATAGGTCCCCGGTCTGACATCTAGATGGCGTCACTTACGAAAAATCTTTACCAGTGTTGATTGTGCCAACCTTCAAACGTCAGCTGTCAAACTTTCATGACAATCTATCTACTAGTTTCTGATTTGTTGAACTTTAAGTGACGCTACTTTTGTTATTTTCAAAACAATGACAAAAAAAAGAATCTTGTGTGTCGATTAAGCACTGCTTTTTGATGAAGAGAAATACCATTGAAGCAAAACAATGGCTTGATGAACATTACCCGGACTCTGCCCCAGGAAAATCAACCTAGAGACACCCAATGACCCAATCAATCTAGAGATACTCAATGTCCTAATAAAATCATATCGTCTACTTGATTGAATCCAGCGACACATATAAACTAATCCTGTACTACTTATAGTGGTAACATGCCTACCAAACAATATTTTATTCTTACAACCAACGAACGGGCAAAGGAAATAAGGTGATTAACAGATAGCAATAATATTTAACAGTACTTGTCGTACACTGCTGTGATTCCTTTTTTGAACTAGTACTTGATTATGTTTTTTTAAAGCTAAACACCGAAAAATTGATCCTGTACTACATATAGCGGAACTGTACTACGTATAGGGAAATGAACCGACAATTGTAACAATGTGACCAGAATAAAATGTACAAGAACCTGCTTAAGTGTAATATGAGGAAATATCAGATATAAACAGTTGCAGTAAAATTCCTGCAATAGATAAACCAGCATGGCATAAGGTTAGTTATGATGGTATGTATCAGTATAAATAGCTACGGATAATAAATGGATCTGAAGAATGAAAATGTCTTAAAGAACGATAAATCCAAAGATGAATTACTAATCGAAGATTTAACAATTCTGCTGCAACGGTTTCATTAGTAAAATTAATCTTTTTTTTAGTAAATAATGCCATTTTAATACAAGAAATTTATTATTTCCTTTCAACAAAACCCAAGTACCTTTTAACCAACAGTTTGTCCTAGTTGTATGTAATATAAATCAAATAAAGGTAAATAGAAATCTGTAAAATTAATCTGTGTTAATACCTTCTGATTTAAAAATTGTTTTTAATATACATCAATGTAATTTTAATATGAGATCTTTAAAACAACCATTTGTTGTAAACCAGTGTTCAAGAAGTTGAATATCTCAACATTCTAGTGTCGATAATTAACAAAAAACGCAAACTTTTTAGCTAGGATATGTAAGGATAATATAAGGATATGCATATAATGCACACGGTATATGTTCAATAAGTCGAATATCTCAATATGGTAAATTTTACTGTCGATAAACAAAAGATAGATACCACTTTTTTATTAAGGATATGTAAGGGTACATACACATGGTATTTTACATAAGTACTCACACATAAGAGGTCACTTTATAATACACATGTTGACTCATTTTCAATAATTTATATTAAAATTTTTTATTTTTAGAAACAGCTAATGGAATTTAAGCACCTTTTTGAATTATCATAAATAATAAACATAGGTTATTTTATACAGGGTCGCAGGGTATGGAAACGGTTAAATATTTCGGAAACGCTCTGAGATTTCTTAATGATATTTTGTACAGAAACATCAGGAAATGTTTGTCATTTCCGGGATATGCTTTAATTAACTTTTTGTTAACCCATATAAAAAATCGAAGGCTAATTTAATTATTTTTTAGACAACATTACTTGAATTTGGCATTATTAGAAAGAGCATTTTTTTCTGAATTCAGTGATGTAAATATTGTATGTTTTTTTCAAAATATATTTAAAAAAATGGCTAAAGGTGTTTCGGTCTTTTAAGGAGGATATGGGAAATATAGGATAAATATATTTTTCAGGGTAAATATATTTTTCATTAGGAGGCTATGAAACTATGGTTTACAGATGAATTATTTGATTACACTTGGCAATCAATAACGTCAATTTGTGAATTTCAAAATTCTTTCAATTTTTGTATGAAATTAATATGTATTTAACTGAAAGAGAAATAATTGAAATACTAACAATTGTTGGATACGGTGACAGAAAACGCACTTTACTAAGTCAACAGTTTCATAAACCGTGAAAAGATTCAATGATACAGGCAGCATTAAAAGTCGTCAAAAATTAGGAAAACGAAAAACAAACGTTGAAGGTTTTAATTGATCTAGTAGACAATGGTAAGGTTTTCGTGCAATAATTAGCTTTAAATCATAACATGTATAGACGCTCAGTCCAAAAAATAATGAAAAAGATTTTTATCCTTACAAAATACAATTACTGCAAGAATTAAGTGAAGATGATTTTGATCGAAAACTTGAGTTTTGCGAAGTTATGATGGAAAGAATAAATAGCAATAGAAATTATGTTTCACATATTATTTTCACGGATGAAGTAACATCCTGTTTAAATGATCATGTTAACAGACACAACTGTAGATACTGGGATGATACGAATTTACACGGGATGGAGCAAGTTCATACGCAGTATACTTAAAGGTTAAATGTTTAGATGCGATTTAGTGGCAACAATACAATAGGTCCTGTTCTCATTGATGGCAACTTGTCAGCAGATAAGTATTTAGATCTATTGGAAGAAAATATTATATCTCAATTTTTACACCTTTTTCCAAATTTAATTAACCAAAATCAAGAAATATGGTTACAGCAAGACGGTGCGGTGCACCAGCGCACTATGACCTAACTTTAGAAATTTTCTTAACACTAATTATCCAAGTCGATGGATCGGTCGACGAGCAACTATTGAATGGTTTGCAAGGTCACCAGACTGGGCACCACCCGATTTTTTTTGTCGGGTTATTTAAGAAGTCGTGTTTACGTTAACAGACCAGAAAATCTCTAAGATCTCAAATTACGAATTCGACAAGAAATTTCCAATATACCTCTTATCTGATGGGAAAACGCAATTCAAGGCTTCGTCCGACGTATCCACTAGTGCCAGGAATTTAATGGTGGACACTTTGAACACCTTTTGTAAATAGTTCTTTAAGAAAAAAAATTATTGTTTTTCTTTTAATCTGCTATTGACAAAATAGACCGAAACAACTTTTAGTCACTTTTTAAATATATTTAAAAAAAAAAACATATACTACGAGGGTTGATCCAAAAGTAAGTTTCCCAAAGAGCTGCAGCAGCGTTGGAAGCTGCTAGGCGAAATTCGACAACACCGCTGTGCACGGCAGATCCCCCACTCCCTTTTCCGCCCGCGAGCGCTGCGCTACGCCGCTCAGTCTTGGCTCAGCAGCCGTTCGCGATGGAGCCTCTTATTGTTGATCCCGCCAGGTGCGAAATTCGATCGGTTATTCGGTTTTTGCATGCGACAGGAATTCCACCTGTGGAAATTCATCGAAAGTTGACACAAGTTTACGGCGACAAGTGTATGTCCGTTCAAATGGTCCGACATTGGTGCAGGGAATTTAGTGACGGACGGAAGGAGGTTCACGACGAAGAGCGGAGTGGAAGACCTGCAGTTTCGGAGTCGATTGTCGAGAAGATCGAACGCGAAATGCTTCAAAACCGGAGAATCACCATCCGTGAACTCGTTGATAGGATTCCTGGGAGTTCTTACGGTACAGTGGAAAGAATTTTGACTGAAAAGTTGGGGTATCACAAGTGTTGCGCTCGATGGGTACCGCGCATGCTGACAGCAGAACACAAGGAGAAACGCCTCGATTGTGCTCGACAGTTTCTTCAAAAGTGTCAAGACGATAAGGAAGAATTTTTGGACTCCATCGTGACCGGTGACGAAACGTGGGTTTTTCATTTCACCCCCGAAACCAAAGAAAAGTCTAAACAGTGGCGTCACTCAGGGTCACCAGTCACAAAGAAGTTCAAGCAAACTCCTTCTGCTGGCAAAATCATGGCCACTGTCTTTTGGGATCGCAAGGGGATACTGCTGATCGAGTTCCTGACACCCGGGACAACAATAAACTCGGACAGGTATTGTGAGACACTCACTAAACTCAGGCGTGCTATCCAGAACCGCAGGAGAGGACGCCTGACAACAGGTGTAACGCTGCTTCACGATAACGCCCGACCTCACACTTCCCGCAAAACCCAGGAACTTTTGGAGCAGTTTGGATGGACTGTCATGCCCCACCCACCTTACAGTCCGGACCTCGCGCCCAGCGACTATCACTTGTTCCCCAAGTTAAAAGAACACCTGAGTGGCAAACGCTTCCGGAACGACGAGGAAGTGAAACAAGAGGTGCAGCGCTTTCTTAAGGGTTTGGCGGCGGAGGTGTACGACATGGGCATACAAAAGTTGGAGCACCGTCTACAAAAATGTGTTGATCGAAATGGCGATTATGTCGAAAAATAGAGGAAAGTTTCATCTTTCCGACGATGTAAATTTTAATGAAAATAAACATAGTTGTCTATTTGAAAAAATGAAGGGAAACTTACTTTTGGATCGACCCTCGTACTTACCTCGTTGAATTCAGAAAAAAAATCTTTCGAACAATGCCATTTTCCAGTACTGTTTGCCTTGGATTTCAAACATGCGACCAGAAGAAAAATTAAAATGTGCCCAAAAAGTGGTAAACATCTCCCGTTGTTTGTGTACAAAATTTCATTAAGAAAACTAAAGTAAAGTTTTGGGGTTAGAGGCGCATCAGCAACTGAGAAGGCTATTTAGCGACTGGACCTACAGCTTAACGTGGGTTCCGAACCACGGTCATCAGCTACCGAAAACCCCGGTCAGCACCCCCCTCAGGCTATCAACCCTTGGTTTTGTGCTTAACCGAAAGTATCTCGAGAAGCCTACCGACTGGCGAGTGACCAACGTAGAAAACCTCTCAGAAGGCATCCGGCCTTACCCAGCCTCGAACTGGCGTGACTGAGGGGTGATACCTTGTCAGATTTTACACTCTTACCTAGAAACATTCACAAGAATTTTGGAAAAACTTTTTTATTTTTTTTGCCTAGTACGGGATTCGAACCCGGTCCACATTAACTGCCGTAACGTAAGGCCTTAGAGAATTAAGAAAACTGAAAGCATTCTCGAGATATTTGACCGTTTCCTGTTTTTGTTTTCATGTCGCCTTTCCTGTTTACTCATTTTGACCGGTTTTCTTCAGTTGCTGTCTTCAATTGATCCAATTGTGATTAGTAGAAGTCGATCTTGATGGATTAGTTGCGCGAAAGAAGCTCAAAATGTATGGATCCTTTCCAATACCACCAACTGTAAAGCATAATTTTCTCCGGATGAACGCCATCTTTCCCGCACTTAAAACCGCTGATGGTGGCAATTTAGCAGAATTTTACTCATTAACTTCGTGAGGGACCCGCACATCGTAGCAGCAGACGCACCTATTTTTTTTTTCAGATGGTCAAAAACGATCGATTTGCTAATATTAAATTTATCGGATTTCACGGACCGTGGTGTATACATCTTTGGTTATTAAAGCCTATATTTCTTTGGCATCAGTGTTTGAAGGACGGCCAGAGCGATGCTGGTCTTCCAAGTTAAAATATTTCCCCTGAACTAATCAAACCACTTTTGTACCGTGGTTTTCACAACAGAAACCTCTCCGTAACCGGCACAAATTATTATGTATTCATTTTTTGTTTGGACCGCGTTCTTATCCTTTGTGAAATATAAAAGGGTAATATGGTGTAAATGCAGGTTATTGACCGACATTTTTAATTTCATTAACTGAAGGTAAATCAAAACGAATCTGAAAATAAATATTGTAAATACCGTTAATAGTATGTAAATAAACATTAGTAATCCTACAGAGATTTTTGTTTAGAAGCTAATAATGGAAAATCCCAACGAACTTTCCGGTCAGTCCAATATATTGCAGATTTTTCTAACTGGAAGTCATATAAAAACATATTTCAGTAAAGTGTTTATAGCCATATTTATAATATTATAATTTTTATTCTTGAATATTAGTAATAAACGATCCTTCAACTATAATTGAATATATTATCAAAATTCTGCCTATTTTGACACAATAATTTTATATATATATATATATATATATATATATATATATATATATATATATTATATATATATATATATATATATATATATATATATATATATATGCTTGAAAATTGATTATCTCATTATCCAAAGTTACTTAATGCATTTGTTTTAATCAAAAGCATACAGTATTTAAATTTACATGTTTGTTTCAGTTTTTCTAATCAACATTCTACGAGTAATTTTGACCATAATGCATCCAAATTCTCCAAACCCTGCACCAGTGGGAATCAGGCGTGCTGTTCGAGCGGCCCTAATATTGACCCCATTATTCGGATTACAATTTATTCTAATACCGGTGCAACCAGATAATGATCATCCACTCTACTATGCATATGTTTACACTGCAGTCATCATCATTCCATATCAGGTAAATATTTTGTGTCCAACAATTCTGCATGATTTTCTTAATTTCTGTTTGTTCTCATGAATGTACAAAACATTAATGCAATGAATCTGGATGCGGTTAATGAAATAGCTAATAACAATTAAGAAATATACCTTTCTTACAAATACATTACAAAGAGTTAGGAATATTTTTAATGATTTTTATATTGTAACATATTAAATGTTGAGGTAGTCAATATTTGATGGAAATTCGTTATAAATTAAAAAATAGAAAGGCTTCCGCGGTCGGTAATATTAGAATTATTAGGTTCTCGGGTAGAACCGCGTTTTAAATTTGACACTTTTCTAGTTGTGAACTCTGGGGACTATTGAGGCCTCGGAGTAAATCAACTAGATTTTCTTGAAAATGGCTTCAAAGTGGAAGCCGAAATGTCGAGATTGTACAAATCTAAAACGCGGTTCTACCGAGAACCTAGTAATTCTAATTGATATATATATATATATATATAATATATATATATATATATATATATATATATATATATATATATATAGATATATATATATATATATATATATATATATATATATATATATATATATATATATATATATATATAGATATATATATATATATATATATATATATATATATATATATATATATATATATATATATATATATATATATATATATATATATATATATATATATGTGTATATATGTATATATATATATATATATATATATATATATATATATATACACATATATATATATATATATATATATATATATATATATATATATATATATATATATATATATATATATATATATGTGTATATATGTTATATATATATATATATATATATATACACATATATATATATATATATATATATATATATATATATATATATATATATATATATATATATATATATATATATATTAATATATATTATATGAAAAAATGTATTTCTATAAAAAAGACAACTTGGAGGTAATCCCCCATGTTTTTTTTTTATAAACTTGTTTTTCATTTCAATAGTTTTCAAATTCTTTTTCGGGAAAAACATTTATAACTTTTATAAAATACGTTTGTTAATATTCCCAACATGACTATAAGGCTAAACTAGATCTTCAGAGATCAGAACATTCGGTAAACTGAGTGGATAAAATCTGATTGAATAAAGTTGGAAGATTATATAAGATAAAATATTCATGTCCAAGTTCGTAATATTTTCCAGTCATTTTCGCCGAGTATCATGGTGTGTCGTTTGGAATCAAACGGTCCTCTGTTTAATCCTCTCTAATTTGTGAAGACGTTTAAAGTTGGCTTAGCGTGCTAATTAGTTTTTGTTCAAGCCAATGCAAGTTTCATGCCAAGAGCTTATCATAATGAACAGACTTCATATTTTGGTCCGACGACATCAAATCACTTAGCCTATAAGGCCTTAAAATACTTCATCTGATAAAAATATTTTTTTTACCTTTTAAAAATCCATTTATTTGTATTATGTACAAATTATAGTGCATTGGGCTCGTGGAAAAACGTATAAAAAGTAAATAAAGTTCACCCGCATTCTATGTGGATGCTTTGCCATTTCTTCAACACCCAATGCGCCAGCAAGCGTTTTCCAAGACCAGTCTCTGGCCTTAAGCCGTCATCAGTCCTGACAGCATCCCATGTTAGCTGAATGTCCATGGGTGGACGGTGATTCGCTGACGTTTCGATCTAATCTCATCCATCTTTTTTAAAGCGTTTACCCGAAGTTGATTTAACAACTAAGCATTAGGCACCGTCATTAAAACGTCATTATGAAACTTCAACAAAACCGTCTACAAGTGGACATTCAGCTAACACGGGAGACCCGAGAAATTATCGTTACATATATATATATATATATATATATATATATATATATATATATATATATATATATATATATATATATATATATATATATATATATGTCCACACAGACAATAGAATAAATAGTTAAAGAATTTGATAAAACAACATTCTTAACGTTTTATATACATTTCATCATTTTTCGCCTAGTATATATGTGTATAATCATGTGTATAATCGCGTGTATAATCGCCTAGTCTGTAGTGTATAGTGTCATTACGTAAAGAGTAAAATATAGAATAATATATATATATATATATATATATATATATATATATATATATATATATATATATATATATATATTATTATTATTATTATTAGGTGCGTATAGACACGGTTGGATCACGCAAAGCATTCTGACTCATTTTCGAGTGTTCCTTCTGATCTTCCACACCTCTCTCATCCTTTCTCCGTGGATTCTCTTTCTATCCTCCGTCCACTTTGTTCCCCATCTCCTCGAAACTTCGCTCTCTGATGCAACGTTCCACATATGTATTTTATTTCTGTACGTTCTTCTATCCTCAATCTCTGTCGGACCCATTTGTGCTTTTCCCAGATCAGCTCTGACTTGTGTGATCCATGGTACTATTGACTTGACTCCTTGTATGTATGTAAGAATTCTGTTGGTAAGTCTTGCCGGGAGTCTACTGATATGTCCATAGAATTTCAACCTTCTTTTTCTTATGTCCACCGCTACGTTGGACATTCTCGCTGTGGTCTTTCGAGAATGTAGTCTGTATCCTTCCTCTGTCAATTTTGGGCCGAGGATTTTCCTCATAATTTTGCGTTATTCTTTTAGTATGTTTTATATGCCGCTTTTTATATGAATTGTAATTGTTTCGCTTGCGTATAGTACTTCTGGTTTGATTACTGTGTTGTAGTATCTTATTTTTGCGTGTGTGGATAGGCATTTCTTATTGTAGATATTGTGTGTCTGCCGTATGCCCTCTTTTTCCTCTGTAATCGAGTCTTCTGTTAGTTAACTGTCCCTTTATGTACCATAAAGGCTATACCCAGAAGCGAAGCATCCCTGACGACTCGTTTTTCTGTCCTGCTTTTGAATATGCGATAGTTCCCATAATCTACAGTGTCCTCATCCGTGATGCGTGTTTCTTGTAAGGCAAGCATAAGTATCTTTTGCTGTCAAGTTCTGAAGTTACGCTGTGAAGTTTTCCTGGCTGGATCAGCGTGTTGATGTTGAAGGTGCTAATATATGTAGGTGTATTATGTGGAATATATATATATATATATATATATATATATATATATATATATATATATATATATATATATATATATATATGAACTGTGTATTATGTGGAAATATATATATATATATATATATATATATATATATATATATATATATATATATATATATATATATATATATATGAACACTTTTGTTGGTTGCTTGACCAGGAAGGAGCCCCACCTATCCCTTCAACTGGATGACATATGTTTCGTCTCTCGAAGTTCAGGCTTTTCAGGGCGCCGACATATACCATACCATGAAGAATAGGGAGACCCTGTCCACAGCCAACAACCCATGTTTTCGCCGACCTCCCGGTATATATGTAGTGTTAAATGTTCTTCGACTGCGTCCAATGAGTTGGGTTCCACAATCTCATGTGGAGCCATCAATTTGAAAATTTTGAGCTATACATATTCTTGAAAGGAATTGAATTCTCTACAAAAAATGTCACCCTATAAATTTACGTCAAATAAGCCGTTTCTATGTAATTGTGCCTTGAACATTGATCTGCTTTTACAATTTTAATATTCAAATATGAAATTTTGTAACTGATGAACGAATCAATATTTGAAAAAATACAATACATATTCTTAAAGAAAGTTGAAAGCCCTACAAAAAAGGTATCTTAGTGTTTCTCGTCAAATTCCCTCCTCTCAAAGTTATTCAAGGTTAAATTTGAATTTAACAGTAATTTATCCCTTTTTTTGCGTTAGACCTAATTTTTTTACTTGATTAAAAAATTTAAGGCTTAATATGGAATTTTTTTTTTAAGTGCGATCGCTAAATTTTCCAAAATTTATAATTTATTTAAATTTGATTTTGCTTAAAGAGTTGTTTATCTACGAGAATTAATTTTGCTCTATTTAACTAACTCTAAGAGTAAAAAAATGGTTTTTTTATTTATAAAGCTAAATGCTCTTTGATATTATAAACTTTTATATATGAATTCGCATTTTCAAACTTCCCCCAACCCTTCTTATCGTTTTGACTTTTCAAAACTTAGGTAGTACTGTCACGGTTGAATGTACTCTCCCATCTCCTTTAAGTTTGCAAACGTTTATTAGCGACGTCGACGAATGGAATTTGATTTGCCATACGATTTTATCGATGAAGATATACACAATTGATCCAACATTAACAGTTTTCAAGAATATAAGCAATTACAGTACACCAAAGACAAAGAACAACTCCAGTACTTATTATTAGTCGTTAGTATATATCGAAACAAAAACCCTAATTGTAATAAAGTTAATTTCATTAAGTAATTGTTTTTTGAAATTGGTGGTTCGCTATTATTTGTTAGTAATTAGAGATTTATGATCTTTTCTTTTGTAAAATATGAATTATAAACAAACACGCAATGATTTTTCTGTCTACTCCATTAATACTATTCATTTCTAATTCATAAATCGATTTTTATATACATATAAAAGTATATAGTATCAAAGATAAATGCTCTATAAATAAAATGCCGCATATTTTTTACTCTTAGGCCCTTTTCACACGATTCACTTCACGCCACGCCACTCCACACCAAACTTGTCCACGCCACGCCACGCCACACCATACCACACCACTCGTCATTTCACATTTATCAACTTTCCATCAATACTTTATCCACTTGAAAAGTGAGACTTTTCTGTTCAGTCTGTTTTTGCCATCGTCATGGACTATTCGAATGAAGAGTTGGCTGGCATGAGTTTAATTGTTCATCGAAGGTTAAGAAGGCACAGGAAAAAAAAAGAGAGTTTTGGGTGGTGTGGCGTGGATGGGAGTTGCGTGCATGTGGCACCCGCCTGTTGTTGATCTCGACTGGAACCCTTGTGCCTGAGTATAATGGCGTGGCGTGGCGTGACGTGGCTAGGTGTGTAAACCTCCATCTACACCTGTGTATTTGGTGTGGCGTGGCATGGATAGGTGTGTAAACCCCCATCTACTCCTGCGTACCTGGTGTAAAATGAATTTTCGTAGATAAACAACCCTTTAAGCAAAACCAAATAGAAACAAATTATGAATTTTGAAAAAAAATATTGATTGTACTTACATAAAAAAAAAGTATTTTCAATATTAAGCGTTACATTTTTTAATCAAGTAAAAAATCAACGAAACATGCGATTGCTATTAAAAACCGATAGTCGCGATGATACACTTCTTAATATAAGTATTAAGGACTCTAACTTTCACAATATCTTTTGTCATCACAAATAATATTTTCGCCATCCCTTTAAGAAAAAAATAGTCAATTTTTTTGGCCGTGTCCAATATATGTATATATATATATATATATATATATATATATATATATATATATATATATATATATATATATATATATATGTATATATATATATATATATATATATATATATATATATATATATATATTATATATATATATATATATATATATATATATATATATATATTACAGAAATCTTTGACCCTTTCTCCACGTGGTGGACGACGTGGATCACGACCCGTCATCAAAGTGGCCAGTTGACATGGCCTGGCCCCGATCGTCTCTCCCAACTACTTTCCTTGCTTTCGTTTGGAGCTCGGTTCATGACGGCTGAAAGGCTAGAAACCGGTCCCGAACGATACGTGACGTTGTATGGGGGGACGGTTGGGCGAAGGCGATCGGATATATATATATATATATATATATATATATATATATATATATATATATATATATATATATATATATATATATATATATATAATATATAATTTCTAATATATAATATCCCGTGTTAGCTGAATGTCCACTTGTGGACGGTTTCGTTGACGTTTCGTAGTGACGACGGTGTTTTGACGCCTAATGCTTAGTTGTTAAAACACCGTCGGGTAAATGCTTTGAAAAAGATGGATGAGATTAGATCGAAACGTCTGCCAAACACCGTCCATCAGTGGACATTCAGCTAACCCGGGATACCGGAGAAACTATCGTTACATTTCACACCCATAAAAACATTTGCCCATGTATATGGATATATATATATATATATATATATATATATATATATATATATATATATATATATATATATATATATATATATATGGGACTAATGTTTTTGTGGGTGTGAAATGTAACGATAATTTCCCCCTTTGTGGATCAGACCTTGACGTAGTAAAGGGGTTTGAGTAGGGCAATGAGATTTGGAGCTATGCCGTCTGGAGTCTATGCTCCTGGGGGGGTCACTCATGGCGGACAGGTTAAGGCAAAGGCCTCAGACTAACATGATCCCAAATCTGCCAACCCGCATTGGACCAGCGTGGCAGATTACGGTCCATACTTTCAACATGGTATTTCAATATGTTTCAGTGTGACAGTACAAATCAAACACGGCCCTCATTCCCCGGAGGCCAAGGGGCAACTACCAACGGCATCGGGAAGACCTGCCCCAAGGCAGAGGGTGCTAAGAAACACCGGGTTACATCAGGCTGCCATTGGACATTTGACATTATAACGCTAAATATACGGACTATGAAAACGGAGGCCCGATTGCAAGAACTGTTAATCGAACTAGACAACATACATTGGGCTCTGTGAAACACGAAGAAAGGGCGAAGAGTTAATTAAACTGGAACCAACTGTACACGTACTTTACACTTGAGGTACGGGATATGGCCGATGTGGCAGGAATGGATTTCTCATCAATCAAAAGCTGAAGGACAGTGTAGTAAAATTTGAAAGAATTTCTGATCGACTAGTCCAATGTCATTCAGCTGAATAAAACGTCTAAGCTTCAAATCGTCCAAGCTTATGCACCAACAATAAACCATAGCGATGAGGAAATTGAGGAATTTTATGATGATGTGGCCTAGCTTTTATACAAGGAGAAATGTGGATTTAAAATCCTGATGGGTGATTTTTATGCCAGAATTGGAACCACAAGAACTGACGAAAATGCAACTGGCCCATATGGAACTGGTGAGCGAGATAATAGAGGCGACAGAGTGGTTGATTTTGCTGAAGGACAAGAACTATATATTATGAATTCGTTCTATAAGAAAAATATCACCAGAAAATGAATGGTAAGATCAAAGAAGGGCAAAGTGGATTCTGGGAAACTGCTGGAGAGAGGAAGCGATTTTGAGATTGCTTTGTCAAACCGCTTTTCTGTGTTGCAAGATCCGGAGGAACTGGACTCTAGGAACTATCATTTCAATATGAAGAAACGGCGGGCAATGAGAAATGCAGGTAGTCCTTTTGGCAGGGTGGAGTACACTGAGCTCTGCAAAACTATAAGAAAACGTATCAGAGGGGACACGCGCCGATTCAACATGCATCTAGTGAAGAAAACCCTGGAAGAAAACAAAGGAATTAACAAGGCTAAACAGAAGCTAAGAAACAAAAGAACGCAAATATATGCCTTAAGGCGTGAGGATGGAATAGTATGCAGGGCGCGTACGCAAATGTTAGAGGTTGTCAGAAAATTTTATTCCCAGTTATATGAAGATCAGAACCAAGTAAAGACGACAATACCCACGGAAGGATAAATGCCAGATAATCTAGTGGAGGAAGTAACAAATACTATAGAATCATGAAAAATGGCAAGGCTCCAGGAAAGGACAGTGTAAATGTCGAAATGCTAAAAACTGGTGGTCAGACGTTACATAAAACATTGGCAAAATTATATTCAAATGCCTCTAAGAACAAAAGGTACCTGACTTATGTAAAAATGCAGAAGTGATCGTTTTACATAAAAAGGGAGCACAGGAAGATTTAAAGAACTACGGTCCAATAAGCGTCCTATCAGTAGTGTACAAAGTGGAGGTGGGCAGGTCATATAGCGAGGCGATGGGATGACAGATGGACCAAGGTAATTCTAGAGTGGATACCGCTTGATCACAAACATCCCCGAAGAAGACCGAAAGCACGATGGATTGATGACATCGTTAAGTATATTGGACCAGAGTGGCAGAGGAAAGTCCTATATATATATATATATATATATATATATATATATATATATATATATATATATATATATATATATATATATATATATATATATATATATATATCATCATCAGCCCGTATCTATCCACTACAGGATGAAGGCCTCTTCAGAATGTTTCCAAAGTCCACCCGTGCTCCACGTAGGTGTTTTGCCGTTGCTGTTATGACTGATGACGGCTTAAGGCCAGAAACTGGTCTTGGAAAACGCTTGCTGGCGCATTGGGTGTTGAAGAAATGACAAAGCATCCACGTGGAACACGGGTGAACTTTATTTAGTTTTTATACTTTTTTCCAAGAGCCCAATGCTCTATAATTTGTACATAATACCAATAAATGGATTTTTAAATGGTAAAAAAATAATGATGTCGTCGGACCAAAATGTGAAGTCGGTTCATTATGATAAGCTCTTGGCATGAAACTTGCATTGACATGAAATCCCTGTTATCAATTTTTGTAAATTTTATATGTTACTTAGCTTTTAAATTATTTTTTAATTGAAATACGAAAGGAATGTCGTCAAATTCGCTAAACCATATAAAATTTTATGGTTACTTAAACATACCTGAAAAATCAGTTTGCAATATTTTTAATGAATTAAAATCTAAGTAATAGCTGGCAAAGAACTGCTAGAATAAAAACGAATTAACACGCTAAGCCAACTTTAAGCGTCTTCCTAAATTAGAGAGGATTAAACAGACGACCGTTTGATTTCACCGACACACAGTGATGCTCGGTGAAAATTACTTTGGAAACGATTACCAAGTTGGACATGAATATTTTATCTTATATAATGTTTCAATTTCATTCAATCAGATTTTATCCACTCAGTTTACCGAATCTTCTGATCTCTGAAGATCTAGTTTAGCTTATAGTCATGTTGGGAATATTAACAAACGTATTTTATAAAAGTATGTTCTTCCCGAAAAAGAATTTGCCTATTTGAACTATTGAAATGAAAAACAGTTTATAAAAAAAAAACAAGGGGGTTACCTCCAAGTTGCCTTTTTTTGTAGGAATACATTTTTTATAAATTAATAATATGTAATACCCAGTATACCTCGCCTAAGGTACTGGACGGGTCACGGGTGGTGGATAGTGAAAGTTCCATTAGATATTAATGGACAGCTGCGAATATCTCAAAATAAGCAGCCCCGAACCAAGGCAAAAAAAAAACTAAATCTACTTAGCGTCTGACTTGTATCAAGCGGTTGAGTGGTCAGCGTCTGTTCACCAGTGGTGCGGCTGATATTTAAATTCTGGAACTAACCCCTCCAGTCTTAACCTCTGAACCGTCATGGTTCAAACAATTAATTCAAAGTACAAGATGAAGCGTTCTAGTAATTACAAAATTATCCCAGGAAGTAGACAATCCTCTTACAACCGGACTTTCGGATTCTGGGGCGTCCGGGCTTAAACGCAAAATCTTTCAGAGGGAGTCGGAGACCTCTGGCCAACGTCTGAAACTGAAAACAAAAACTTTCTTTGGAACGGTAAACATCAATTCTCTCCTGCGTCCAGGAAAACTACACGAATTGGGGCGAATATTGAATCAGCAAAAAATCCAAATTTTAGCTTTGCAAGAAACCGGATTAACAGATGATAACACCTTGGAATTCGGCAACTACAGACTTTTTAAAAGTAAAACTGACAAAGGAATACTCAAAAATACACCACATCTCGGTGCTGTTTTCCCGTCCCAGTTAACGAAGAAAATAAATCTAATCCTGAAAAAGTAAATAAGTCCTGGGAAATTCTGGAAAAGACTATCTCTAGAATTCCCTCTAACCATGTAAAAATCCTATTGGGTGATTTTAACGCCCAGCTAGGGAAAGAAAAAAAGTACAGGAAAACAGTCGGCAGTTTTCCCGCTCATAAATGGACTAACCATAATGGTAGAAGATTGGTTGAACTATGTTCGCAGTTTAATCTAAAAATAATATCAACACATTTTAAGAAGAAAATAACAAAACAGAAGACCTGGAGGTGCCCAAACACGTACATAGGTGAATTTCAAATTGATCATGTTGCCATTTCGTACCCCAATTATAAAGAGATTTTAAATGTTCAAGTCAGGAAAGGAGCTAACATAGACACGGCTCACTACTTGACTAGAATCAAATTTAGCTTAAACCCTCGAAAACTTTTTCAAAAAAGACTGCTAATACCAAAGTTCGACCCAACGAAAATAAAACCAGCCCTAACAGAAGAGCTTGATAAACAACCAGCACAGAACTGGCAAGAATTGAAACAAAAAATTATTAAAACAGCCTTAAAGTTGATCCCTTTACAAAAGCGTAGAAAACATCCATGGTGGGATGAAGTTTGCGAGCAAGCAGTATTAAGCCGAAGTAAAGCATTCAAAGATTGGAACAGTCAAAAAACAGCAATAAACTATAGCATCTTTTTGGAAGTAAGAAAAGAAACATCGAAGCTAATTAGACAAACTAAAAGAAAATATGAAAACAATCAAGTTAATAAAATCATATTAATGAAAACGGACAATTAGCTCTAAATAACCAAGACAATTGCAAAGAACTTGCGAAATATTTTGAACAAATACTAAACTGTCCTGAGCCTTTAAACAAATTACCAACTCTAAACCCTAAACAAACAAACCCAGATTCATTACCACCGAATGAAGATGAAGTAATTAGGCAAATCAAGCGGCTTAAAAATAACAAAGCTTCTGGTGAAGATGGAATCACTGCTGAATTTCTGAAATCAGCTGGTCCAGGCACAATCAAGGAAATAACCAAAATTCTACAAGAAGTTTGGCGAACCGAACGGATTCCGGAAGATTGGAAAGATGCTCTAATCCATCCACTACACATGAAAGGAGATAGAACGGATGTAAACAACTATAGAGGGATATCTCTTCTCTCAGTTTGTTACAAGATTCTATCTCAATGTCTACTAGACAGAGCACAAGGACAGTTGGAACCTAAAATTGGTGAATATTAAGCAGGTTTTCGACCGGGCAGATCCTGCCCTGAACAGATCCTGAATCTAAAGTTGATCCTAAGACATCAGAAACTGTACAATAAAAATCTCGTCTGTACATTTGTGGATTTCAAGAAAGCATATGATTCTATAGACCGCGAATCTTTATTCTGAATCTTGAAAGAACAAGGACTAGATCTGAAAACGCTGGCAATTATTAAAGCAACATTAACTAACACAAGGTCAAAAGTTAAATTCATGGGTGACATCTCAGAGCCCTTCGAAATTAAAACTGGAGTGAGACAAGGGGATGGACTCTCGCCACTCTTATTTAACTGTGTTCTAGAAAAAGTAATACAGGAGTGGCGTGAAAAAAAGTCGGCCCTGAATATTGACCAGCCCATTAAACTGGGGAGAACCGACATCAAAATTGATTGTCTGGCATTTGCTGATGATCTAGCAATTTTGGCTCAAGATGTATTAACGGCACAGAAACAGATTGAAATTCTAAAAGAAACAGCAGAGAAGGTAGGACTCCAAATTTCCTTTGAAAAGACATAATACATAACCTGCAACAGACTAAGAACACCATTTCTAAAAACAAAATATGGTAACACCAGACGAGTCTCTCAATTCAAATATTTGGGTGAAATAATCATGAAAATGGGTTGGAAAAAGCGGCCAATAAGGGTAGATGTCAAAAAATGGAAACGGCATTGAGACTTACACAAAATATTTACAACAAAAAATGCCTATCTAAAAACACAAAACTGAGACATTACAACAGAGTTGTTAAGCCAGAATGTCTATATGGGACAGAAACGCTCATTTTGAATAGAAAGAGAGACATCGAGGACATTGAAAAGAAGGAAACAAAATCATAAGAAAATCTTAGGCCCCAAACAAATAAATAACACAACATACCGACTTCGAGAAAACCAAGAAATCAAACAATACACAAGATATACATAGCGATATGAGAAAAAGAAGACTTAAGTTTTACGGACACATAAAACGGATGAATCCAAATAGGCTAACTAAACAAATAGTCGAATTTTATGAAAATAGGAGTAGAGCTAAAGAGAAATAATTAAATGGATTGCTGCAATTAAAGAGGACCTAAGATCAGCAAATATTACACAAAGTGAAATTCAGGATAGAGGCTGTTTCAGACACAAGGTTGACGTTTGGAAGGTTGGCCAGAGAGAAAAATGTAGGAAGACTGGAACAACTTGGTCTGACGAAAGAAAAAAAGCTCATAGCGAAAGAATGAAATTAGTATGGGCGCAAAGGAAGGCTAACAACAGCAAACGCCTTTAATTGTACTTCGCGTGGTTCACCCGGGCCCATACGTGAATAATAATAATAATATGTAATACGCTGATTATCACATTTTATCTAATTCCCTACACTTACGCACTAGGACATAAATCACAATTTTAATGTCCACACAAATATGCTCAACTTCGTCCCATTAGCGATTTTTCATACTATTCGTTTTTACCCGCATACTGTAAGAGAAGAGAGACCGATCAGCAGTAAGTATCTAAGAAATCTTATTTCCGTAGCAATAACATATTTAATTGGATGTTAGAAAACACATGTTCTGCAGAGACCTGGTATTCGAATGATGAATAATGTTGTAAAGATTTTTATTGTTTTTACAAAATTCTCTGATAAATTTCAGCAACCATTTTATATGTGAATCAATATTGACAGTTCTTGAATTTACTAAAGCCGTAGTAGCTACATAACTAGAAAAACTGAAGTATTATGGAATATTTTTTCTTTCGAATGTCTGAGAGAAGCACTTTTATTTTGAATAAATACATGAATATTTCTTACTGTAACTATGTCAAACACTAAATTTACAATTCCTAGGTTGAATCGTATGAGCATTTACTTGCACCAATTTAAACAAATTTCTTTTTAGATTCGGCCATGTTGTGTAGAATCCGACAATTCAGCAACAAATTTGCCTTATTGACCGATGTTAATACAATATCGTAAACTCTTGCAATAACAAATTTTGGTGAACAAACTTCACGAAATTCGTCATTGAAGGCTACGTGTCCGCGCTTAAATTTTGCAAATCTGCTGTAAAGACTATTATTAAGTCTATTATATCACCAAAACTCAATTGAATACTTTCTATGTATTATTTTTCGATTACATTATATTTAAAATTTTAAGAACTAATGGCATGCACATCTTCAAAACACAATTAATTTTTTTCTTTATTTCAAGATGAGCCTTCTTAATGTCTGACGTTGAGGAAATGAAAGTCAAGTTTAAGCTACTAAAACTGCCAGATTGCTAGAAGTCTTGCTATGAATAATGTTCTTAAAGTAAATGCTGTATCTTAATTAATAAGCTGCTGTATCTTAATTATCTAAATACGTCCCATATCAATTCTACGCCGATACAAAAAATAATTTATCAAAATAATATGTAGGTATGTAGGTATGTAGGTAAACGACAATGTAAACTTCTAGATATCTCTTAAATATATACCATAATTCTAAAATTTAAGGGTATAAAGAGTTGTCCAATAAGAGTGTCAAAACAATGTTAAATAAGACACAATGTACTAACAAGTGATAATCCGGATTTTTTTTTATTTTGAACAAATAATGGCGTTATATTTTGAAAATAATGTCGTTCAAATGTCCCTTTGTCTTCGTTAGGTATATCGCATGGTATATTTTCAATACGGGCCTGAACGTTTCATTTACAGTCAATTTCTGTAAACCAGAGATGAAACACGACCCCACAAAAATTATCCTACGCCATCAACTCGCATAATCGCGGTGGTCAGCTGAAGTTAACTTTTCACGAAATATCCCCTTCAGAAAACTTTTCTTGCAATAAATCGATTGTCTGGCTCTAATCGATTATCTGTTTGAGACCGTTGAGAAGTCTTGTTCATCATTAACAGTAACTCATCGACACTATCTTAGGAACATAATGCCATTATTTTTTCTTCAAGATATAATAAAAATTACCGGATTATCACTTGTAATTATGTTTGCGCCTCATTTTAAAGTTCTGACACTCGTTTGTATAACATTTTATATACAGCTTAAGTATGAAATTAATTTAATTTATGTGTTTAATATATTTTAACACAGGTTACTCTTTTGCAAAAGAAATTCACCATTATATATGAAGGCTAGTTACATACATATTGATTGTTACGACAAATAAAGGGTGATTTTTTAGTGTGTCCGAATTTCTGATAGTGGTCGCTGCCAAACGAACTGCTAGTTTGCCCGCAGGTCTGAAAAACTGTGTCTCGATAGTCTGGCAAATCACCGTGGCATGTTTAACTTCAGAGCAAAGCCTGCAAACTGCCGAAAATTATTATCAAAATGAGCGTTCTGTTGGCCAAATTTATAAAACACTTCGTGATCTATTCGCCGAATTATCGACAAATTTCGAATGCATGTCATACTGCTCGATATTAAAACCAAAACAAGACAAAAGACTGTACGTTCCGAAGAAAATATAGCCACTGTTGTTGGCAGTGTTGATGAAGATGGAGATTGGGGTTATGTTAACTATCTGGTGGCGATAAACCAGCAACTATTGATGCTTTGGAAGCCAACATAACTCGGACAATTGCGAACATAAGAGCCCAATTGCTTGAAAAAGTGATAGGAAATTGGATCGACAGACTATGCTTTGTCAAAAGTGGCCGCGGTTCAAACATTAATGCCACCGAATGTTATTTCACATAATATACATAGTTTTAAGTTTTATTTGAATTTAAATTTCGAACGCACTAAAAAAATTACCCTATAGAATAGCAACGAGTAAAGTTGTATTTGCTTAAATAATTTCCGTATTTGTAGATTGTGTTAAGTGTATAGTTCAAAACTAGTGAGAGTTGAAGTTAAATTAAATATTTTCATTGTTAAGGTAAATAAAAATATAGATGAATAAGATTTTGTTGCCACATTTCCAATATTTATATTTTAGAGTCTTTAAGGATCTAATCTATCTAAATTTTAATGTTCCTCAAGTTTCGACTAATTTTTATTCAGATATTAATGAACATAAGCCGTGCATAATGCTATAAAATTATGTATCAAATGATAAGAGAGTCGATTCATACAACAGAATTTTATTAGTTTATTTATACCTTGTCCAAAAACTTCTGAAAAACGTTACAAATATTGATGTTTATTATTATTTGTCCTATAAATATTCTTATTACGTTTTTGTTATTAAAGTTTACATTAAGAGCATGACAAAATCTCAGTCTCGGTTTGACACTTTCGTTTGTCAAATTATCTCGTCGCCGTTTTCATTGTTATGGAATTCTTAAGTACATTTTCCCCTTCTACGTTTTTTCTGATCCATTTCCGATAAAGATGATCGGCTATTTTTAAATTGCCTTTCGTTTTTAACATGCAAATATATTTTCTTTTAGATCGAAGTTTGGTAGTTAATTGATCTATTATATTGACAGTCATTGTTTGCTAGTAAAGTCGAATTTTTATATGTCGATACATTTTATTAATTGTTTTCAATATATGGTGTTTAGAAAAGTTATATCTATTTTAAAACTTATTTCTAGAAAGTATTATAAATTGTTACTTTTCGCGTTACCTCAGAGAATATTTGTCGGTTATATTTTTCAATGTTGTTATATGTTCAATATTTTCTTTTGTCCATTAATCTTCCATTAGGCGCGTGGATTTTACTAATACGGTTGTTCGGGTGGATTACGACTGTAATAATTTTCATATTGTTTATATTATGCTTTTATTATTATAAATAATAAAACTACTTGTTATTGTATATCATTTGTTAATAAACATAGTTATATTTAAATGAACTGAAAATAAACAGAAACAACAAAAACTAAATATATATATATAAATATATATATATATATATATATATATATATATATATATATATATATATATATATATATATATATATATATATATATATATGTATATATATATATATATATATATATATATATATATATATATATATATATATATATATATAAAACAAAGGTATAATATAGGCTATTTTATTCTGATAAACATGCAATACAAACAATACAAACAATTTTTTCTTGTCGATTTATTGCAACTTCTCGGACATATACAGCAACGACGAATTGTAGTTGGCATATTTGGTAGAGGGGCGGGGAAGAAGGGATCTTTTCAAATCCAAGTAGGAGTCGTGCTCGTCTCCTAAGTTCCCCTGGTACGAACGAAATTGTGGACCTGTGCTCTTTTTGAAGTTTTATTAGTTCCGATACAAATTTCTCAATAGAGTTATATCTGAAGACTTTCTCATTAGGGTGGTTAGCTTTATACAAACAGTAAGCGTTTATACCCGATATATTTAGTAAGTTGTAAAATATAACCATTGGCTATCGCCTTGTTGATCTCGCTACGTTATATGTTCCACACATCTGATCTAATAAATTAACACCTATTTTCTTTTGACTGTAATAAGTTATTATTTCCGCCAACTTATCACCACTTTCTGTATCAATGGAACTGTCGTGATGCATTGAAAAAATTAATTTTACCGATTTATTTTTCTTTGGGCAATATGAAACCATTGTGTAGTTTTCTAGACAGTCGAATAATGAAGTTTGTTCTTCTCTGCCTTTTTTGGTAAAAAATGGAGGGATATTTCGCCTTTGTTTTTTCGAAGAGTTCCAGCATATGTCAATTTCTTCACGTAGAATAACTTTTTTGCCAGTGATGGATGCTAAACCAATTGTCTCCGTTTATGTTGCAGTTTGTTCATTCTACAGGTTGCACCAATCGAAGAGCCACATCTTCTGCAGAGTTGCTTAGTTTTTATGGCCCTATAGGCTGAGCACCCACGTAAGGTTCGAAATTTAATATGTATGCAGTTTTGGCGTCCACTAATGCAAACATCTTCATACCATACTTGCTTAATAGAACAACGACCCCTAAAAGCTAGTAACTGCACATCAATTGTCAAGAATTCACTTGAAGTAAATCTGCTTTGAAAATTATCAATTAGCAAATATTTCAAAAACTTATCTGATGGGAGCTAATTTATCAGTTCGTTGGTTTCAATATCGTCAAACCTTACACATCTTACAAGAAACCTAAAGTGTTTCTCACTCATTGAAAGGTAACACAGTTCTACTCCGCTAACTTTTGAATTATCCCAAATTTTGTGAATATTTTTTCTGAAATTTCTCAATATTCCAATTAAAAAGAGAATTCCGACAAAAGCACTAATTTCTCTTAGTTAATCTTACATCACTAATCCTTTCAAAATTATCCTTAATTTTGTCAATGTATTTGTTTGTTGAAGTTGTTATTATTTGAATAATGCTGTCAAATAGAAATAGTTTTTTAGAATCAATCTCTGTCATTACACTTCAAGTATTGCGTTTTCGTCCGGCGAAATGCTATATGATATTGTGAGATCGAACACGAACTTGAATGTTACCTTGATTTTTCTTCCATTTAGTTGTTCTATCTTTGCCAAGGTAAATATGTTTCGCCTCTAGGTTCTTCACATTCGGACATGTCTGAGTCCGGAATACTTTGGTCCCCTTCTGAAAAAATTTCTGGCTCCGATTCAGATTGGTGATTACTATTTTCCACAACATCTTCCAAGTTCTCTTCACCTTCTTCATCCGAAAAAATTTCTCCTTCGTTTAAAGCCTCTTCAAAATATTTCATCCAACTCTCAGGATCTGAACTAGTTTCCAATTGTCGCTTTTTGGGTACATTTTAAATTCTGAAAACAAAAAAGTATACCACATTTTTAAATTATACAAATTATGTAGAACTACCAATTTGTTTATATATAATGCTTTCCTGCAAACTAGTTCCTTGTAATGATATACAAAATGCAAAACTTTAGTGCAATTAGGTATATATATATATATATATATATATATATATATATATATATATATATATATATATATATATATATATATGTATATATATATAAAAAAAAATCTGAATAAATACAAAAAATAAACCAATATTCAGAAAAATTTAAGTCTACTATTCGCTATATAATATATAAAACAATTTGACATTATTTAGTAGAAACGGAAACTTACCTCAATTTCGGAACAGTCAAAATTGTGAGCTCGACAGAAAGTATAACGTAATAAGGTGCGTGAATTACAAATTTAGCCAGTCGATTTTGATACCAGCTAATTCAAACAAACGCACTTCTTGATTTAATATTTCCTAGTGAAATGGAAATTGGATCTATTATGGACAGCTACTTAGGAGATAAGACACCGCCCACAAATAATTATTTTATTGGTAGCCATTAAAAGGGGCGTGGATTACAATTGTAATCCTGGAATCTAACGGAGGGTTAAAATTCTTAATATTCCTAAACTTTAACAATTAAAGTATATATAGAAATATTTATATATATATATATATATATATATATATATATATATATATATATATATATATATATATATATATATATATATGAACAAGGTAACTCTTGTAGTTAAACAAAAATCCTCCAATTACTAGAGAATTACGGATCGAAAAATATTTTGTTCTGGTATAGATATGTAGGTAATATTCTGGCATGCTGTGAAAGGAAAACAACAATTCAATAAACTACCTAGACTTAAAAATAATGAAATGAAGTTATAAAAAATTACAATTCGACATATATAGAAAACCCACATTCACAGATATCACGATTCCTAAAAACTCTCTACACTCAAAGACAAATAAAATATCAGCATATAGGTCAATGATACATAGAGCCTTCTCGATCCCTATTACTAACAGTCGTAAAAAAGAACTAGAAACTATCAGAAACATTGCAATAATGCATATACGGAGATTAAAATAATCACAATAATATAAAAAAAACGAAAAGTAAAGAAAAAAAAGAAAAGTAATAATTAAATACACCTTAAAACAACGCAACAAAATTATAAATCATTTCAAACAATCACATATTTCGGAGAAATCTCCGATCAAAATTGCAAATACTCTAAACAAAGATGATAAGACTATAACATTTAAATCGTCAAATAAGTTATCAAACCTAATTTTTAACGCCAAAGAAAATCAGAACCAATATAAAAAATCAGGAGTTTATAAGCTTAAGTGTGACGAATGCAATAGCTGTTACATAGGACAGACAGGCAGAAATTTTGAAACTACGTTCAAAGAACATAAAGATGCTTATAATTTAAAAAAGAATACATCAAATTACGCCAACCATTTTTTTTAGAAACTAACCAGCATTTTACATATATAAACAATCTAGAAATATTACATATATTATGTCAAAAAAGTACCGGGAATTGATCATTTGTAAAACCCGCTTAAAGGGATCGTCAATATTATTTTTATCACTGAATTGGTATAACTGTCCTCTATACTGACGCGGAGTTTGAAGGTCATCTGTCATTTAATTTTGTTTGCAGTGCTCGATTTTATCAGTTCATCTCAAGTTTGCGATTTTTACAATGGATAAAAACATTGAACAAAAAATTTGTCTTGCAAATGCATTGCAAAAGAAATTTCGTGTACCAAGTCGCTGAAAATGTTACAGAAGGCTTATGGTGAATCGACTGTATCAAAAACACGTGCATATGAGTGATACATTGCATTCAAAAGCGGTCGAGAAGTGGTGGAAGATTTGCCTCGCTCTAAAATGGTTAAAATGAAGTAAATTGTGAAAGAAAATCGCCAATTAAATTTAAAAGAGATAGCCGCTGATCTTTCTGTGTTTCACGAATCAATTCATACCATTTTAAGTGATTGTTTGGGCATGAAACGCCCTGCCGCTCGACTAGTGACGAAAGACCTAAATTTTCTTCAGAATTCAATTGCGTAAAGGTCGCTGAAGATATATTAGAACGAGTTAATTCCGACCCCACATTCATAAAACGCATTGTAACTGCTGATGAGATACGGGTATACGAGTTTGACATGCAAACCAGTCAACAAGCTTCGGACCGTCGCCTTCCAACTGAGCCGAAACCGAAAAAACTACGTCAAACTCGATCAAAAGTTATGGTGATGTTGACTGTTTTCTTTAATTGTCGCTGTGCTGTGCACTCAGAATTCTTGCCAGAAGGTCAGATGGTAAATAAAGAATCTAATATGAGCGTTATGCGGCGTTTGAGTGAACAAATTCGTCGAAAAAGGCTGGGTTTGTGGAAAGAAAACTCGGATTTTGCATCACGACAACGTACCATCTCACAAGGCTATCATTGTGAACGAATTTCTAGCTAAAAACTCAACAAACACCATCGAACAACCAATGTATTCACCTGATGCTTTAACAATTGTATTATTCGTTGGTATAAGTGTATTATTTCGGAAGGGGCCCACTTTGAAGGCGATAAAATAAATTTGGATAAATATTAAACATTTTGTGTTTTATTGACCAATTCCCGGTACCTTTTTGACAATGTATATGTAAAACAAAAAGGCAAACATTATACATACTAAAAAATATAGAAATATATAAACATAATAAAGACCAAAATGTAAACGTTGGGACCGTTACAGCAGCATAGATACATAGAGCAGACATAGATACAAGAAATTTTACAATGTTAAACTATTATAAAAATTATATAAAAAGGGGAAAAACCCAACTATTAATCAAATACCTAGACAATACCGTCACCATACTTTTGGAAAAAATCACCTTTGATAAAAATTTTATGATACTCACCAATGGTATTAGTAAAACGAATTTTAGTTTATATTTATTTTCAGGCGTCTCGATGGTGCAGTTGTTTCTGCAAAACGGCGATTACGTCAAATATTATTCTCTTAATTTTGTGATCTAAAACAAGATTGAAGTGCTTCCTTTCACATAGTTAAAATATACGGTCATAAAGTAACGGACGAATAAATTAATTATTTGCAATAAACCCAAAGAAAAGATTTAATCTAATTCCAATGGAAAAAATTGATTTGCAATAAACGCTTTTTACATATTCGTCGTGGTTAAATACGTTAAAACAAAGTCCTTCGTAATTTTAATGGAAAATCAATTTTATACATTGCATGCGTCTGAAATTTCGCAGTACGCCATTTAATGAACCATACATGAGTAATAGTACATATCGGTATCAGACCGAGAATTTTTCAAACGACCCATGTTCTCATGTGATTTTGCAATGTAGTTAATTTTAAACATCGTTAAAAGTTCTCATGGACGCCTTATGGTTAATGCTCCTTATTCCTATGTTATTATTATTAACTTAACTAGTTTTGGACAGACTTAACAGACTGGTTGAATTTCCCATAGCAGCAGCAGCACTATAAAGGGTCTACCAATAAGGAAAATAAAGGTTCACTGCATCGATTCCATCAAATTCCAGGATAAAAAATCTTCCAGCATTCTTAACACTAAACTAACTTTTAATTTTTTTAATAACACGATCAATAGCCTATTCAGAAGGGCCACTTCAACGAATACCACGATAGGTCTGAATTACTCGTTGAGTAGCACGAGGGGGCTCGAATTTGCGGAATAAAACTGGACAATTTCAAAACGTTCTTTTAACGTGAAACGAACCATGATTTAATTGTAAACCTTTCGGAAAACAACTGATAAGACATGTCAAAAATCGGTAAACAAAAATAGCCACCATGAGCTGTCAAACTTCCATGATCCCTAATGGTTGACCCTTTATTTGAATGAATAGGCGCATAATGTAACCTTACATTTTTTTTCTTTTCTACCAAACATTTCATCGTATTACATCATATCATCACAGTCATGCTTAATTTATTAGATGTGACAGTAATTTTTAGCGCCTGCCGAATGTTTTGCTAGCATTATGTTTGTTTCGAGTTGAGCAAAAGTATTCAAAAACATTTCTAGTAGTGAAGCTATGATCTATCAGGTCATTTTTAAGTAGTTTGCAATATTGCGGATTGCATTGAAGGCTATATATGATCAGACTCGTCAATAGTTCGAGTTGAAAAAATGGCAATATTATAGGGATTTTATGGCTAAAAATATTATTTATGTCAATACACCCATACTCTTCTGGTACTCTATTCATTAGGTTTGGGTTAATTTGATTCCCATCTATTCCTAAAGCTAAAACCAAGCGTTTCTGTACACTTTCGGATATCTAGAATGTCGACTATAGGTTTTTGAGACGATTCCCAAAAACGAGAACCAGAATTGCCTCAAAAATCTTCCAATGTTGTTTAGTATAAATAAATATCATCTATTTTATTTCGTTAGTCATTTTTCTATGACAGGGTATGTATATATTTTATCATAACGTTAGTTGTAAGTGCAAAAAGAATATATTTTTATTTTCATATCGAAATACATAATTTCTTAATACATAATGCTGCAACAATATCTTTTACTTGCGGATATCCAGGATTTATTTTCACAGCTGTTTCTAAATACGTTATTAGTTTTTCAGTAACATCGGTAGGAACTGCTTTTAGCTTTACTGTAGAAGTTTTAAACAAATTTAACGATTCAACAAGTAGCAAATGAGAAGATACCAATTTTTCAAAAACGTGTGGAATATACCCAAAATGGTCACTAATAAATTGTAAGTCATTTTTGACATAAGACATAGTTATATTTTTTTGCACTTCTTTACAATTTGAGGATCATCTTTCAAACAAGTAACAACATTTTTCACCAAGTCAAAATTACTTATACAATACGTCACTGCTACCCCATAGTAATAACGGGTACCTGTTATCTAGAAATAACAGGTTGTGGTGGTAATGAGACATTTGTGCATATTTCTTTAAAACTATTAATAAGAGCAGGTGACTTGACAAAGATAAAAACTTGAAATGGTGACTTGAAAAAGGTTTTTTTTTTACTTCTCTAATCAAGTAATCAATTTTTGAATGAACGATCAAACGAAAAAATCTAAGAGAACCTAATTTTGAAAAATTACTCCTGCGTAAATCTAGAGCCAGACACGGAAGTTACAGACGCGTAGCATATTTAACAAATATTATTTTACGTCCTGTTCATCTTTTCGCATATATGCCCCATTATCTTTCAACAACAAAAGGTCGTTCTCAGGAATAGTGCTTGTTTCTGGAAACAATGAAATAAGACTTTGTTTTGCTGTCTGAGCTATAATTTTATTATTAGTTTTGGGAACGAATTTAATGCTGATGAAATATGATCCTCCAAAGTTAGAACGTCTTAAACAACCTACTATGATATTTGCTACATATCTTCCCTTTATATCTGTAGTTTCATCTATGCTAAACCATATTTTTTTCCTTCCAGATCTTGTCAATTTCATTCACAGTTTTACAATACAAATTTTCGACATATTTTTTACGAAGTGTTGATTTGTCGGGTACTGCCCTCTTGCAATATTTTTTAAAAAGGATTTTACCGAAGTTTTGTTCAATTTTTAAAGTGGAATTTTAGGTGCAATGAATGCTTCGCATAAATCCAAATAGAGTTCCGCTATGGTCAAATCAGGTTGTAGATGTAAAAATTGAAAATAGTTATATAATAGTCAAACAAACATGAAGACAAAACATACCTTATTAGTTATTGATAGTCCCGGAATACATTCCTTCATTTTTAAATTTTGCAATCAAATTCAGTATTGCACAAAGTACACAATATACCCTTTTCTGTTTAAAATAACTAATCAGAATAAGATATCCTAACTGTTCTAATGTACTCTTACTTCAGTTTTTTCATGTGAAGACATTATTGCAAAATTTGTTACACTAATTAACACTACTGACCCGTTCTACAAAAAAAAATAAGTCATACTAACTTTAGCTTTATTGCTGTGCTACTTCGTAGTCTTACATTTTAACCATACAACATAAAAAAAGAAATAATCCAATGTACTCACAAAAAATAATGAAATGAATTTATAAACATTTTAGCGATATAGATATTTTCATAAATTACGGATGAAATACACTTCTACCTCACCGACATGTCAACAGATAAAATTGGCAATGCAGTAAAACGTACCTCGATTGAAGACTTGCACTCCGATCACTGAAACCGAGCGATTATATCTATGAGTCGCATAAATACGTTTTAATCGTTAGAAAAGTGCCAGCGATGTGAAAGTATACTATTCTTATTTATTTCATCTACTTTTGATAACACATTTTCATATAGTCACTAGAGATCGGGATTGTTATATAAGATATATAAAGTATACTATTTTTATTTATTTTTGCTACTTTTGATAAAACATTTTCATATAATCACTAGAGACCGCATTTATATAAGATAAGTGAATAAATCGCTTCATGCAATGACGTACACCGTCACTTCAATTTATTGAAATATCTATAGGGCCAAAATGTTTATAAATTTTAATTTAATATTCATTTATTTAATTACGACTATGACTAAACTCTCTGATAAACAGCGACCTTGTCTGAGCTCGGTCAGAAATCCACTATCTAATATTAATTAGTTTTATTTTAATGAAAAATGCAAATATTAATGTCCACCAAATGCGTAATAATATATTGAATATAAATACTATGAATTTTGGAGGATGCCAATGATGCAAATATTCATTAAAGTGCTCTTAAGTACTTATTGTCCTCTTTAAATAATTCATATATGTATCAGACTATCTTACAGTAATATGAATATATCGATCACGATTGTTTGGCTCGAATTTATGGTAAGCATGGAAATCGGATATTTACTGATGTGTTTACTCTGCTACGGATTAAATTTGACCTAATTACGAAGATATACTATCTCCTGCAAACCGTTTTCTAGTTTTTTATGTTGCTAGATTGCTACCATTTTAAATATATACTAATTTGACTATAAGTTATATATTTATAACTTCTAAAAGAAGCAAGACAGAATTTGTTTTTTAGAGTATGTTATTTTCGTCCTTAAATTTTTTATGAATTTATTTTTAAAAATTATGTCATGTCAATTATGTATGTCACATCAAAGGTGAGCTATAAGTAGCAATGCAAGTTTGTGTCCTTTTTAACCATTTTCCATATTTTTTGTCAACATATCTGATGGGTGGTGGATAGTGAAAAATCCATTAGATATTAATGGACAGCTGCGAATATCTCAAAATAAGCAGCCTCGAATCAAGGAAAAAACCAAATTCACTTAGCGTCTGACTTGTATCAAGCGGTTGAGTGGTCAGCGTCTGTTCACCAGTGGTGCGGCTGGGATTTTGATTCTGGACCTAACCCCTCCAGTCTTAACCTCTGAACCGTCATGGTTCAAACCTCTAATTCAAAGTACAAGATGAAGCATTCTAGCAATTACATAATTACCCCAGGAGGTAAACAATCCTCTGCCAGCTTTGCTAGTACAACCGGACTTTCGGATTCTGAGACGTCCGGGTTTAAACGCAAAATCTTTCAGAGGGAGTCGGAGACCTCTGGCTAACGTCTGAAACAACAAACAAAAACTTTCTTTGGAACGGTAAATATCAACCCTCTCCTGCGCCCAGGAATACTACACGAATTGGGGCAAACATTAAAACAGCCAAAAATTTAAATTTTAGCTCTGCAAGAAACCAGGTTAACAGAAGATAACACTTGGGCTTCGACAACTACAGACTTCTTAAAATTAAAACGGACAAAAGAATACTTAAAAATACACCACAACTCGGTGTTGCTTTCGCTATCTCAAAAACCATTTTTGGTTCTATAACTAATGTCCAGCCTGTAAATAATCCACTTATGACACTATCCCTCAAGTGTGCTAACAAAAACTATACGTTAATCAATGCACACCTCCCAGTTAACGAAGAAAATCGGGAGTCCTGGGAAATTCTGGAGAAGACTGTTCCTAAAATTCCCTCTAACCATGTAAAAATCCTATTGGGTGATTTCAACGCCCAACTAGGGAAAGAAAAAAAGTACAGAAAAACAGTCGGCAGTTTCCCCGTTCATAAATGGACTAACCATAATGACAGAAGATTGGTTGAATAATGTTCGCAGTTTAATCTAAAAATAATGTCAACCCATTTTAAAAAGAATATAACAAAACAAAAGACCTGGAGGTGCCCAAACACGTACATGGGTGAATTTCAAATTGACTATGTTGCCATTTCGTACCCCAATTATAAAGGGATTTTGAATGTTCAAGTCAGGAAAGGAGCTAACATAGACACGGAACACTAATTGACTGGAATCAAACTTAGCTTAAAACCTCGAAAACTTATTCAAAGGAGATTTCTAATACCAAAGTTCAACACTACGAAAATAAAATCAACCCTAAGAGAAGAACTTGATAAACAACCAGCACAGAACTGATAAGAATTGAAACAAAAAATTGTTAAAACTGCCTTTTGTGGGCCTCTTTACAAAAACGTAGAAAACATCCGTAATGCTCTACTTCGGTTTAAAGTGTGGAACAGTCAAAAACAGCAATAAACTATAACATCTTTTTGGAAGTAAGAAAAGAATCATCGAAGCTAATTAGACAAATCAAATCAAATCAACTTAATGAAATAGAAAAAGATATCCAAAAAGATAACAACCGAAATTTTTAAAAATATTTAAAACTAAATTAACAGGCTATCAACCTTAAAGTCTTTGCTTTCAAAAGGAAAACGGAGAATTAGCTCTAAATAACCAAGACAATTGCAAAGAACTTGCGAAATATTTTGAACAACTATTAAACTGTCCCTAGTCCTTAAACATATTACCAACACTAAATCCTCGACAAACAAACCCAGATTCATTACAACCGAATGAAGATGAAATAATTAGTCAAATTAAGCCACATAAAAATTACAAAGCTTCTGGTGAAGATGGAATCACTGCTGAACTTTTGAAATCCGCTGGTCCAGGTACAATCAAGGAAATAACCAAAATTCTACAAGAAGTTTGGCGAACCGAGCGGATTCCGGAAGATTGGAAAGATGCTCTAATCCATCCATTACATAAAAAAGGAGATAGAATGAATGTAGACAACTGCAGAGGGATATATCTTCTCCCAGTTTGTTACAAGATTCTATCTCTATGTCTACTAGACAGAGCACAGGGACAGTTAGAACCTAAAATTGGTGAATATCAAGCAGGTTTTCGAGCAAGTAGATCCTGCCCGGAACAGATCCTGAATCTTGACATTGATCCTAAGACATCAAAAACTGTACAATAAAAATCTTGTCTGTACATTTCTGGATTTCAAAAAAGTATATGATTCTATTGACCGCGAATTTTTATTCCAAATCTTGAAAGAACAAGGACTAGATCTGAAAACGCTGGCAATTATTAAAGCCACACTAACTAACACAAGGTCAAAAGTTAAATTTATAGGTCACGTCTCAGAGCCTTTCGAAATTAAAACTGTAGTGGGACAAGGGAATGGACTCTCGCCACTCTTATTTAACTGTGTTCTAGAAAAAGTAATACAGGAGTGGCGTGAAACAAAGTCTGCCCTGAATATCCACCAGCCCATTAAACTGGGGAGAACCAATATCAAAATAGATAGTCTGGTGTTTGCTGATCATCTAGCAATTTTGGCTCAAGATATATTAATGGCACAAAAATAGATTGAAATTCTAAAAGGAACAGCAGAAAAGGTAGGACTCCAAATTTCCTTTGAAAAGAAACTATACATGACCTGCAACAGACTAAGAACACCATTTCTAAAAACAAAAGCTGATAACATCAGCACTCGTCTGATGATCAATTTAAATATTTGGGTGAAATAATCAAGGAAAACGGGTTAGAAAAAGCGACCAATAAGGGTAGATATCAAAAATGGAAACTGCATTGAAACTTACACAAAATATTTACAACAAAAAATGCATATCTAAAAACACAAAACTGAGACATTACAACACAGTTATTAAGCCAGAATGTCTATATGGGACAGAAACGCTCATTTTGAATAGAAAGAGAGACATCGAGGAGATAAAAAAGAAGGAAAGAAAAATCATAAGAAAAATCTTAGGTCACAAACAAATAAATACCACAACATACCGACTTCGAGAAAACAAAGAAATCAAACAATACACAGATATACATCGCGATATGAGAAAAAGAATACTTAAGTTTTACGGACACATAAAACGGATGGATCCGAGTAGGCTAACTAGACAAATAGTCGAATTTTACGAAAATAGGAGTAGAACTAAAGTAGAAATAATTAAATGGATTGCTGCAATTAAAGAAGACCTTAGATCAGCAAATATTTTACAAAGTGAAATTCAGGATAGAGGCTGTTTCAGACATAAGTTTATAAGGAAACTTTTGAGAGGTTGGCCAGAGAGAAAAATTTAGGAAGACTGGAACAACTTGGTCCAACGAAAGAAAAAAGCTCATAGCGATAAAATGAAATCAGTACGGCACTAAGGAAGGCTAACAACAACTAACGCCTCTAACATGTATTTCGCCTGGTCCACCAGGGCCCATACATGCATAATAAAAATAATATATATATATATATATATATATATATATATATATATATATATATATATATATATATATATGTATATATATATATATATATATATATATATATATATATATATATATATATATATATATATATATATATATATATATGTATATATATATATATATATATATATATATATATATATATATATATATATATTATATATGTATGTATATATAAAAAAATTTATATATAATAAATAGATAGATAGATATATGGCAAATGGCCCATATGCAACTGGTGAGCGAGACAATAGAGGTGACAGATTGGTCGATTTTGCTGAAGGACAAGAACTTTATTTTATTAATTCGTTTTATAAGAAAAATATCAGCAGAAAATGGACATGGAAAAGTCCATCTGGATTCACAAGTGAAATTGACTACATCATGACCAACCATAAAAACATATTTACCAACTGTATCGTCCTTAATAATTTTAATGTTGGAAGTGACCACCGATTGGTACGAGCAAACGTCAGGATTAACTGTGGAAGAGAACGCGAAAGAATGGTAAGGTCAAAGAAGGGCAAAGTGGATTCTGGGAAACTGCTGGAGAGAGGCAGCCATTTTGAGATTGCTTTGTCAAACCGCTTTGCTAAGTTGCAAAATCCGGAGTAGATGGAAATGTCAGTTCAATATAAAGAGATCGCCGACAATGTGCTTCAAACAGTTGCTTCAATAGCACCAAAAAAAAAAGTCTCAAACAGACAACAATCTCCAGTGAGACAATTGATTTAATGAAGAAACGACGGACAATGAGAAATGTAGGTAGTTCTTTTGTCAGGGTCGAGTACACTGAGTTCTGCAAAACTATAAGAAAACGTATCAGCGAGGACACACGCCGATTCAACATGCAGCTAGTGCACAAAACCCTGGAAGAAAACAAAGGAATTAACAAGGCTAAACAGAAGGTGAGAAACAAAAGAACGCAAATATATGCCTTAAGGCGTCAGGATGGCACAGTATGCAGGGCGCGTACGCAAATGTTAGAGGTTGTCAGAAAATTTTATTCCCAGTTATATTAAGATCAGAATCAAACAAAGACAACAATGCCCACGAAGAACAAATGCCAGATATCCTAGTGGAGGAAATAATACATGCTATAGAATCGATGAAAAACAAGACTCCAGGAAAGGACAGTGCAAGTGTCGAAATGCTAAAAGCTGGTAGTCGGACGTTACATAAAACACTGGTAAAATTATACCCAAAATGCTTCAAAGAACAAAAAGTACCTGACTTATGGAAAAATGCAGAAGTGATCCTTTTACATAAGAAAGGAACACAGGAAGATTTAAAGAACTAGAAGAAACTTAAAGTTTTCACTAAGATAATATCTAAAAGAATATTAAGAAAACTGAATAACGCACAACCAAGAGTACAATCAGGATTCAGAAGTGGATTCACTACAATGGATGACATCCAGGTTGTATAGCAAAGGCTCAACGAATACACCATGTCACTATGCTTGGCTTTTATCGACTACGAAAAGGCATTTGACTCCATCTCAAAGCATGTCATAATTGATGCACTGCTTAGCCAAGGGTTAGATTAAGCATATATAAAACTAGTAGGATCGATATATGATGGAGCTACAGCGACAATTCACCTTTATGATCTTGAAGTGGGAATTAATGTAGAACGAGGTGTAAGGCAGGGTGACACAATATCGCCTATTTTTTCTCGGCTTGCCTTGAGGAAATATTTCGTAAATTGGATTGGGAACTGAATGGTGCAAAGGTTAACGTTCAAACTTAAACCATCTTAGATTTGCAGGAACTTTTGGATTTGCAGAATTTTTACAAGAACCAGAGGAGCTGCAAAGACGCATACAAGAACTGCAAGGGACTGGTGAACCATTTGGCTTAAAAATAAACCTTAAAAAATCAGGTTATGTTCAAAAAATTCTCTGAGGACAGGAAAATTTCAGTTTTAGGAAGGGATTTGGAAATTGTAGACCTTATATATTACTTGGGCAGAAAACTTTATATATCTTGGGCAGAGGATTTCAATGGAGGGGGATACCGCCCGTGAGGTGGAATGGCGTGTTAAGTGTGGCTGGCAGACATTTGGCAGGCTCAACATAGTGTTTAAGAGCAGACTCCCACTTTACCTGAAAAGAAAAATCTTCGATTATTGCGTTCTGCCCGTTATGACATACGGAAGTGAAACCTGGACACTCACATCGCAGTCAATTCAAAAACTTCGGGTAGCACAGAGGGAAATGGAAATATGTATGCTTGGCATTACAAGACGAGATAGAAGACCCTGCGTATGAATTAGGGGACCAACGGGAGTCTGTGTCATCATACGAAGAGTGAAGCAATTAAAATGGAGATGGGTAGGCCATGTAGCGAGGCGATGGGACGACAGATGGACCAGGGCAATCCTGGAGTGGATACCGTTTGATCGCAAACGTCGACGAAGAAGACCGAATCAGTCGATGGACTAATGACATCGTTAAGTATATAGGACCCGAGTGGCAGAGGAAAGCCCAGGACTGTGAAAGTTGGAAGTTTTCTGAAAAGGCCTTCGTCCTGCATTAGATCGACACGGGCTGATGATGATGGTGATGATGATGAGACAACAGTAGCTGAGTGTCATCATACACCCGGTAACATAAAGTTAGAGAATTTGAAATATTTTTGGTAGCTTGTAGATACATTTAATGATAAAAATAATACCAAGAAAAGGTCCAGACGATAAAGGAATTCGTATTCCATAATTATGAGCTTAATTGTAGCTGAGGCTGATACAAATGATTCATTAAACCTTGAATAATAATTTAATAAAATTATTTGACATACGATTTGCTGATTATGATTCCACATTTCAATCAGCAAGGCTCTCCCAAAAATATTCTATGGCGGGTTGCGACATTCATGTTAACAAAGAACGTGCATAACCTGTCTGGGATATGTTGAAGGAGAATAATCTGAATGTAATGTAGAGTAATCCCTTTTACTAACTGTTCATTAATCTATTTGAATAAAAAAAAACACCTGGAAGGTTTTTGCATATTGAACTTCATACCTGTAAAACAGTTTTACCGAGTATGTACATTCTGCAAAAGTTTCGTCAAGGGAGAACCTGGCAGTGTTAATTTTTCAAGTACATATATATATATATATATATATATATATATATATATATATATATATATATATATATATATATATATATATATATATATATATATAGCAACGAGAACTATGAAATAAAGAACTTTTCCATCATATTATCGTTATCTGATGGCCTACCAAAGTTGATATGTTCCAAGCGAGGAGATATATATGATAGAGGTTTTACAAAATGCCCAATCAACCTGTTTGGATTGAAATAATGTTGTGTTCTATTCCTTGCTGATACCAAAACAAATTATTGATGCTATTTTATGCTGTCCAGAATTGACCAAATTAGAATAACCAATGGACATATAAAAACTCTTATCCTGTAAAATTCGTCCGGAATGCCTTGAAAATAATCATAAATTTAAATCTCCAAAACATTAAATAACATAGTAATACATACATAACATTACATAACATAGAGTAAATACATAAAGACTAGGAAATACTAGGAAAGCGAAAATTTTTAGTTATAAGAAAATTGAAATAAGATCATCGAGTTTAACGGCACATAATTTACATTCAATCATTTTAGAACAAAAATAGAACAACTAATGTATGTCATAATCAAAAAGAAAATTATACAATCGACCATTTAATTGTATCATATGCATATTGTAAAAGCGTGACATATTATGCAAAATCCCAATGAGATAATTACCACTATTTGTCGACCCTTATTTGCATACCTTGTTTGGCAAACGTTTAGTGACAGGGAAAATTGCTGAAATGCAGTATATATTTATAACTCTATTTAGGTGTCGATTTTAGGATGGTAATTGTGTGGACTATTTTTATATTTAGTAACACGGGCGTAGCCAAGGGGGTTGGGGGGTTGGGGGTTAACCCCCCCGAAATGGGGGGTTAAGAGAAATGGGTTTGGGGTTAACCCCCAACCCCCCCCCCCCGAAATGAGCCAAATATTACCTAATATTATATCGAAAAAATACGAGGAGTGAAGAGAGTTAAATTATTACATTTGAATTGAATATATATCCGAACTAGTGGACGTTGCGCACAGTAACGCCATCTCTTGTCGAGTAGTCGAACTATTTTGTATCGTATGGAAACTTGGCGTTGTTTCTCGATTATTCGCCACGCCCCTCGGTTGGAACGAGCGGAGCTTTGTGGAAGTTTGTGGTAGTTTCTGGGCGGCTATTATTGGGCTGCTATATAAGCGGCGCGGGCCCGCGCTTACGGCAGTATTGTTCCATGCGAACTCGAAGCGAATATAAGTGAAAAGTGGTGAACGAATAGTGAAGAGAATTAAGTGTACCGTGTAACTGAGTAATTTTAGTGCAGTGTTATTCGGTGACCTTGTTAAGGATAGATACGTGAATCATTATTACTGTCGAAAAATGGAGGGGAAAAAAAGGAAGGGTGATAAACTTAAAGGTATGGACTACTGGAAAAAGTGGTGTAGTCAAGGGGTGTTTAATAAAGAAACAAATTTGGATTTAGCTATCAAAGCTTCAGCTACCTTGCATGCTGATAAGAAGACTGTGATGAGCGGGCCCTCGACCTCAATCTCAATCACAATACCGAATGTCGAAATCGATGCCATGTCGCTGGTGCCCTGTTCAATACCTTCAACTGCCGAATCTACATCTAGTCTGCAACAGGCCAGCTTTCCTGTTACCTCATCTTTTACAACTGTAGCTAAGTTGGATGTTGGTTTTTACGCGAATCAAGAAAAAATCTTGGATGAATATGTTAAAGTCCAAATTTTAAAAACGCCATGGAACCCACCCAGAGATTATAAGTTTCCTATTTCCACAAAACGAAACTTGCGCTTTCAATTGAAATGGTTGGAGAGATTCCCCTGGTTGTCATATTCGGAATATAAAAGTGGAGCATACTGTAGAGTTTGCGTGCTAATGGGACGTTCGCTTGATGAAGGTAAAGGCGGTCATCAAAGGATCGGCCAGTTGATAACCGAACCTTTTTGTAAGCGGAAAAATGCCCTAGAAATATTTGAAGCTCGTGCAAAATCGGGAAACCACAAGCGAAATTCAGAACTGACAGATAACTTTCTAAAAGTAATGACTTCGCAGGCTTTTTCGGTCACTGAACAGCTGTCTTCTGAAAGAAGGAAACAACAAGAGGAGAATCGAAAGAAACTAATCCCTATCGTAAAAGCAATAATTTCTTGCGGCAAACAAGGCATCTCCTTGAGAGGTAAAATCGATTCGGGGCGCATACAAATTACACCAGAATCACCAGAACCTGAACAACCACTACAGAATGATGGCAATTTTAGAGCCCTGTTGCGGTTTGCGGCTGAGTCTGGAAATAAAGATCTGGCTAAGTATTTGAATACTTCACAGAAGAATGCCCTGTACACAAGCCCTCAGATCCAAAACGAAATAATTGACATTTGTGGTGAATTAATTCAACATAAAATAATTGAAGAAGCAAAGAAAGCCAAACTATTTGCGATTCTGGCTGACGAAACCACCGACATCGGACGTGTAGAACAAGTCTCGTTATGTCTTCGATATGTTGATTTTACAGATAATAAATACCATATACTTAAAGAGATGTTCCTTGAGTACATTCCAACACGGTCGATGTTTCAGGATCCGGTCTCGCAAATCTTATTATTACAGCTCTAAAAAAGCATGGACTTGAATGTTCTCATGTGGTTGGTCAAGGTTACGATGGGGCTGCAGCTATGAGTGGGTAGTTGCACGGTGCCCAAGCTTATGTTCGCCAAGAATGTCCTCTTGGTCTTTATGTACACTGTAGTGCACACTCTCTCAACCTTGCTATTGCTGATTCATGTTCATTAGCAAATGTCCGAAATTTCATTGGGATTGTGCAGTCTGTTGGTTCCTACTTTCGACATTCTGCTCAACGCACTGCTTTGTTGAAAGAAAAAGTTCAAGAGCTACTACCCGTCGGTAACCAAAAAAGCTTGCTCTCAATGTGTGAAATACGGTGGGTCCACAAACATGAAGCTATTATAAGATTCAGGGAAATTTATTCAGCGATTATGAATGCTCTTGAAGAACTCCAATTTAATCACAATAATGAAACATCGCAACAAGCCGCCCAATTACTAAGTACGTTTCGATCTTCGGATTTTGTGATGTGTTTAGTGATTCTTCAAAAAGTTATGAGCTATACATTGTCGCTATCAAAACAATTACAAACAAGTGACATCGATCTTATCACGGCATTCAAACATGTAGATGATGCTATTAATGTCTTACAACTCCTGGGAAACAACACTGATGTCGAATATCTTCATCTCTATGAAGACGCAAAAGTTTTACTGGAAGAAAATGGTGATATACGGTCGGAAGACAATTAAATAGACCGAACATTCCTGCATTGGATGTATGCACGTATTACAAAATTAATTTGTTCATTCCATTTCTTGATCATACAATTCAACAATTGGTTGAAAGGTTTACCAAACATCGTAAATTAGTATCAGCATTATCTGGTGTGCTACCTTCAAATTTTACTGCCAGTTCTGAAATTGAAGAAGCAATTTCCATGTACTCGTCACTGTTTCCCGAAAGCAACATATCAGTGGTTAAAGCAGAACTTGAAGTATGGAAAACAGTGATGACAAGTATCTCGCCTACCCCGAAATTTGGTTTGGAATGCCTAGATATGTGCGATAAAAACCTTTATCCTAATATTTACACATTACTACAAATCTTGGCTATCATTCCTGTATCCACTGCTACCCCAGAAAGGTCTTTCTCGAGCCTAAGGAGACTGACTATTTACGAAACACCACAAGTGAAAACAGACTTAATGGTTTGGCTCTCATGAACATTCACTATGGAACAGAAATTCATGCAGATGAAGTAATGGATATATTTAAAAGAAAAAGCCGAAGAAAGCAGAGGAACGAAATTAATTTAACCATTTCATTTAAAGTTAAGAACTTTATACATATGTCGTACTTTTTCCGATGAAAATATAGATATTAAATTTCATGTAAGTATATTTTTGTTGTTTTATTTACTTCAAACTACCCCCCCCCCCCCCCCCCGCCCCGAAAACTAAATCCTGGCTACGCCCGTGTTTAGTAATACACTTCACAAAATCGATATGACATTTATATATATTTCGCCTACATTACATATATTTCGCCTTACATTTATTTGAGATACTAAAGAAATAATACCAAATATAATCAGCATAATAGTAAATATTGGCCTAAACCACAATTCAGTGTTGTGAAAAATGTATTTCGAATAACAAATACAAATGTCCAATAAATGAAATTTATTTGTTATTTGTAAATAACGAATGAATTTTTCATTCATTATTCATTAATGAAATTTGAATGACATTTCGAACATTATAAAAATATATAAATAACCTGATCCATAGGTTAAGTAAATAAACAGTTAAATCACACAAATTAAATAAATTCTTTTACAGGAACCTTGGATGTGAAACTCAAGATTAAAACTCGAAGGGATTTATCAGTAAATACCAAATCATGTTTTTAAACTTCTCGGCGCACGTTTCGCTAACCATGTTATCATCATCAGAATATGATTTAGTCCAATTTAAAAACTAAACTATGTTCTATTTATATCACAACCGTACCCAATGAAAAATAGTGAAACGTGAACCTAAGGGTAAATTAATAACTGAAAAAGTTGACTGAATGGAATAACTCCTTTATCCCGGTTCGTGGTTTTTTACATTTTTCTCTTTGAACGCTTTCACATGCATCCAAAGTCCTGTTATTATTTACACTTTTAACAAGTCTTAAATTATTAATATCTATATTATGTGTGCGTGTTGGGTAACACACGATTTTTCATTTCTTCCATATCTATTGGTTTGTTCATCGGCTTGAGGACAATTGTAAATATATTTGTTATCCATATTGTCAGATAGAATTGTTGTAACTACCTTGAATTACCTTTTGGTTTATTTTCGGATTTAGGTTTTTGCTAAAGAAACCATCCATATACTATGTCTTTCTGTAGGAAACGCTCTGTTCCAGGCATCATTCCATATTTCCTGCAAAACCCCATATTATAGCTAAACATTTTAATTTTTAAGCATAATATTTGATAGCTATCTGTCCTGGATGGAGCAAATCAGCCCTCTATCTTGGAAGAATCTCGGGCTGGAGTTGTTCCAGATATCAATATTCACAAATTACTTTTTTTGCAGAAATAGTCGACTTAATTAAAATTCCATACTTCATATGTACAAAATTAATAATTCGCGCCAACATTGACCTTAAAATTGTAAAATTGGTTTAAGTGTATTCAGGTCCTGTCCTGTAACCATTCTCAGTGTATCGAGCCTCTAAAATATCGAAATATTTCTTATTCGCATGACAGCCCGCTTATTTTCTGCATTGACTGATTGATCAGTGTGTTCTTCACTCCATAGGGTCCAAAGTTTTCTCGGACCTGCTCATGACTGCAGGTCACACTGTTTTATACTTGTACAGGCTCAACCTAGCCCTAACTAAATTCTTAAGTTAAATAAACACACCTTCCTAATAATTTTTTCACAGGCCAACTCCACTACCGCATCCTTATTCTCCTTCGATGGCCTAATTGCTTATATGGATGCATCTAAATACGCTGACTCTGATGCTATTCCGCTAAAGTTTCCACTCGCATCGGCCTGAAGCATATTCTCAGTTGAGCTTCTCGCAATTTACGAAGCCGTCAAACGTACCTCCACCTAACCAAATGATTTGCTTGGACTCCCTGTTTTTCTTCCCACTTTCTTATTTCTAAAATCTTTAATACACAAATCTGAAAACTGTGTCTGCACAGGTCGAAAAATGTCAGACAAGTTATTAAAAAGCCATTACATCTTCAGAAAATTATAGTTTGCTATGGCTGATGGACAGAATATATTTATTTTCTTATTTATTAAGCTTATTTTGGAATAATTTTCAATCTTTAAATTAAATTTGAAGAAGTTTTTTGTCTCAAAACTCAAATTTTCCATAAGGCTTATGTTCAGGCTATGCTTACTATTGATATTGCTTGCTAAGATTGCGGTATTTATGCTCATATATATGCATCTTCAAACAATATTTCGAATGATTGGTTCACTATGGGCGAATATATCGGTTTGTTATTTCGGGAGAATATCAGATCAAATGCATATTTTAAACTATCTTTTATAACTTTAGATAGATAAATAAAAAAAGACCAAAACTGCAAAAATATTTTCACACCTCTTCAAGCGGTGATTTTTTTTGTATGGGATATCATTTGATTCCCTTTAGATGTATTTAATGAGAATAGATTTTTTAAATATTTTTTGTGGTAGGCTAATAATTCAACATATAATTCGATTTTTTATTTTTTAGTTTTTTAGTTTTACGTTTCTAATTTTTTTTTTCTGTGAACATTTTTCTGTTTGGTCTATTTTCTTCCTCTTGATTTCTATAGCATCATCTCTTTTTAAAACCCGGCAGTTATCGCCCAACATAGATGGGTTCCAACTTCCCTATATATATATATATATATATATATATATATATATATATATATATATATATATATATATATATATATATATATATATATATATATATATATATATATATATATATATATATATATATATATATATATATATATATATATATATATATATATATATATATACACACAGGCAAAGATTTTTTGGATAAAATTATTGCCATTTAACTCAGCTTACCTTAGTCCAGAAATTAATAATAACCAAGATACAGGGTGTTTAAGTTATAATTCTATTTTCAATTTTTGTCAATACATTTCTTAAAAAGTATCTTTCTTGAACGAAATTTGGTCGTGGGTGTTTTTTAAAATAAGAATTTTAAATGTCTTGAAAATTTTTGTGTAGATTGTAGAGGGCGCTATCTGCGACACTCTTTTGCGTTTGAAAGGTCACAACTTTTTTGTGCCTTTTATTCGCATTTTTAGTGAAAATATTATTTTGTCCATCTTTTTTACGTAAATAATGTATACCTAATAATGTATAACACTTTTCTTAAAGTAGGTAGACCATGATTAAAACAAATACATCAAGGCGCTTTGCTTTGATTGATAATATTTAATATTGTGAGTATTTAAATAGTTAAAATAGTTAAATAATAATAATAATAATAATTTTAATACACTATAGTAAAATAGTTTTTGAAATATTTTTACTTAAGTCAAGAACAAAATGCCCGGACATAAATTGTTTTCTAATGAAGGGATACAAGATATACTAGGCATATATGCGCAGGAAAATTTTAATGGACGCCGGTCTCATCGAAGGTTTTTGGAAACGTATACATGACCAAGACAGCCGGATTTTAAGATTTCCAAAAATCTCTACGACAGACTGGGTGAAACATGTTCTTTTCGTCTCAAACGAGATTCCGCCAGTTGCCCGAAGACCACCGACCGGGAGAAGAAATTCTGGTTCACGCAACCGAAAACCCTGAAGAAAACACAAGACGCATTGCTCTGGAAGTTAGGGTAGGCAAGTTCACCGTTTGCAAAATCGTTTACGAGGAGGAAGTGTATCCGTTTTACTTCACGACTGTTCAGAATCTATTGGAAGCTGATTTGCCAGCCCGACTAGAATTTGCTCGTTTCTGTCGTACCCAGTAAAATGTCGAGCCCATGTTTAAAAAAAATGTTTACAGACAAAGCAACGTTTACATGTAGAGGTGTATTTAATTTTAAAAATAAATGTGCGTGAGATTTAAAATTCACACTTATAAGTATCCGAACGCCATTTCCAACACGAATTTAAAATTTACCTTTGATGTGGTCTTATTGGTGATTATGTAATGATTAAGGTGATTATGTAATAACCAAATGGTCCATTCGAATTACCACCTAATTTAAACGGCGAACTACATCTTCATTTTCTTCATACACACTTACCCGAATATTTAGATAACATTTCTCTACACAAATGTTATGTTTCAAAAGCGCCTTTTAAAACTGTGCAATGAACAATTTAAACGCACATATCTAGAAAACGGTAACTCGGAGCGATATTTACAAGGTACATCTTTTTCACGAAAAAAAAGTGGATAAAATAATATTTTCATTAAAAACGCGACTACACTAAGGTGCAAAAAAGTTGTGACCTTTCAAACGAAGAAAAGTATCGCAGACAGCTTCCTTTACAATTTATATAAGAATTTTCGAGAAACTTAAATGTCTTATTTTAAAAAACCGCCCCACTACCAAATTTCGTTCAAGAAAGATACTATTTAAGAAAGTTATTGTATATTATTATTAACTTTTGAACTAAGTTAAGTCATTAAATCGCAATATTTTTAGTCAACAAATTTGCAATTTTGCTGTATAGAAAAGGGGGAATCTTCTCTAGTTGTACTCTGGGGAGTAGGCAGATTGAGGCCTGGGAGTAAATCAACTAGATTCTCTTGAAAATGGCTTCAAAGTGAAAGCTGGATCATCGAGAACTTAGTAATTCTAATATATATATATATATATATATATATATATATATATATATATATATATATATATATATATATATATATATTTATATATAGAAAACCAAGAAATCAAACAATACACAGATATACATAGCGATATGAGAAAAAGAAGACCTAAGTTTTACGAACACAGAAAACGGACGAATCCGAGTAGGCTAATTAGGCAAATAGTCGAATTTTATGACAATAGGAGTAGAGCTAGAGTAGCAATAATTAAATGGATTGCTGCAATTTAAGAGGACCTAAGATCAGCAAATATTACACAAAGTGAAATTCAGGATAGAGCCTAGGAAGACTGGAACAACTTGGTCTGACGAAAGGAAAAAAGTTCATAGCGAAATAATAAAATAAGTATGGGCGCAAAGGAAGGCTAACAACAACAAACGCCTCTAATTGTACTTCGCGTGGTCCACCAGGGCCTATACGTGAATAATAATAATAATAAAAATAATTAATAATATATATATATATATATATATATATATATATATATATATATATATATATATATATATATATATATATATATATATATATATATATTCCGAAGGAAAGTCGACGTCATCTCAGAATACCTTTCTCGTAATTGATCAAGTAAAGTAACGAAAAAAACAAAAATAATTGCCAATAAATCTGGCATTGGTTTCGACGATCCAAACTTCTCCGAAAAATTATTGGATCTTAAAGATCGGTTTAGACAGAAAGCTAAATCTAAAGGGGCTAGGCTAGCAAGATATAACGAGCTAAAAAAAACGAAAGCACCCAAAATTCAGTATTCATAAATAGCCAAAAGAAATTTTATAGAGAGCTCGAACAAGGCAGTAGCAGGTCAGAACTTGAGAATGTGGACATGTCCTCCTTTGCAGAATATTGGCAATCGGTTTGGAAAAGATCAGATGACTATGAAAAAGCGGCACCTTGGATTAAAACAATTGAACAGCACACAACTGCTCTCCCAGAAATTGAGTTTAATGATTTCACGGCGACTGACATTTGCACCACCGTCAAGAAAACTCATAACTGGAAAGCTCCTGGACCAGATGAACTACATAACTTCTGGATTAAAAACTTTACGGCGGCCCACCGCCCACTTGCTAGTGCATTTAAAGAGGTAATGATAAATCCTGATACTTTTCCGAATTTTTTAATGGAATGCAATACATATCTTCTGTACAAAAAGGGTGATGGTAAGCAACCCAATAACTACAGACCCATCACATGTCTGTCAGTATTTTATAAATTGTTGACAGCCTTAATCAATGGAAAAATTTACAAATATTGTGATGAAAACAATATTTTTGAAGAAGAGCAGAAAGGATGTATAAGAGCAAGTATGGGATGCAAGGAACAGCTAACGATCGATGTTGTAGTTCTCGAACAAGCGCGGAAAAGAAAACGCAAATTAAACATGTGTTATATAGACTACAGGAAAGCCTTCGGTAGTGTTCCACAAGATTGGTTACTAGAAGTCCTGAAGATTTATAAAATAAGCCCTCCCATCATTAAGTCCTTAAGGTGCCTGATGGGGAAATGAAAAACATATCTCTTTACCGATCAACAATGCATTACTGTGAATATCGAGAGAGGATTTTTTCAGGGAGATTCCCTATCTCCAGTTTGGTTTTGTCTAGCTCTAAACCCTATGTCTACATTACTGAACAACAGTAATATAGGATATAAACTAAACATGAGAAATCCACAAAACCTCTCGCACCTACTATATATGGATGACCTTAAACTCTATGGAGAAACTAGAGAAAAACTAAACTCCTTAATAAAAATGGTCGAAGAATTTAGTAGGGATATCAAGATGTCATTCGGACTTGATAAATGCTCTACCATTAGCATTCAGAAACGAATAGTCAACAATCAACATTCAACACACTGTAACATACAACAACTGGCACCAGAAGAATCCTATAAATATTTAGGTATACCTCAAAATGAGAAATTTAACCATAGTCAGTTAAAGAAAGACTTTTCTACTATGTACGAAAAGAGGCTTACAAAACTTTTAAATACCAAACTGAACAGTGGAAACCTGATTAGAACGATCAATGGATGGGCACTGCTAACTCTGACCAATTCCTTTGGTATTGTTAAATGGTCAGAAACAGACCTTGATGGACTGGATAGATTAACACGTCGAACATTGACAAAATTCCGATGTCTGCATCCAACTTCATCTATAAAGCGACTGTACATTCCAAGAAAGTTGGGAGGCAGAGGCCTCGTGAACATTAAGAACCTTTGTCTGAACCAGGGGAGTAAGTTGAGAGAACGCTGCATTAATTCAAGCAGCACGCTAATGAAGTTGGTTGCTAAGGAGGACTGGGGTTTCACCCCGCTGAACCTAGATAAATCGAATCGTGTTGATGGTAAAACAACACTTACGGATTGTGTCCGTGAATAGAAACAACAGACACTGCATGGACGGTATCCAAAGTCACTCGAGGATGATACCATTGATAGACCATTGTCTCTAAAATGGCTGACCGATGGGCTTTTGTACCCAGAAACAGAAGGTTTTGCGACATCTATTCAAGATAAGGTAGTAAGAACACGGAACTATGAAAAACATATACTACACATGGATGTTGTCGACTGATGTAGGAAGTGCGGTATAGTGGGGGAAACGATTGAACACCTTATCGGTGGGTGTGCAGTTCTTGCCCCTAATGCTTATTTAGGAAGACATAATCAGCTGGCGGAAAGTATACATCAGCAAATTGCATTAAAGTATTCGCTATTAGATAACGCACCTGCTCCATATTATAAGTACTCACCTTCTCCCGTATTGGAATCATCTGATTCAATCCTATACTGGGACAGACCAATCACAATAGATCGAACGGTCGATTATAACAGACAAGACATTGTTCTAATTAGTAAAAAGGAGAAAAGGGCTTTTATAATTGACATCGCAGTGCCACTCTCTCATAATATCAGGAAAACCGAGTTGGAGAAAACCACACACAAACCACAAGTATGAAAACCTTGCGTACGATTTGAAAAACCAGTGGAAACTGCATAAGGTAGAGATAGTGCCTTTCGTTATATCCGCCGAAGGCCTAATAAGTAAGAACTTTTCAAAAAATTTGAAGAATCTTGGTATCTCAAACTCGATTGCCATAGTGGGACAACGTGCAGTACTCTTGCAGACATGCCACAATGTTCGTAAAATTTTATGCTAAGTGAGAGGAGTTGAATTGCTTTCTCATTTTGGCATTGTAACATAGACCAGGTTAGGCTGAGATGCTGAGTTCAGTACGAGGATATATATATATATATATATATATATATATATATATATATATATATATAATATATATATATATATATATATATATATAGAGATATATATATATATATATATATATATATATATATATATATATATATATATATATAAGTGAGAGGAGTTGAATTGCTTTCTCATTTTGGCATTGTAACATAGACCAGCTTAGCTGAGATGCTGAGTTCAGTACGAGGATATATATATATATATATATATATATATATATATATATATATATATATATATATATATATATATATATATATATATATATATATATATATATATATATATATATATATATATATATATATATATATATATATATATATATATATGTATATATATATATATATATATATATATATAATATACTATATATATATATATATATATATATATATATATATATATATTATATATATATATATATATATATATATATATATATATATATATATATATATATATATATATATATAGTATATATATATATATATATATATATATACAGGGTAAAAATAACGTCGAAATAGTTTGGGAGGTGACTCTAGGGATTAAAACATAAAAAAGGTTCCTATAAGCATACACCAAAAATTGCTTAAAGGGGCTAGAACCCCTTAAAAGGGGAACGCTGAAGATGTTTTTTTCGCAATATTTTTGAAACGTTTTATGTTAAAGTCGTGAAATTGAAACTGGGTATATTTCAATAAGTTGCAATGGAAAACTTTTTTTTTTTGTTAACAATTGAATATTTTAGTCAGGGGCGTCCCATACAGGGTGTCTCCTTGGTAAATGCTGCCATAACTTTTTTGTTTGTGTAATTTTTTAATTTTTTAAATTAAATTATTGAATCGCAAAGATTTTTAGGTAAAAAACGCCTTCTTATTTCATCTCGTTAGAATAGACCGTTTTCCAGAAAACTAACTTTTTCTAAATCGATGCACCATTACATAGATATAGAAATGCATCTTAATAATTAAGTAGGCGGTTGTCACTGTTAATCTTTGTTTTTGGCGTTTCGTAAAACTAGATTATGTAGGCAATAAAGTCTAGAATTTTAATTTTTAAACTGCAAAATATTTTGATTCCTAGAGTCACCTACTCTATATATATATATATATATATATATATATATATATATATATATATATATATATATATATATATATATATATATATATATATATATATATATATATTTATGTTAAAAACAAAGAAAATTTACCTGCGTTCCACGCTGATGCTTTTTCATGCCTTCATCCTCCATCCAAAGCGCCAGCAAATGGCTCCCAAGATCGGTTTCTGGCCTTAAGCCGGCATCAGCTGACACCTTTCAATATGGCCGATTTATATGGTCATTGTCATTGTTAAGGTTATAATTAATTGTATCGTTAAACGAAAAGAATTCGACTACCACTAATAATATTACATTCTGTTTTGACTACAAAAAATCAAATGTACTCTAAATGAAATGGCTTCATATTATGATAATTGTCATCTCAAAATCAACACTTAACATGAATTCTAAAAGTATATTATATATCAAAAATATTTTCAATCGTTAAAAATGTATGAAGCAATATATGAAAATAACAGTCAACATACAGCTGAAAATTATCCCATGCAGATTTTTCGATCCTTTATATACAACTGTTATGTTAGTAGTCACAGCGATACCATGCATTTTATAGTTATAATACCCTATTGTCAAATTATACAATAGTTTCTATTTATAAATTTCACAAAGTAGCCGGGCTACTTTAGTAAATTTAAGTTAAGCATTTTTGATATGATCTGCCCCTGTCATTTGATTCAAGTCATAATTTCCACATAAAAAAGTTACCTTTGGTCAATATCGATATCTCACGCCGTTTGCGAGATATTCGTGTTGAAAATATATTATTAAACTCTGCTCCTTTACATTTCACAGTTTATAACTAGTTTACATGGTTTACGTTTTGATTTGGTCGAACCAGCACGAAAGACGCTTCGTGCTCTAAATATCCCATTGAGGTCACTACTGAGAAAATCGAATCAAAGCCGATTGCAAAGTGAATGTTGATCTAATATTAATGCGATAAGTGTCGCGTATGCTCATTGCGGACCAGAAACGAAATCTAGTGATCACAGCGGTGTTTAGACATGTATAAGCATATTCTATATGCAGATATGCAATACGAAAAAGTTTCTGCGGCGAATCATATCTGTTAATAAAACTTGAACTCTTATCGAAAAATAATTAGGAGAAGTGTATCGAGCTAAAAGGGGAGAATATTGCACCATGATTGATCTTGATTTTGCGCATGTCTCGTAGAGACTATGTACATATAATATTTTCTATTCGAATTTCACATTGGTTTTTATTTCGCTTTTAGTAAATGGCAAAATTATACATTTAGTATATTTTTTTCAATAAACTTTTAGCATATAAATAAATAGTCAATGAAACTCATATTATATTATGAGTTCTCATAGTCATTAATTTGCAGAAACAATACTTGTTGAATTATATTTAAAAATTGCATTCAAGCTTCTAGAAACGCTGTGAATATCCCATTTTATATAATATGTTCCTATGGTGTGGAGAGAACTTACTCTGATCCGGTAAGTGATTGTTACTTTTGTATCATTAACACAGAAGGGATTTTAAAAGAGCAAAGGGACAAAGTTCAGTATCCAAATTCAGTAACCCAAAAAAGGTGCTTCTTCCGCCTCTCAATATTAAGCTTGGACTAATGAAAAACTTTGTCAAAGCCATGTACAAAGAAGGTAAAAACTAAAATAAGGCATATTTATTGGGCCTCAAATAAAAAGGCTTCTAGAAAATGAATTGGCAGCTTGGAAGTGTTTTGTAAGTATAGTGAAAGGATTTCTGGGCAACAACAAAGATGAAAACTATAAAATCCTCGTAGATTAACTCTTGAAAGTTTATGAAATACGATGGTGTTGCATGGCCTTAAAAATGCATTTTTTAACTTCCATTTGGATTTTTTCCGGAAAATTTGGGTGCAGTAAGCGATGAACAAGGAGAGAGGTTTCACCAGAACTTCAGGACAATAGAAGCAAGATATTAGGGACGCTGGATCTATAGCAGTAGTCACAGAGCAGAGCTGTAGTGGCCCAACATTTTTGTTGGGCTACTACTGCTCGGTTTTAAAAAGAAATGGTGCTATAGAACACAAGAGGAAGAAAATAGAAAGTTTTTGTCGCTGTATGATATCTCATGAAATATTTTTTTTATAATCCTCAGTAATATATTTGCATAGATTTCACACGTTTTACATGTTTATATTAAATAGATATTAGATTATAGAAATATGTTGTCTTCCTTATTTTCCCCACCATCGATCCACTGTACAATAATTAGCTTATCATTTTCGTATTTAGGACTACAAAATACTTTATATACACCTATTTTCATCAATGTTACCTCAAAAAAAATTAAATATATTGACCTATGATATATTGTAATATTTAATTATTTTCTGTTCTGAATAATATTTACATTATGATAAATCATTTGTTTCCGCCTTCATACAAACTACTACTGGTGATTGATAATTACGAATTGCTATGAAGGCCTATTTCTACCAAACCTAATAATATCAAATGGACCAAACAGAAAAATGTTCAAAAAATTAGAAACCTAAAACTAAAAAAGAGGAAATCGAAGTATATGTTGAATTATTAGCCTATCACAAAAAATATTTTAAAAATCAATTCTTGTTAAATACGTCTAAAGGAAAACAAATAATATCCCACACAAAAAAAAAATCACCACTTTAAGAGGTGTGAAAATATTTTTGCAGTTTTAGTCTTTCTTTATTTATCTATCTGAAGTTATAAAAGATACTTTAAAATATACATTTGATATGATATTCTCCCGAAATAACAAACCGATATATTCATCCACAGTGAACCAATCATTCGAAACAAATTATTCAACTAAAAAGAAAAAATTAAAGAATTATTTGATTTTGTTTGAATATGCATGTATATGAGTATAGATAGCACAATCTTAGCAAGCAATATCAATAGTAAGCATATTCCGAACATAGGACTTATGGACAATTTGAGTTTTGAGACAAAAAACTTCTTCAAATTTAATTTAAAGATTGAAAATTATTCGAAAATAGGCTTAATATTTAAGAAAATAAATATACTCTGCCCATAAGCCATAGCAAACTGTAATTTTCTGAAGATGTAATGGCTTTTCAATAACTTGTCTGACATTTTTTTCGACCTGTGCAGAGTATCAAAGATTTTAGAAATAAGAGGGTGGGAAGAAAAACAGGGAGTCCAAGCAAATAATTTGGTTAGGTGGAGGTACGTTTGACGGCTTCGTAAATTGCGAGAAGCTCAACTGAGAATATGCTTCAGGCCGGTGGGAGTGGAAACTTTAGGGTAATAGCATCAGAGTCAGAGTATTTAGATGATTCCATATAAGCAATTAGGCCATGTGTTTATTTAACTTGAGGATTTAGTTAGGGCTAGGTTGAGCCTGCCCAAGTATAAAACAGTGCGACCTGCGGTCGTGAGCAGGATCGGGAAAACTTTAGATCCTAAGGAGTTAAGAACACACTGGTGTCAATGCAGAATATAAGCGGGCTGTCATGCGAAGAATTTTGCCAGTATTTTATGTACAGTTCGACCACCTGCTTTTAATATTTCAACTGTTACGTTGCCCTTTCCTGCTGCCTTTCCATTCTTCATTGCTTCTATGGCATTTGTCACTTCATCCAACAAGATATCTGGCATTTGCTGTTCCGTGGGCATTGCTGTCTTTGCTGCCTGGTTCTAATTTTCATATAACTGTGACTAAAATCTTCTAATAACTTCTTACATTTCCGTACGCTACATATATATATATATATATATATATATATATATATATATATATATATATATATATATATATATATATATATATATACATATATATATATATGTATATATATATATATATATATATATATATATATATATATATATATATATATATATATATATATATATATGCAAGTCCTGCAAATATTTTATAATTCCCGTCTGTTCTTGATGTCTTTCGGCTTCTTTTTCATGTGACCTTTTTCCTTTTTCTGACAGCTCACTAACAGGTCTGTGTAATTTCTTAATTTCTTCTTATATTTTTGCTGACTGTTGTCTTATCCATAGCCATATCGTAAGAATGCTCTTTTAAAAATGTCTAATCTCAATGTATTTCACATTATAGGTAATCGAAATCTGCCTTATCTTTTAAATTCCGAAATAGAACTTTCTAGATTTTCTTTTTTTTAATTTATTTATTTATTTTTTTTTAATATTATTATATATATTATATTGAATTTGTATATGCATTTTCGATAATCGTTAATGTAGATATGAAATAAATTAGCAAAAATCCAATACATATCCCTGTCGTATTGTGCTCTAATTCGGTATAAGGAATATTTGCTATTATTGATATTGATATGATTATTGATATTATTGATATTATTGATATATCATTTCAGGTACAAAATGTTTGCAAAATTGTTAATATGCAGACTTTTGCAAACTTCAATAATGTTAAAATATTACCCAAAGGTTTCAGTATGATGTCGAAAATGCCATGATCGTTGGAAGTAAAAGCCTTTATTAGATCCGCGAAACAATATAGGCTATTGTGCCGACGTTCGGGTGTCTTTATTTATCTTACATAATATTAACTCGCTGCTTTCTCTGTTTTAGTACTGCTTTAAAATTGCGGTTATAATTGTTTTTCAGTTGAAATGAAGTGCTTGCCTAATATCCTTGTCATTTTAGTACCTCTGGGGAAAAAATAGAAATAGTCAAATTATTACAGTCAGATATATAAAACCATTTCTTTGCTATGCACTCGTGCAAATTTTATAAGAAATATTATTAGACCTTTAATGTTTAATAGTCAAAATGTCGGAACATTTCGCCATTAGAATAGAATTTTTGAGACAAATATATTATTTATTTGATTAAGTATTTAGAAAGAATGGTCTCTAGTATACTGATATAATTTTAATACTAATTTTCTACTATAGAATTATCCTCTCTTTATAGATCACCACTCAGATGTTTGAAGGAATAGATATTCTTCCGAGTTGTTTTGAATATTTGAATTATTGCTTGATAGAAATTATGTTAATCATTCTTTTTATAGGCATCCATTGTATGACCCCTGTAGGTCGTCGAACCAATCTTTCTGCTTTGTTAATTCTGTTAACCAATGAATCAAGCTACATGTTTTTAAGATTTGTTTTTGAAGTAACTCTTGCAAATATTATATTTAGTAAAAATTTAACTTCAATTCATTTATCAGAAAGTGTATTTATGTGTGTAATTGTAATTTAATTTTGTGTACTATTTCAAGAATAAAAACAAATGAGTTTCATATTCAACAAAACCACACCTAAAACAGATTTTCGGAATAAAATCTGTCGGAAATGTCTGCGTATAAGTGGCGACCGTTTTATTCCGATTAAAAGGACACACCCCTAGTTATGTGCGATTAACCTCAACTCCGGTCACAGAACGAAATTAACTTTTCCCTAGGGAATACGTATTTAATGAAAGAAATTTCCTGTGTCAAGATGTGATAAATATTTCTTCTATAAAGTATATGAATGGGCATAACTTACACACGCAAATATTTAGTGAATGTATTTTAGTTAATATTAACAGGTAGTCTGGAACATTCAATGTCTAATAACGGATATACATATTTATCTTTTATAAAACATGTTTGCTTTTTTTACAATTTGTTGTAGTTGTGCTATAATTACAAATTATTATATGGAATTTTGAATCGTAGTGGCGGTCACATTGTTTGAAATATAAATGTCACTCATATGATTTGGGACGACGAAAATACTCAAATGATTCAGGAGTTACATCTTCATACTCAGAAAATCATTGTCTGGTGCGGTTTTTGGACTGAATGAATGGACCATAATTTTTTGACGATAATGAAAATCGCATATGCTAACAGAATAACTTTGGCCTGAACTGATAAATGTGGATATAAACAATGTTTTCTTTTAACAAGATGGTGCGACTGATAACACATTTCGCCAAATAATTGATTTATTACACGAAAAGTTTCGGTCGCGTTATTTCGCGAAATGGTAATGTTAGCTTCCCAACAACATCATGTAATCTCACGTTTTGGATTATATTTTGTGGATTAATATTAAACCACTGCTTTACAGTACTAAACCCCGAACAATTCTTGATCTTAAACGAAACATTCATGGCAGCATTGAAAATATACCACGCCATATATCTGAAACATCAATCGCAAATAGGGTGTCGAAAATGCATTCCACCGAATGCACTCCAGACGAAGACAAGAAGGACATTAGAACGACTTTATTTTCAAAACATAAGTGTTCATGATTCGTTCTTCAAAACAAAATCAAAATTAATGGATTATCGATGATTATCGATTATAGTTATCATCGTGCCTCATTTTCTGACCTGCCTCAAGTTCTGACACTCTTATTGAACAACTCGTATATTATCGAAATACGATTTTTGGTAATCTGTGGAATCTCTAATCAACTTTGTAGGAGTGAATTATTTTAAAGGAGTAATTAAATTCTTGGTTGATAGTTCCATTAAAATTATAAATTCCATAAAATTATAGCTCATATTTACCCAAACTTGAGGCTTAAGAAAACAATATGAGCTAATTCTTAAAGTAACTAACACTACATCATTGTTTGCCTTCAGATGTTTCTTAACCAGCACTGATAAATAAATTAAAGTGAAATAGCATTAAAAATTACCAGGACTGAGATAATTAATAATTTTGATCATAACTATATGGATGAAACCCCGTCATTAGTTTCCGTATTGGGGGAGTTTCCTTATACATTGAATACGGCTACTGTTACGGCCATTCAATAAATATTGCTTATTAATCGGATCAAAATACATTGTTTGTTATTAAACTACTTTTATATGTTTTCGCTTGTTTGGCAATTGTCAAAGGTTTTTGAAAATAGATGAATACTACAACAGTGGTCCCTGAAGTTTTATACACAGCTCTATAATATTGCTTAAAGCACAGTGTGGTGTGAAGCTACTTTGATTTAGGCATTATTAAAACACCTTTACTGCTGATATTCTTTGTAGCAGATTGCTACTATTTTATTGATGGTATACATGCTACAGTAATTTATCTCTCCTTCATTCAACTATTAAGGATGTTTCAGATATTTCGTTATTTCAGATCCCTTTCAGTAGTGAATGAAATGTTCTTATATAAAGTATGAGTTGGCTTATCATTATTAATCTTAAGCACAGCTACCTCTATTTTCCTAATATATAAGGCTGATTAAAGGCTCACTCAGCTTTGTGGGGTGGTCAGTTCATATTCTCTTATCTGTCTTTACAAAGATTTTTACTTGCTCATTTATAGCATACATTGTATTGGATTCACTATAGTTGTTTCTTTTCTCTCGTTTAGGTTGTATTTAGCCTGATTTTCATAAACCCTTTGATCTATATCAAAAATTCCAGATTTTCTATAGTACGAATTATTTATATATATTTATATATATATATATATATATATATATATATATATATATATATATATATATATATATATATATATATATATATATATATATATATATATGTATACGCCTTTATGGATCAAACGACCTTGACGTGGTAAAGGAGTTTGAGTAGGACAATGAAGCCTTGAGTTATGCCATCTACAGTGTAAGTTCCTGGGAGGGTTACCCCTGGCGGACAGATCAAGGCAGACTAAGATCAAGGCACCTCAGACTAATATGATCCAAAATCTGGCAATCCGCATTGGACCATCGTGGTAGATTACGCTCCATGCTTTCGACATGACATTACAATTCAAACACGGCCCTCATTCCCCGGAGGCCAAGGGGCAACTATCTACGGCAGCGGCAAAATCCACCTCAAGGCAGAGGGTGCTAAGAATGACAGGGTTAGATCAGGTTGCCATTGGACTTTTGACATTACTACGCTTAATATACGGACAATGAAAACGGAGACCCGACAAGAACTGCAAGAACTGTTAATAGAACTTGACAACATACATTGGGATATTATTGGGCTCTGTGAAACACGAAGGAAGGGAGAATAGTTAATCAAACTCGAACCAACTGGTCGCGTACTCTACACCCGAGGTATAGAGAATGGACGATGTGGTGGAATTGGATTCCTCATCAATCGAAAGCTGAGAGACAGTGTAGTCAAATTTGAAAGTACCGACAGATTAGCCCAATGCGTCATTCAGCTGAATAAAAAGTTCAAGCTTCAAATCGTCCAAGCTTATGTACCAACTATAAGCCATAGATATGAGAAAATTGAGGAATTTTATGAGGATGTAGCCTAACTTTAAGGCAAAGAGAACTGTAGATATAAAATCCTGATGGGCGACTTTAATGCCAGAATAAAAAAAGCAAGAACTGGTGAAAATGCAACTGGCCTATACTATAATAGAGGTGACAGGCTGGTTGACTTTGCTGAAGGACAAAAACTCTATATTTTGAATTCGTTTTATAATAAAAAGATCAACAGAAAATGGACATGGAAAAATCCATCTGGACTCACTAGTGAAATTAATTACATCATATCAAACGATAAAGCAATATTTTGCAATTGTACTGTCCTTAACCATTTTAATGTGGGAAGTGACCACCGAATGGTACGAGCAAAGGTTAGGATAAACTACCAAATAGAGCGTGAAAGAATGATAAGATCAAAAAGGGGCAAAGCGGGTTCTGGGAAGCTGCTGGAGAGGGGCAAAGATTTTGAAATTGATTTGTTGAATCGCTTTGCTGTGTTACAAGACCCAAAGGAGATCAAAATTATAGATCAATATGAAGAAATCATCAATAATATGCTTAAAACGGCGGCTTCAATAGCACCAGAAGATAAATGTTTCAAAGCCTTAAAAATTTCCAATAAGACTGTTAATTCAATAAAAAAAACGCCGGACAATGAAGAATGCAGACAGTCCTTTTGGCAGGGTCGAGTTCGTTGAGCCTTGCAAAACGTATTCGAAAGGAAACGCGCCGATTCAACATGCAGCTAGTACAAAAAACTGTGGAAGAAAATAAGGGAGCTAACAAAGCTAAGCAGAAGCTAAGAAATAAAAGGACACAAAGGTTTTCCTTAATGCATGAGGATGGTACAATGTTTAGAGAACGGACGAAAATGTTGTCCAAAGATTTTATTGAAAGTTATATGAGGACCAAAATCAAGCAAGAACAGCAATGCCCACTAGAGAACAAGTGCCGGATATACTGGTAGGAGAAGTGACAAAGGCTATTGACTCGATGAAAAATGGCAAGGCTCTAGGAAATGATAGTATAACTGTGGAGATGATAAAAGCTGGTGCTCGGACTTTACATAAAACACTAGCAAAATTATACTCAAATTGTCTCAAACCACAAGAAGTACCCAGCTTATGGAAAAATGAAGAAGTGATTCTTTTACATAAGACAGGAGCACGGGAATATTTAAAGAACTACCGTCCAGTAAGCCTCCCATAAGTGGTGTACAAAGTTTTCACCAAGATAATATCCAAAAGAATACTAAGAAACTTTAATGACGCACAACCAATAGAGCAAGCAGGATTCAGAAGTGGGTTCAGTAAAATGTATCACATCCAGGTTCTACAGCAGGTCATAAAAAGACACAACGAATACACTATGTCACTGTGCTTGGCTTTTATCGATTATGAAAAAACATTTGATTCAATCTTAAAGCGGGCCATAATGGATGCATTGCTTAATCAAGGTGTAGTCAAAGTCTATGTAAATCTACTAGGATCGATATATGATGAAGCTACAGCGACAGTCCACCTCGACGATCTTGAGGTTGGAATAAATGTAGAGCGGGGCGTACGGCAGGGTGACGCAATATCGCCTCTTCTTTTCTCAGCCTGCCTGGAAGAAGTGTTCCGTAATCTGGATTGGGAACAGGAAGGAATAAGGATTAATGGTGCATACTTAAATCGTCTTAGATTCGCAGATGATATCTTTCTTCTTTCACAACAACCAGACGAGCTGCAAAGACACGTACAAGAGCTTCAAAGGGCTGGGGAACCATTTGGCTTGAAAATAAACCAGAAGAAGAGTCAGGTCATGTTCAATAAATTTGCTGAGGACAAAAGGAGTACTGTTTTAGGGACGAGGGTTTCAATGGGAGGGGATACCGTTGGGGAGGTGGAAGGACGCATTAAATGGGTGGCAGGCATTTGGCATGCTCAACATAGTGTTTAAGAGCAAATTACCACTTTGTCTGAAAAGAGAAGTCTTTGATCAGTGTGTCCTGCCCGTTATGACAAACGGAAGTGAGACCTGGATACTCAATCACAGCCAGTTCAAAAACTTCGAGTAGCACAGAGGGGAATGGAAAGATGTATGCTTGACATTACTAGACTGGATATAAAGACATGCACATGTATTAGAGAATAAACGAAAGTGATTGATATTATTGAAAGAATAAGGACCAGGGCGGTCTTGGACTGGATACCGCTTGATCGCAAACGTCCACGAAAAAGACCGGAAACACGATGCACTGAAGAGGCCTTCATCCTGCACTGGATTGATACGGTGGATTGATACGGATGATGATTTATATATATATATATATATATATATATATATATATATATATATATATATATATATATATATATATATATATATATATATATATATATATATATATATATATATATATATATATATATATATATATATATATATATATATATATATATATATATATATATATATATATATATATCTATATATATGATTGTGTGTGTGTGTGTGAGTGATCAAGAAACAGGCCCATACCGGAGTTTATTTGTTTATTGAGTTTTAAAAACTACGTAGCAGACGGAAAGAATAAGACTAATATAATAGAATGGGATCGGAAAATTAAAATATAGAGGAAATAAAAAGAATGTTTGCGCAAATAAGCACACAATTAACAGCGGTTCAAGAGGAACTAGATAAGAGTACTGATACAATAAATGAACTCGGACAAGAAAACTCAAAATTAAAGCAGACAGTTAAATACCAAGAAGAGAAATTGGAGGAGGCTGAGAGAGAATTAAGAAGAAATAACATTATAGTGCAAGGATTGACTGATACATATAAGGAAGAACAGGGGCAAGTAAAAGAATTATTTGTAGTAAATTGCTGAGGGAAATGAGAGTAGAAATTAATACAGCGGTAGATATAAAGGAAATCATGAAATTGGGAGCCTACAAACTAAATAAAAAAAGACCAGTTCTTGTAAAGCTACAAACATGGGACAAGAAAATGGAAATATTTAAAAGGACCAAAGAACTGAAAGGGAGAGACATCTGGATTAATGATGATTATACAAAAAAGGGTTCAAGGGGAAGGAAACTTTTAATACCCCACTTAAAACAAACAAAATAGCCAGGATACATAGTCTATCTTAGATACAACAAGATGATAGTGAGCGGATAAACGTACCGAATAGAAGATCTCGAAAGTCCAGAAAATATAGAAAAGGAAAATAATAAACGCACAGCTAACAAAAGGTCACCGGAGACTGAGGCCCTCAAGGAAGAACGGAGAAAAATCACGAGAACTGAGCCAAAAAACTGTTAAGGGAACGTGGAGGGACGAACAAAGATTGCCACGGTGTGGCAATGAACAGGAAAACCAATAAAATGGCAAATAGATAGAGGAAGAAGGAACGTGCGGTAATACAAATAGGGACCTAGAATGTAAGAATATTGTTAGCTGTACGAAGGATGGAGCAAGTCGCCAGAGAAATGCTGGAATATAAAATAGAAGTATTGGCTTTGCAGGAAGTAAGATGGAAAGGAGAAGGAAGAATTGGCAGTGAAGAATATACAATGCTGTATGGAGAGGGAGATAAGCAGGGACAGAATTGAAGGGGCTTTTTGTATAAATGGGAGAATTTTATACATTAGATTAAAGAATGATATAGTCAACATTACAATCATAAGCTCCTACGCACCAACAGAGATAGCAAATGAAGAAGAAAAATAGTGGACAACTTTAAATATTTGGGAATAATAATAAATAGCAAAAGCGACAGAAACAGAGATTGTTCACAGAGTACAGGCGGGACACATAGCCTATTATAGATTCAAAAGCATTATGAAAACCAAAAACATAAGTATAAATACAAAAACGAAGGTATATAAAGCAGCTATTAGACCGTTGGTGACCTGTGGGGCGGAGATAATAAATTTAACAAGCTTGGAACAGGAAAAGTTGCGAATATTCGAAAAAAGTAAGATAGTAAGAAGAATATACGGATTAAATAAAAGTTGCAGAAGATGAACACAGAAGGTTAATGCATTTTGAAATAAAAATCATTTTGAAAGCAGAAGATATAGTGAAGACCATAAAAGTGCAAAGACTCCGCTGGTTTGGTCATATAAGAAAAATGGAAGAATACAGTAGTAAAGAAAATTACAATGTGGAGACCAGATACTAACAGAAGAAGAGGGCGACCGAAAAGTAGGTGGGAAGATCAGGCGCGGGAAGACATAGGGAAATTGGAAATACAAGCATGGTGAGAAAAGATACTGGAACGAGATGCGTGGAAGAAAATGACGGAAGAAGCCAGGACAAACAATGGGATAGAATAAGGGAAGAATAGAGGAACGTGGACTAACTCACCACAAGGAATGAGTTTCTAGAACTCAAAAGAATCGAGCGGCTGCAAGTCCTAGTGGAATGTATATATATATATATATATATATATATATATATATATATATATATATATATATATATATATATATATATATATATATATATATATATTACTAGGTAATACTAGGTAATTTTTAATATTATGTTTTATCTAATTAATTGATAAGTTAGAGAAATGGTTTTCCGTCCTTATATTCTAGGAAAAGATGAACAAATTTATTGATTTTATTAGTGTGGTATAACTAGCAAACTCTACGGATTAAATATAAATCGTCAGAAAACAAATTATATTTGTTGCACCAAATCAATCAGTAACAATACACAGTTAAGAATAAGTAAAAATAATATTGAGTGATTGAATATATATATATATATATATATATATATATATATATATATATATATATATATATATATATATATATATATATATATATATATATATATATATATATATGTATATTCAGGAACATGCGTTAATTTAAAGCATGATAACACCGAAGAAATAAAAGCAAGGCTAGAAACAGCACGCAAGACATTCCATGAAATCTTTATTTTGCTATAAAAAAATAGAAAATCTGAGTCTGATCTAATTCGCTGTTACATATATTTGATTTTCCTTTACGGTATATAAGCTTCTACCCTTGAAATACATGATCAAAAAACTCGAAGCTTCTGAAATGTGGCTTTTCAGAATAATACTATGAATATCTTGGGTAGATAAAGTCACAAATGAAGTATATCGAAGAATATTTACCGAAAGAGTACTGATCACAACCATAAAGAGGCTCAAATTTGGATTGGATTACTTGGATCAAGTAATGTGGACAATATTTTCGACACAAGGACAACTTTTCGAACTGTTCATCGAACTGAACATTCTGAACATTCGAGAATCATTATGTAGGGAAAGAGAGCGGGGCAAAAATGTGTCGGAATATGAAGAATCAACTGTACATCGAACCAGTTAATTAGAGAAGATGTAAATCTCTAGACATCATAACTATTTACACTTATCATTATAGACCCGATGCATTTGTATATAAAGTCCATTCTCACCGGTTATTGCATATTTTACCTAAAATCTAGTGATGAGGCATATTCTCGCTATATTTAAAATATTTTTCGGTAACGAATGAAATCTTACGTTGTACATACGCGAGTTTTAAAAAGCTTGAAACACAAGGTTTAGCACTGATTCACTTGATTCAGTTAAGAAATAAAATCCGCCAAATAAACTCCACATTGCCAGATGTATTCCCGCGTAAACTTAAAGAAAAGTTTGAAAACATTTTGAGGCTTTGAACCTTTGTATCAAATTAATAATTTTATTAATGGGACGAGTAAACTTTTGCCAAAAATAATAAATGCTAACATAGCACCAACATTCAAATACTGCCCAGTTACCTGAGTAAATGTGAGACGATCATTTTCCGCCTATAAAAATAGTTTGAGTGATCGAAGATCTTACTACCGAACATTTGGAACAGTACCTGACTGTTTAAGTTTACAAGAGTAACAAACTGTTAAATAATAGTTTATTATCGTCGATAATTATATCTGATATCGATATCAGATTTGTTATTCAACAAATCAGCTGTCTTGTGGGCATATCTGGTACTATTCCCGGGGTTTCAGGCAGAATGTTACGAGCAGTCCTGACTGCTACGAGCATTCGCCGTATGATGGCGTGAGTTGTGTGCTATTACGACCCGCCATCAAAATGGCTAGTTGACATGGCTTGTCCCGATCATCTCTCCCAACTGCTTTCCTTGCGTTCATCTGGAGCTCTGGTATCAAAAACCATTGTTTCATTAAAACACTTTTTCCAAATACTTTTTTTCGAAAACATTTTATTATTTCTAAATTGTTTATTACCACTTTTATCCATCTATATATTCATATTTCTCTTTCGTAAAATGTCGGAAATTTTATATCGTAAAATTGATCCAAGTAGTCCTGGTAGAACATTAAATATAAATGGTGAGCTTGCATAATTAACTCAGTAGTGCAGATTTTTCAAAAAATGGGTGAAAGGTTGGGCTTGTATGAGCCAAACATCACACATTTTGTTGAACAAATTTGGCCTCCTCCTGATTACGGTCTTCAGTTTATTCAGTTGTGAGTAGTATTTAATAAAATTAAATATTTAACCTCTTTTTATTGTTGATTTACTAAAATTACTCTGATGAGCATATTTCAAAATTAAGGATATATTTGGCGCATCAAGTTGGTAAAAGACAAGTGGTAAAACGAAATTTATATTCCTTTGATAATATACCATAATTATTTATATTTATACAAATTTTTAATTATCTCAGTCTTGTCGGAAATACCTTAATAATATTAAGGCAGTCTAGAAATCTTCGATTTTTATAAAAGAAAATTTTCTCATCCCTAAAATGTCATCCCAAGGCATTGGCCTAAGGAATTACAAAAAAAATGTTGGCTTTTAATTTCGGTAGATGAAATGCTTGAAAAGACGTAGTTTTTTTTGATAAATTAAAATATTGACATCATATTTTATCTGAATTAAAGATAAAACAATCGGTAAATTATAGATTTCCTCTGATAGCTTATTTATATTACTTTATAAAGAAATATAAATCTTAATTTATGAAACGAACTTTTAAGGGTACTTATGTCCCTCTCTGAGGTGCCGTTAAATTGCCATTAATTTGGTTCAGATATTATAAGTTTTATCTTAACATTAACTATACACAGTATGTAGGAAAAATAACGGAACTTTTTAAATAAAAAAACAAATTACTTATTTTGCTAAAATTATTTCTTTCTATTCAAAATCCATCCATTCTGCATCAATATACCGCTGGGAATGTTCACTCAATGTTAGTATATATTTTCGGAATCACCCCATTGACCCTCGTCACGGCTTCTTGGACTTGTGTAATACTGTCATAAACGTTCCTTTCATGGCCAGTTTGAGTTTTGGTGGCAAAGAATAGTCACTCGGAGATAAATCCGGAGGATATGGAAAATAATGAAACACATAACTTATTTTTTCGCTAAAAATTCACGAACAGCGACGGTTCTTCACAGCACAGAATTTCAGTTTGTTTAATCCCTTGTCAAAATTTTGTGAATCATATCTTTGATTCTATTTAATTCATCTACTATTCATCTGACAACAAATTAGCATCGTAGACAATCATTTCATGCGCTAGTTCCACCAATTCATCGCGATTTTTGTTTTTTGGCCTACCTGGCTTTGGATTGTCTTCCAAACCATCACGATCGTCCTGGAATCGCGTATATTATTCGAACACACGTGTACGGGATAAGCAATCATCACCATAAACTTTTTTCATCAATTCAAATGATTCTGTAAATGTTTTACCAAGCTTGAAAAAAAATTAATATTAGCTCTTTGTTCCATCGTGTTTTTCTGACACGGTAACAAAAGGTACTGTGACTTCAAGCTCTATAACTTGACAATTCGTTGATCGATTCTAATGATGGCATTCTCGTTTCATAGAGGATATATGCAGCTTTCAGATTATATATTGTTTCAATATATGGCGCAAGTAGTTTTCTTTAAATTAAAAAAAATCCGTTATTTCACCGATATACTGAATAGATGTTTAGGAGAATTAATGTTATCTAGTTGTAATAAAGAATAATGTAGGTGATTGTGAGTTCATGGCTATTAATTTACCTTTTTTGTGGTTTTGCGAAATGTATGTAAAATAATTATTAACTTTCGTGAATTATACATTTCTAAATGAAATTGCAGTTGTTCACATTGGCATATCTCATAGGAACAATGACACTGAATTAATAGAGGACAAACATTTTAAAAATTGTTACTCTTAGAGAATAGCATTCTCGTGGAAAGAATGGGAACTCAATCATTACTGTGACCACAGTGAGAATATCAATGTATCGCTAAAAATGAAGAAAACTATGCGGAAAGTGAATAATCTGTAAGTTTAAAGATTACTTGGAGGAATATTCATCTTCACACGTAAAATTAAATAACGAAAGATACGAAAAGTTTAGTATCAGAAAATTTTTATAGCGCTGGAGTTGGTTTGTCCACTCTTCAGAGGAGTGCTGGAATTCAGATAGTGGAATCACCTTCAGGTGGGCGGTTACGGCCTTTTCGATGTTCGTCAATCTCCCAAAATGCTGTCCTTTGAGGTACATTTTCAATCTTAGGAAAAAGAAAAGGTCACAATGTGTTTTACTTCCCTCAAACCAGTTAATTTAAGTCACTGTGTGGCAACACGCATTGTCGTGGTGCAGCACCCGGGTGTTCTTGATATTCGGTCTCACACGAATGGCCCTTTTTAGAAGTATTTTAAGAAAATTTTGGTAGAAGTGCTGAGTAACCGTTTGGCCTTGAGAATCAAATTTCTTAGAGTTTTCTTCCGGCTATCAAAAAAACAATTCAACATATTTTGACTTTTGATTTGCTCATTCTGGCCCCCATGGCCCCGAAGCTTTGTTTTCAGATTCATCTTTATTCGAGTCTTGGTCTTCCGAAAGTACCTTAAATTACAGTCAAAGCTCCTTATTTACGGTTGTTATTCGCATTTTCAGTATTCGTGGATTAAAACATTGTGACCACTTCTTGTATTTGCGGTTGAAAATTTCTTTATTATCGGATCCAAAGCTAATGATTTACGATGTATCATTAACTTTGATAACAATACTCTATGTATTTTTAAAATAATATGTATTTATTTACCAGTTACCTTTCAAAACAGACAAGTATCAAAGTATTTATAAATAAACAAGTCATATTGCTGCTTAGCCGAAAACCCTTTAAAAAATAAGTTGCTGCCGCCGGGTTTTGCGTGACGCTATGGCTTTTGATAAAAGCCGCTTTCGCATGATTGGTGCCGAATCTTTTGTTTTATTGCTTCAACTTTGCAATGATTTCGAGTGAATAGCATGCACCTCTTCTACTTTGTTCGCGATTTATAATCTCGAGTAAAAGCAACGGAAAATTAGTTCCCATACGAAAAAAGTCGTGTTGCCGCTTAAGGTAAAAATATAGATATTTAACCGTTTACGTCTTGGCGAATCGTTTGCATTAATATCACGTTTTTTTATCAATGATGTCAATGAACCACATATGCGATCCATCAAAAAATTAGAAGACAAAATAAGAAATTTTACAACTTTAACCTCATTATCAGCAAAAATTGTTCGTGATACAACAATTGAAAAAAATGGAAGCTGCATTAACATTATAGATTGAAGCTGTAGTCACAATGCCTCTAAGCGTTCTATATAAAGAACCTAGTCATGAACATACGGATGGGAGATTTCAAGCATTTTAAGCTTGGTTCAATAAGTTCAAAGTACGACAATCACTACATCAAAATTGTTTGGAAAAGCTGCATCTGCAGACACTTCAGCAGCAGCAGCAACATAACCAGAATAATTTTCAAAGGTAATTGTTGATGGTTGATAGCAACCTGAATAAGTGTTTAATACAGATGAAACTACCCTGCTTTGGAGAAATATCTAAAAAAAAAAACGTTTATATCCAAGAGTGAAAAGTCCGCCTCTGCATCAGGAGATTGTTTAATAAAGCTTTGCAGATGTTTTGCAGATCGCTAAATTCTCGAGCTTTGAGAAATCAAAACAAGGGCAACCTACCACTGTTTTGGCGTTCAAACAAGGAAGCGTGGGTTACAAGTGTCATTTTCTGTTACTGGTTCCGGGATTATTTTGTTTCTGAAGTTGAAACTTATTCAGAGAAAATATTTTAGGCATTTTTCAAGGCAGTTCTAGTTTTGGGCAATGCTCCAGGTCACCCTCGTCAGCTAAAGCTATGCATCTAAATATAAAAGTGATATTTTTGCCTCCTAACACGACGGCCTTACTCCAACCTATGGACCAAGGAATAATTCATGTCTATAATCTTTATTATATTAGATAAACCTTTAAAATCATACTGGGCACCATGGAATGTGATTCTGATATGAATGTTATGCAACGCTGGAAAAATTTTGAGCAAAGTGCGTTTTTAACATAAAAGAATCACTGCAAGAGCTGAAGCCATACATATTGAAATTATGCTGGAAAAAATGTGGCTTTACCTAGCTGTCGGTAATGAAGAATTCGTGCAAATTCAAATATTAACTGAAAACAATGCTCAAGTTGTGAATGGCACAAAACGAAATGGTTTCGAACAGATAGAATCAAATGACCTTCAAAAATTCGTTGAATCGCAGGAAGAATTAACTGAAACCGACTTGGAGGACATGCTTAATCCCCATTTTATTGCAGAAGAAGCCCCAACGAGCACTGAAAAGGTAACTTTAAACTTAAAAAACCTTAGTGAAGGTGTACGAATGGTAAATGAACTTTGTGATTTCTTCATAAAAATTGATCCGTCTATGGAAAGAACGCTTGTTTTTAAAAGGCAAATTGTTAATGCCACAGCCGAATATCAATCCAAAATGAAAGACCTTTTAAAAGCGGCAAAACAAGAAAACATTACTAAATTCTTGAAACCATTACCTAAACCTGAAAATAATTACTAATATTGTTAAAAAATCTAAAAGTAAACTCAAAGAGATTTATCATTAAACAGCTAATCATTTTTTTTTTATTTCTCTACGCACGTTTCGCTAACCATGTTAGCATCATCGGGAGATGATTTAATCTTGAGAGAGAGATTTTTAAGATTAAATCATCTCCTGATGATGTTAACATGGTTAGCAAAACGTGCATGGAGAATTTTAAAAAAGTGTTGTTTAGTGGTAAATCTCTTTGATTTTAGTGTTTCACACCAAAAGATCCAATAGAAGAATTGATAAAAAATCTCTCATTAAATTGCTTTTATTATATATTTGTTCTCTTTATTTTGTAATCTCGGAACATTTCCCCTATAATCCCGTGCAAATTACTATTCCTTATTCACACTTTCTACATTCGCGGCAAATTTACGGAACGTATCCGCCGCGAATAAGGAGCTTTGACTGTACTTGAAAACATGAGCCCTTGACAAAACACTGTTTCCATAGGTCTGTTGAAGTGTTACAAAAGTTTTCGTCCCACTGTGCCAATGTCTGAAATAAAATTTAACAACGCATTATTGCTCAGAATTGTTTGTTACTCATTTTGAGAACGCACTATAAACGTTCGGTTTACGAAAATAATTACTACTATCCACTAAGTTACTCTAGGGACTGAAAGCGCCTGCTTCAGATGTTGATCTGCCTCCTCTCCAGGGGGGAAGTCAACAGGCTTGCCAGATCGAATACTACGCCACCAGTTTCATTACTTTATCCATGCACCTTGTATTTAATTATAATAAGCTCTATGTGGGGTTATAGTAAGGTCTCTATGGGGTTAATATGTAACATATTAAGTATATAATTATAATTAACATTTCTCATATTATGAAACCTAACCAAAGAAACATTACCTGCTATCAATTCATATTACATTATGTCACCTGTATACCATGTGTCATTCTGGGCATAATACGTCATTCTGTGTGCCATGAATCTATTCTTCGAAATAACATAAAGCGTCTAATGTCACCTTTAATTCTGCTTCATCGCTAAATACTTTTTTAAACTACCACTGGCTTTGTAATCCTTATAGAGGTTAAATGATGTGTATAAGATTGAAAGAATATCATTTGCTTTGACAGAACTGGATGGAATATATTTATTATGAAACATTAGAAATGATAATATTGACTTTGTAATCTTTCTGATTTTATTATTCTAAATATTATAATGCATAAATAATATAATGCATATCAATTAAATATTCAAACAAAAAATTGTCTCTATAAATTTAAACTTGCCATATATATTTTTTATAGCTATTGTTTTCATATCAACGGAACCTATCAGAAACATAACGGATAGAAAAAGACTTTCCGTTGATCATAATCTTATATATAATACCCCATACCTTCATTATTGCTATACTACTATGGCTTTTCTTTGCTGGTTAGCAGATGTTTTATTTAAACGATACCGAACATAAATGTCAACTACTCAGGAATATTGCAAGGAACGTATCTCGTTTAGGCAGATTTTTTGTTATTTAGAATAATACTAGATTATCTCGTAAGTAGTAAAATACTATCGAAAAACAAACACATACATGTTTTTTTATCCACAACAGGTTCATGTTAGTCTGATGAAGGACAATAGTGCATTTATTAAGCCAGATATGAGTTTATGAGTTATAGTTAATGAAACATTTTATGCTCCATTATTTTACATATATCCCAAGCTGTTCTTCAGCTGCTTTTAAACGTTTAACTCGAGCTCTACTGATGAGGGCTTAAGGCCAAAACCGGTATCGAGAGAGACTAGCTAACGTTTTCGAGGCGACTGAAGGATTGATCAATTTTTGAGTTTTCAACTCACAACAAATCGTGAACTCACTGAGCATGCGCTTCGCCAACCAAATTAGCATCAGGACATATTTAACCTCATTATAAACTTTATTTTATAAAAATGTCTTTTAAGAAGAGTCTCTCACATCAATTAAAAAACATGGTAATAAGATGGATTCAATTACGGAATTAAGTTGACTCAAGGTAGAACTTCAAATTCGGATTCTAACACTGGATTCTTCATTAAACTTGCAATATGTGATCGCCCATATATATGATGGTACACTTTGATGTACTTTGATTTTGAAGAAATTCAAGATGTCGAAGAGATTTTTCTGCCATGGATACAGTATTGTACAAACTTAAGATTTTTAAATATATAACTTTTAATATTTATTTAATGAATTTCCATCAAGTAGAAGCCAACACAATCCAAAAACTTCATATATTGTTTAGAATAAGGCTACTAATTATAATATAACTATATAACTATTTCCAAAAAAAAATTTCCAAGTATCGATCATTATCGTATTTTTATTATCATGAATAGCACTAATATTTTTTATTGGTTTTTGATATTTTATAAAAATTCTCTCTTTCCAAAATGTTCATATCCAAAAGCCATTCGATCACAAAATTATTTGGAACTGCAAGTTTACCAAGTTAAGTTAAGAAATCAATATTACAGAAAATTAATTTTGAAACTATTCATACTCTGGCACAACCCCAAGAAGGACGTTTTGGTTTTAGGCAAATTAATTTGAATTAATCTAAAATTGTTATTCTAATAAAATTTTAGCATTGAGATGGTTTATGGTTTATAGTTATGTTTTACTAAATTTAAAAATATGATCACCCGCCATAAATTTTTTTAAATTTTTATTTATATTTTTTGTGACTTTGAGTTTGATAAAAAATAATGATTTATCACCTGTATATATATACTCATAATCAAATATTATACAGATCGCTCTCATACTCCTCCCAATGGAAAATGAATGTTGAGTGGTGACTGGTGACTGGTAATTGTTTAAATGTTTGTCTAATCAGGATCGCTATTTTTTAATATATTGGAATTTTTGTATGAACAACTCATTATTTTGCAACATTTTAAAGTTATAATCAACATAAATTACAAAACATCTCTTGTAAAAGTACTAGAGAAACTTTGTGATTATATAGAAATGAAACAATTTCGAGCAACGATACACTATCAAGTTTTCTTTATCAACTTTCGCATTTGCAATCCGCCCCATAAAGTCAAGATATGTTTTCCTCCTGATCTCCTTTTTATCATCCGAATGGGTTTTCGGAGCCATTTCGCGCAAATTTTCACCATCCGCAATTGATTAGTCAAAATTTGATGGACGGAGTCAAATGCGTCATATGCTCTTCATGCTCTTCCCCGATCATTCTGACGATCAGAACGCACAAGGATCCCAAATTCTGTGTACATTTTTATCACTTCTTGCCATTGAAGATTTGCAACTACGATGTGTTGCTTCACATTTTTGTCCTCGTTTTCAGGACGCAATAGGAAAATACTGTTCACGAAAACAATTGTTACGTACCACTAAGTGACTCTAGGAAGTTCAGTTGCATGCGTGATAACGCATCAAATCTTGGCCTGCCTCGCCTCCAAAGGGTTAGCCAAACCCAATTCTACGGTATTACCTACATTAATTACGGGTACCTACATTAACTACGGGTAGGGTATGACCTAAATTAATTCTTATAGTGTTTCCTAATAATACCTATATTTTCTTTATTTCCTTTTTTTTTCTCTATTCTGATGACTTCATTCAGTGCAATACTCCGATATTCCAATTACTGAGACATATTGACCAACCGTTTCTATAAAATAAAAATTGTAATCAGCAAGAATGATAACGTCTTACAAATATTATCTTCTCAGTAAACTTTTGATATTTCGGTTGCATAATATATTTAGTAGTAATGAATACAGGAGTAGTAATGAATACAGGAGTAGTAATGAATAACAGGATGTGAGGGAAATAACTTTCGAAAATTTAATCAACGATTATTCACTTCATTTGAAAGAGACAATTTCCTTACAACAAGAGTAAAAACCTAATGGTTTTGGCGAAACAAATTGCAAAGTTATTGAATCGCCAATTGAAAAGCTATGATAAGTATTATCATTTTAAGCAAATATGTGTACAATCATATTTGGCAAATATTAATTGGTTATTATCTAACGAATAAACTACAAATAAACTAATGAATATTGTTGAAACATTATTTTAAAAATTAAGAATCACGCCATACATCAACCAAAATAGAAATGGCAACGTCGTTTTGACTAATTGAAATGATCCTCATCACAAAGGGTGTTGGCGACAAAAATTATTTCGGTGTGTGTTTTTAAATTCGATTTAAAACAAAAATTATATTCTGTGCGCAAATATCACGATATGCTTCTTATTTAGGGAGAAACTGTTGTCAATCTGATTAGAAGTATACCAGGACTTTTTCAATGTGTTCGGGAAAATAGGTTAAAACGATATCAGGCCCGCATCGACAAAATATCCAACATTTAGGATATTTTGAACATATAATGTAATAAAACAATTAATCATGTGTTTCTTATGACGTGAATCTTTCTAAACGTGTTATGGTGTGAAAAGTTAGTGTTAGAAATTTCAACTTTGACATTAAACGACATTAATGTGTAAACTTTCTTATTTTTGTAAAAAATAAACCAAATTTTGCTGGAACGTATAGAGTGTGGCCACAAAAGCATTACATTTTATCTTCATAATGCATTAGGACAATGAAACAAAAAAAAATGAATTATTCTAACAATTGGCTATGTTGCCTAAAAAATTAAAGTTCAGACCTGCTGTAAGGATACTTTTTCTTAAAAAAAATGTAAAGAATCGTTAGTTAAATTTACGAAAGTTATTCCCCTTGCGCCCTGTCTATTATATATTAGGCTAATGTATAATTAAATCAAATTATTTAAGCAGGGAATTCAATTTAAAAAAATATCTGGCACTAAAATAGATTATTTAATTTTTTAAAACATATCACATTCGATATATTGAAGCAAGTATAATAACTAGTATACTAGTATATTCTTTAAATTATATTTGTTTTCTCTAAAATTATATAATAATATTTAAAGTCTTGAAGTTTAACTTAAAATTATTTAATTCCAGGGTTTATGCTGCGCAATTTTGTTTTGCTTCGCTAATCACGACGTCCACCAGGCCATCAAACGAAGCTTTCAGAGGAACATCTCTCGGCAGAATACTCGATGGAGTAATTTTCACACGGCTGAAAGTGCAGCTGGAGTATTTATGGTTAATGGAAATGGACATAACAATGGAAATGCTGTACCACTGCTCTCTATTCGTAGAAAATCCACCACCCAAACCTCAGTGAAATCGGTTCGAGTCTAATTCTGTAAGTATTAAAAGATATTTTGTTGTACCAAATTGCAATTATATGTTCATATCAAGAAGAAAAATATTTAATATTTCAAGTTGAATTGCATCCGAAATTTTTTTATCGTAAACATTTGCATTTATCATAAACATTAGTATAAGTAACTTAACGGTTGTAATGTAACATAACGGTTATGAACACAAACACATCTATGAATAACCTAACTTAAATATTGAAGCTAAAAAATAATACCACCGTTTTGTGTCTTTTCTGGTTTTATGGCTACTGTGATTTTAAAGAATTGGAAGTCCATGACAGATTATTTGCCACTTTTTGGGTATATTTTCATTTTTTTTGTCGCATATTTGAAATCTAAGGCTAACTTGATTTTTTTAATGACAAAAGTACTTGAATTTGGCATTGTTGGAACTAGTTTCTTTTTCATATTATATGTTTTTTTTTCAAAATATATTTTAAAAATGGTTAAATGGTTTTTCGATCTGGTTTAGAAAAATTACTGTTTTCACCTCAAATTCAAAAATGTCAAACCTAGTAATCTCTCCTTTTAGTTATATTTATGATGCATTGGCTATTAATAATCGAAAGTTGAAAAAAGTTTGACTTCAATTATTTTAATAATTATATCGGTAACCCGATATTATTAATATATATATATAATAACAATCTGCAAAAATTAAACTTTATCATGTGATGTCTTTTTATTCTATAAAGTTGGAAGATTAATTGTGAAAAAATAAAAAATCCGTGGCGGAAATCATTCTACCATAAGAGACTGTGTATTAGAACGGTTGGAAATATCATGTATCATAACATTTTTCAAAAAAATTGGATGGTGAATAATTTTCAAATTTTGAGCATAGCTCAGTCACATATCCTTATCACAATTATCGAATTTCAAGTCTTATATTTGGAAATTCGTTTTTCCCATAGATTCGCTCGTACTTCTTTAATGACTCATGTCAACAGTTTCAAAAACAGTAAAAAAATGTAATGATATAGCTAGCATTAAAAGTAGTCCAAAATTAGACAGTAGACAAAAAATAAAAAACTAATGATTAAAATTCGTGTAATATTTGAATTGATGTAGTGAATTGATGTTGAAATGTCCATCATAAAGCAAAACTTAACTATTTGATCAAAATCATCTCCACTTAATTGTAGTAGTAATTGTATTTTGTAAGGATAACAATCTTTTTGATTATTTTTTGAACTGTACGTCTACACTTCTTTTAATTTAAAGCTAATTGTTGCACGGAAACTTTATCATTGTCCAGTACCTCATTAAAATATTCAACGAATTTTTGTCAATAGTTTTTGTTTTTTGTCTTCCTAATTTTGAACGACTTTTAATGCTGCCTGTATCATTGAACTTTTTCGCCGTTTTTGAAACTGCTCACTGAATGATGATTTTATTCGGATATACTTCACTAAATACTCAACAAACTTTAGTATAAGTACATTTTCTGTCACCGTCTCCAACAATTGTAAATATTACTTTTTTTTTCTTTCATGTTGGCTGAAAGGTGTACATCGTAAAGTACGGTTTGCAGTACCATTTATTAGGAGATAACCGATAGATCATAGTGATATGGTCTTTCGTGAAGATCTGTAAAGATTACAATTTTTACCTTACTAATATAATATGTATTGAACCAAAGTCTTAATATCTTAATTTATTATGCTTCACGGCCAGTCGAACATAGTTATGAATTTACTGCTCCAAAACCACAAGAATCTTGGACTATGAATAAAGAAAAACTAGAATCCCCTGATTTTTTAAGTAATCATTTACAATTTCTACAGAAAATGTTAAACGATCCATTATTTGAGGTTCTAGGATATACAGCAGGGTCACATCTGCTTTAATATCCTGAACTCAATAGTTAAGTTCGAGATTTAAAATTATTAAAACCACAGTCAGAACTTCTTGCATCTAGATTAAAACTCTCCTTTAGGTATCTCCTTTAAGGTGACCTAAACATCACTTGAATCAAGATATTTAGGTAATTCAAAAGCGATTTCAAGGTAAATGGAGCCTCAGTTTACTTGCTGATAATTCCTGGGCATAAAACATCAATCGCATTCTAAGGTGAGCTTTTGATTAATAATAATACGCCTATACTTCTTACAATACAAAAATACTTTGTAAAAAAATATGGATAAGAGAAAAAATCCACAGTCATTTTTTGTTTTCAAGTCGCAAAAAATATACTTATTTTTAGAGTATAATGTTTGACAAATTAACATATATTCTTTATTAATAATATGAATGAAAAACTTAGACCTACTATTATACATCAATTTTGTTCTTTTACTTGCATCTACCCACTCGGAAGTAACTCGCCATTTTCTATTTAATTCCTTCGTGAGCGTTTGTCCAATCGTTTTTAAGATCGTTGAAATCACTTAATGTGCTGCTAGCTATCCCTCTGAATCTCTCATAAACAAACAACGCTGAAAGCATCTTCATTAAAATACGGTACACGCCCTCAATCAAATTCGTCCTTTAACTAAAGGATACTTTCAGCTAGTTGTTTTTTTTTTCGACCATGTTTAAACATGTCGGCGCAAATGACTGATCTAGCGGAACGAAATTAATTGACATAGTTATATATATATATATATATATATATATATATATATATATATATATATATATATATATATATATATATATATACATATATATATATATATATATATATATATATATATATATATATATATATATATATATATATATATATATATATATATTATTATTATTATTCACGTATGGGCCCTGGTGGACCACGCGAACTACAATTAGAGGCGTTTGTTGTTATTAGCCTTCCTTTGAGCCCATACTAATTTCATTCTTTCGCTATGAGCTTTTTTCCTTTCGTCAGACCAAGTTGTTCCAGTCTTCCTACATTTTTCTCTCTGGCCAACCTTCCAAACGTTAACCTTGTGTCTGAAACAGCCTCTATCCTGAATTTCACTTTGTGTAATATTTGCTGATCTTAGGTCCTCTTTAATTGCAGCAATCCATTTAATTATTTCTACTTTAGCTTTACTCCTATTTTCATAAAATTCGACTATTTGTCTAGTTAACCTACTCGGATTCATCCGTTTTATTTGTCCGTAAAACTTAAGTCTTCTTTTTCTCATATCGCTATGTATATCTATGTATTGTTTGATTTCTTGGTTTTCTCGAAGTCGGTATGTTGTGCTATTTATTTGTTTGGGCCCTAGGATTTTTCTTATGACTTTTCTTTCCTTCTTTTCAATGTCCTCGATCTATTCAAAATGAGCGTTTCCGCAGCATATAGACATTCTGGCTTAATAACTGTGTTGTAATGTCTCAGTTTTGTGTTTTTAGATAGGCATTTTTTGTTGTAAATATTTTGTGTAAGTCTCAATGCCGTTTCCATTTTTTGACATCTACCCTTATTGGCCGCTTTTTCCAACCCATTTTCCATGATTATTTCACCCAAATATTTGAATTGAGAGACTCGTCTGATGTTACCATATTTTGTTTTTAGAAATGGCGTTCTTAGTCTGTTGCAGGTCATGTATTGTGTCTTTTCAAAGGAAATTTGGAGTCCTACATTTTCTGCTGTTTCTTTTAGGATTTCAATCTGTTTCTGTGCTGTTAATACATCTTGAGCTAAAATTGCTAGATCATCAGCAAATGCCAGACAATCAATTTGGATGTTGGTTCTCCCCAGTTTAATGGGCTGGTCAATATTCAGGGCCGACTTTTTTTCACGCCACTCCTGTATTACTTTTTCTAGAACACAGTTAAATAAAAGTGGCGAGAGTCCATCCCCTTGTCTCACTCCAGTTTTAATTTCGAACTGCTCTGAGATCTCACCCATGAATTTAACTTTTGACCTTGTGTTAGTTAACGTTGCTTTAATAATTGCCAGCGTTTTCAGATCTAGTCCTTGTTCTTTCAAGATTCGGAATAAAGATTCGCGGTCAATAGAATCATATGCTTTTTTGAAATCCACAAATGTACAGACGAGATTTTTATTGTACAGTTTTTGATGTCTTAGAATCAACTTCAGATTCAGGATCTGTTCAGGACAGGATCTGCCCGGTCGAAAATCTGCTTGATATTCACCAATGTTAGGTTCTAACTGTCCCTGTGCTCTGTCTAGTAGACATTGAGATAGAATCTTGTAACAAACTGGGAGAAGAGATATCCCTCTATAGTTGTTTACATCCGTTCTATCTCCTTTCTTATGTAGTGGATGGATTAGAGCATCTTTCCAATCTTACGGAATCCGTTCGGTTCACCAAACTTCTTGTAGAATTTTGGTTATTTCCCTGATTGTACCTGGACCAGCGGATTTCAAAAGTTCCGCAGTGATTCCATCTTCACCAGAAGCTTTGTTATTTTTAAGCCGCTTGATTTGCCTAATTATTTCATCTTCATTCGGTGGTAATGAATCTGGGTTTGTTTGTTTAGGTTTTAGTGTTGCTAATTTGTTTAAGGGCTCAGGACAGTTTAGTATGTGTTCAAAATATTTCGCAAGTTCTTTGCAATTGTCTTGGTTATTTAGAGCTAATTGTCCGTTTTCCTTTTGGAAGCAAAGACTTTGCGGTTGATAACCTGTTAATTTAGTTTTAAATGTTTTGTAAAAGTTTCGAGTGTTATTTTTTTGGAAATCTTTTTCTATTTCATTAAGTTGATTGTTTTCATATTTTCTTTTAGTTTGTCTAATTAGCTTCGATGTTTCTTTTCTTACTTCCAAAAATATGTTATAGTTTATTGCTGTTTTTTGACTGTTCCAATCTTTGAATACTTTACTTCGGCTTAATACTGCTTTCTCGTAAACTTCATCCCACCACGGATGTTTTCTACGTTTTTGTAAAGGGACCAACTTTAAGGCTGTTTTAATTATTTTTTGTTTTAATTCTTGCCAGTTCTGTGCTGGTTGTTTATTAAGTTCTTCTATTAGGGCTGCTTTTATTTTCGTTGGGTCAAACTTTGGTATTAGCAGCCGCTTTTGAATAAGTTTTCGAGGTTTTAAACTAAGTTTGATTCTAGTCAAGTAGTGATCCGTGTCTATATTTGCTCCTTTCCTGACTTGAACATTCAAAATCTCTTTATAATTGGGCTACGAAATGGCAACATGGTCAATTTGAAATTCACCCATGTACGTGTTTGGGCACCTCCAGGTCTTTTGTTTTGATATTTTCTTCTTAAAATGGGTTGACATTATTTTTAGATTAAACTGCGAACATAGTTCAACCAATCTTCTACCATTATGGTTAGTCCATTTATGAGCGGGAAAACTGCCGACTGTTTTCCTGTACTTTTTTCTTTCCCTAGATGGGCGTGAAATCACCCAATAGGATTTTTACATGGTTAGAGGGAATTTTAGAGATAGTCTTTTCTAGAATTTCCCAGGACTTATTTACTTTTTCAGGATTAGATTTATTTTCTTCGTTAACTGGGAGGTGTGCATTGTTTAATGTATAGTTTTTGTTATCACACTATATATATATATATATATATATATATATATATATATATATATATATATATATATATATATATATATATATATATATATATATATATATTTAATATACAACATTGGCGAGTACCAGGCAGGCTTTCGCCCTGGTCGATCATGCACTGAACAAATCTTCAACTTAAAAACAATACTGAAATAAAAAGCTATCATGAATGCCCGTTCGTGCATCTGCATGTTCGTGGACTTCAAGAAAGTATACGACTGCATCGACCGAAAATCTCTGTTCAACATTCTAGAAGAACAAGAACTCGACCCCAAAACACTACCATTGATCAAGCAGACACTGACCGACACGACCTCTAATGTGAAATTTATGGGAGAAATGTCTGAACCCTTCCTGATTAAAACTGAAGTACGCCAAGGAGATGGGTTATCCCCACACCTCTTCCTGGTCCTGAACAAAGTTATAAAGGAATGGGAAAAAGAACTCAGAAGATAATGTCCAACGTAACGGCGGACATAAGAAAAAGAAGGTTGAAATTCTGTGGACATATCAGTAGACTCACTAACAGAATTCTTACATACATACAAGGGGTTAAGTCAACAGTACCATGGATTGCACAAGTCAGAACTGATCTGGGAAAGGCACAAATTGGCCCGACAGAGATTGAGGATAGAAGAACGTACATAAACAAAATACATATATGGAACGTTGCATCAGAGAGTGAAGTTTCAGGGAGATCGGGGACAAGGTAGACGGAGGAGAGAAAGAGAATCCACGGAGAAAGCATGATAGAGGTGTGGAAGATCATAAGGAATACTCGAAAATGACTCAGAATGCTTTGCGTGATCCAACTGGCTCTCTACGTATCAAATAATAATAATATATATCTAAGAAAGTTGAAGTTAAATAATAATATATCCCATACGAGGAGTTGCAAATTAACCCCGTCGTGTTAGGCCCAGAAACAGTAAAGAAATGATGATTTTTGGTTAATAATAATTAATATTTCTTATTTACACTAAATATATAGATTGTAATTCTAAACTGACCGATAGGTTTATTGTGGTCGGTATATTGTAAAATGTTTTGCATGTAAGAAATAAATCACGTTCAACAAATTGTTCGATTTTTTTTTTTGAAAAATACATTTCATTGATCGATATAACCTAGTGAATGCTGGAGATGGATTCTGAAAAGAAATAATTTGTTTCTCATTTTGAGGGTACAGTGTGAGAGGAACGAAAGAATACAGAATTAAAACCTTAATTGTCAGCGTCTTATGGTTTAAAACAGGTTCGACACGGTTAGCTGTGCAATATCTATACAATGCTGAGTCCTTACGGAGTAATGTTCATTAGTTCGAAAAGAACAATGGCGACACGTGTTTCGGATGTTTCAAAAAATCACATGGTGCATAACACAATTATTTCTCTCTTTGAATGACTTTATAAGATGGATAACGATTATGCCAAGTCCTAATCGCCCTGATTCTTAAGCGATTAAAAGAACATCTAGTTACTAAAGCACTTTTCTGGCAGGGTATAGGCACTTCCTATCATTGTGTAACGTATTCCTCGGAAGAGTCACGTTGTATCGTGGTATGGACTGGCAAAGTAAAACGCGCCGTAAATGCAGAACAAACCCTATCACAATGCAACGCTATGTATTATACTCTCCAGGCTTGCAACTCTGTGCCTAGTAAATATGAGATAAATTAAATTTCATATTCTACCACGATACAGCGCGCTCATGTAAACACACCTTCACGCTGAGTACAGTTCAGTATTTTCGCTCTTTCTTTCTTTCTTATTGTATTGAACACGTCAGATGCATTTCTAACCTTAAATAAAAGTACTCGCGCATTTCTATAGTAAATTTTAAATATTCGATTAGTTATTTTGTGTTTGACAGTTTTTGCCCTTGTTTCTCAATGAAAATGGAATATAAGGAACTATTACGTACTCTCAGTTGTAAAGACATTGACATTTTAAAGTTTACACAAAATCTCAAAAAGAGTAAATTTTGTTCTGATACTTTATAATGTAGTATTGCGGGTGAAATATCAAAATAGTCATGTCAGCAATGAATGGCATTTAGTAAAGCGACCCATACAAATTGGATTATTCGCCGTACCTGCCCTAATTCACAGAAGCACAACTATCGCGTAACATATAATTGTCAGAACGCAGTTTTAATAAACCAAAAAAGAAATTGTACGTGACCGTGATAAATCCTGTGAGACCTAGAAAACGCAAAAGAAACCTTGTCGCAAATATTTATAAGTCACAACTTAATGCATAGTCACATGGTTTAGAGCATTGAAATATCATTAGAGAGAATATTTTGCTGGCGCAATATGTATTTCGATTGTTATGTGATTTTGTTGCTTGGCAATTTTGTTAATGACATTTTTATTGCTAGTTTACTGGCAAATATCACAGCAATGGCCTTTTTTATCTAATGGCTAAAATCTTACCGCACCTTGACAAAACAACATGTGGTATTTCTGTTGTCAGTTTGTAGAGATAGTTTATAGAAATTATTTTTGTTTTATTATGAAAGTTATATCCATATACTTATATCTTTTATATACGTGCTTAAACTAACATTAGTAACATTAGTAATAAAATAAATATTATTACATCCTGGTAGAATTTGTCCCTTAATTAACGTCATATTTACTAGACGCTGTATATCATGCTCCAACGCGAAGCATTGCATCATGGTAGGGGATTTGTTTTGCGTTTATGGCGTGTTTTACTTTACCAGTGTATACCACGGTACAACACGACTCTTCAGAATAGTGTATTACACAATGGTAGGAAGTGCCCATACGCTTCCCAGCAGTATTTTTTTAGACTTGTCGACTGATTTATAAGTTGATTAAATTCTGTCGCAGAGCATGATCAGCATGAGTCAGTAAAATACTTGACCATATTCGAAATATCGCGATAACTTAATATTTTAAGTGCTACTTGCCTTAGCGATAGATAATTCTTCGCACATTGATAGCAGTAAATGTTTAACTTTTTACTCCTTCCTTTTATTGGCATAATCTGCAAATCATTTGGTAGGTCTCAATGAAGCCGAACTAATTGGCTTAACACCAAGAGGGGCTTTGAAATATTTTTCCTGGATTTCTGAAGAAAACCTGTTTTTTTTCTTCCGGAAATTATAACTACATCCCCTGTGAAAATGACAAAATAGTTTGCTTAGTGCAGAGCTGCACACAATAATCCAAAAATATTCTTAAAATGAAAAAATTAAGTTACGTGTAAAAATCACAACGTATTTAATATTCGTTCAATAACCACGGAAACTTTATAAAAACAATATACCCACCTACACTTTCATATTCCATCTTTCCGCAATTTTTCAACGTTTCAGCCTCTTTTCATTTGCCTCTTTCCATTTTCCTTTATTTGTTTTATTTTCTTTATTGTCCAACAAAATATTTATCTTTGCTGGAATGTTTTCAATTGTTCTTAGTTCTT